>JACMZG010001863.1:29857884-29911574 GCA_018340805.1 Microvelia longipes | reverse complement strand
AGAATCAGTTATATTCTTGAACAAAGACATGGCGTATAATCAAATACTTGTATGAATAAATAAGTCTTAAGAATAAATCAGAGGTTAAATTTAAAATTGAAGCGAAATAAGAAATTTCCTAACCTTTTAAATAAGTATTTTTTAACATGAAAAATGTACGTATTCTTTAAAATCTGAAATAACTATAGCCAAAATTATAATTAAATTGTAATAAGGAATCAAAAATGATTTATAAGATGTTAATATTGTCCTGGTAGTGATGTGTTATTGTCTATCTGCAACGCTGGCTGTTAAACTTAATAGGTCGAAGGGGTCACAGCGCTGCTTTTTACAAATACCAGTAACTGAGGAAGGCATAAATAGAAGGGAGTTATAGATAAAAATATTGGGAGAAGTTCAAAATGACATGTGGTGGGGAGAGTCTTCGGCGACTAGGGGTCAAGGGCGCCCCAATAAAAACCTAACATATGTCATTTATATACCCGCACATAAAAATAGGTTCCGACTCAACAATAAAGAATTATAAAGAACATTTGCCATTTTGAATACCAATAAATATGAGAAAGAACTAGCGTACATTTTTATAACATGGTATAGTTATTGTTGACGCCGCACTTTTGAAACGGAATCTAAAAAAAATACCTATTTACCTAAAAATATATACAACTATATTACCTTTATGGAAAACTGAACTTTGTTCTTTCTTCTCTGATAAATAACAAACGTTAAAGATCTAAAATAGACCAAAAGAGAAAAATTATAATTACTTCGGTAAAATTTTATATTGGATTAAAATATAACAGGAAATTTAAGAAAGTACTAAAGCAAGTCGTTTCTTTCTCTTAATTTATTAATTGGTTGTAATGTTTTGTTGGCATCCTATAAAGAAAAATCAGCAGGCCGACTCTTCGGGGAGATTTGATCTTTTCGCGAATAAAATAATTTTTTCCTCCGGAAATTTCTGGGATTTTCAACATATGTCACAGATAAGACACGTATATATAAATGATAGTTAAAGAAAGATACTTGAATCAGCTCCTAGGATTTAACATTTACTATCGTACACAAGGTATTGTAAATCCAAGGATTGTAATGAAGTACGATAGACCATACACGGTTACATAACTGTAGTACTATACGTGAACAAAGGGAGATCGAACTACTCTACTCGGATATCTCTTTTGAGAAGCGATCGTTATTTATACGTAAAACCAAGATATAGTATAAGTACTATAAGTAAATTAACTATAGTACCTTAGTAATATACTTACACTATTAGTACCTTCTCGACGAACTCTCATTTCACTTAAATAATACCGTTTTCATCAAAAATATTTTAAAAATAATATTTTTGGTGTAACTAATTATTATGTAAAGAATCACAATTTATTTAAATATATTTTCGCTTTTAATTCCTAAAACCCGAGGGACCTTCAACAATAAAAACGCGATGTTATGGCGGAATCACTTTGAAGTCTATCTGATACGAAACGAATAACAATGCGGTCAAGAAACACGATCGTTTTAAAATGCGTATGGAATACGATTACTTGTTAAATACGCTGTGTGCACATAGTAATAAACGATAGAGTAAAAGATGTTTTCATTCAAAATAATTTAGATAAACGAACATTTTACAACCATTTAATTCAAAGTAAAAAAACAGACAAAAGGCGCCTAAAACACCTATCTTGGTTTAAATTTATTATTTTAAGAGATAGTACTATCAAAAGTACAAGCAGAGAGATGATAATGGTTACGGAAATGATAGAGGGATATTAAAGGATGCCTCTACTCTAAGCGGTTATCAAGCGTCAACATCCCTTATGAAATGCTGATATTCTGTGCCACGTAGAACCAAAGGACTTCACAGTGTTTATTATAATCACAAAGAATTGAGGAAGTTGTAAAAAGCATGTGATATTTTTACAACAAATTGAGGAAACAGAAACAACAGCTCTACAAGTTGAGATTTGTTTAGGGCACAGAAAAGATTAAATTTCATTAGACTAAATAAACTATATTTCACTACTTACACCTAGCATATTTATGCTTAATGAAGCTAATTCATGCAAAGAAAATTCAATAAATAACGTCAAGTATTATAATATATCTAGAATTATGGAGACACACACAGGTATTAATAATAACTCTACTACACTTAAATAAAAGTGTGAATTTTAGAATCATTACACAGAAATAAAACAAGTATGACTAGTAAAACAAAAATTAGGCACATTTATCCGTAGGGGACAAATTAGATATTAGCTGCGTTTACCCCAAGAGATGATATATTACTAGATATATATATCTCAATACATTGAGCGACCTGAACATCATTTTGGGGCTCACTGGGGCTCTGTGAAACCTGATTGAAACCTCCTCATGGACTGAGTTAAGGTTAAAATAAATGTATTGTTTTCGGCTTCCCGCACATTTTTTGTGTTTTGATTTGTATTTATAACGTTCTACTACATAAGTTACAATATTTTTGTTCGGTTTATTTGATTATATTGATCGTATTAATCGCCGTAGGTGGTCAGGTAATTTATCGATGTTTCAAAATTCAGGCAGTTAAAATGAGTAGGTTAAGTATGTAGCGGGTAATTATGTAAGTTTATTTAAATGTCAAAAAAATGCGTAATAACCAGTATCTTGTTTAATAAGAAAATTTATAACATTTTTGCACTAGGACTAATCAAAGTATGGCTGTTGATCACTTATTCCTTAACTAGGATGTGAGTAACCATAATAGTTAATAAACACAATATATAATCTAATAACCTTCATTTATTAAGACTTCAGCTTTTAATAGTATAATAACAACAATTAGGGAAACCATTTTACTATAGTGAACAATTTAAACTCACCAAGTAATGGAATATGGAACCAAAACCAATATAATTTAATTTTTAATTTTTTTAAAGACATTGGATGGGACTGGAATAACAACTTCATACTTCTAATATCCTAATGGTGACGAATACTAATAATATTAATAGAATTTAATGTCATTACCGACATACACAGGTTATATGCACATAATGAGAGACATCTCGGTATAAATCACTCAGGAGACTGAACATGGATATTATGTCGAGCCATCAATGATGACGAATGTCGAATGATGGAACAGTATCCAGATGTAGCATTGCATTTTGCTTGTTACATTTCCTAGGTGTCTATCGCACAATTATATTGTGTTCACTATTCATGTTTTTCAAAACTCGGAGGTATCAAATGATAGACATTAAACCCCCTGAAACGGTTTATTCAGTTGAAATCTGAGCTTTGGACTTTTAGCGCATTACATTTACTTTTAAATCAAAGTTATTTTGTACGGAAAACTAAAGAGAAGATAAAATTGTTTTTAATAAAACTCTTTGATGTGTGACGCAGAGTTAATTGTGACGTAAGATACGTATAGTATTTCTAAGCGTCTGCTACAAGGTGGTATATTAGATTTGAGCTATTATGAAACAGAGCGTGTAGCGTTGAAATTCAATCCCTCCAGGTTCTTTTCTTATCACACGTTAACGTACCATGCTTTAACAACGTTCTTAAAATAACAAAACAAAACAAATATCCCAAGAGTGACTTTTCCAAAATACGCAGAATAAATTTCCCAAAAGGCTTAAGTAAAAATAATGGTGCCAAATATAGAGCTATCTTACAAATAAAAATTTAAGCACACAATCCGTTCCATAAGCTGCATTATTACTTTTATAGTTGAAAAAGGAACTGTGCTAAAGACGTGGTTGAGGTTTCTTTTAAATTTAGGACATTTTAAATTGACAGAAGTAACGTATATTGTATTAATAAAACACTCAAGTCTCTCCACATAAAATATTCATTGACAGAGCCAGCTTACTACCTTTCGGTCATCATCAGTGCCGGCGAAGGTTGTATGAAGGTAGTTTGTAGCCACTTGTTGGCTATGACCTATCAGACTTAATTTGTCATAGCTAACAAGTGGCTATAAAATACCTTCATAAATCCTTCGCCCTCACTGATGATGACCGAAAGGTTGAAAGCTGGCTCTGTCAATAAACATATTCAATGACAGAGCCAGCTTTTCACCTTTCGGTCATCATTAGTGTCGTTGAAAGATGTATAAAAGTAGCAAGTAGTCACTTGTTAGCTATGACAAATTGAGTCTGATAGGTCATAACTAACAAGTGGCTACTTACTACCTTCATACAACCTTCGCCGGCACTGATGATGACCGAAAGGTTAAAACCTGCCTCTATCAATGAATATTTTTTGTGGAGAGACATGGGTGTTTTATTAATATTAATTTTAAATTAGCACTTGTTATCAGATTTTAGCGAAGTGAATGTAATTAGAAGATGCTTATGAGTTGTTTTCTAAAATTATTTATAAAAGAAAATAAAATGAAAGCCATTTTAAAACTTGTTGGTAAATCAAGCACAGTACTTAAGAAATAAAAAGTTAAAATGAGGAAATGACAAAAAAAGCTAAGTGCTATAATTGATTGCTTCTTTAATTGATTAACATTATGTCAGAATGTATCAATCTGTCAATCAAATGCATTCAAATTAAATATATTAAAACTTAAAATATAAGAGGTTTCCAATAAATATAATTAATTGAATTAATACAATGTACATGACAAAGACATACCAAGCGTCACCTTTAACAATTAATAAATAATAAAACACATAACATGAATGCAGCAAGTCGTTTGTATCTTTTTCGTAAATAGTGACAATGAAACGCGAAGAAATGATGAAATTAATTAATACACATACATTGTTATATTAAGTCAACTCTTATATTCTTTTTTGTAGTTTGAATAAATTATACTTTAAGAATATATTATTAGTAACTATAATTTATTTACTATAAGAAAAAATTGACAGCCACATATGTCAACGGTTAGCATGAATAGTAGAAGGTATTGCAATTATTTTAATGCTTGAACAAGAACAGGTATACAAATTAATCACGATAGTAATAGCATATGTAGTTTAGTGCTATGTAACTAGGCTAATGAATAGACTTGCAGTGGTCGATTTTAATTGTAATATTAAACTAAACTGTAAGGGACGCTACTTGTCAAACACTGTTTCCCCACACAGACGCGGATCTGTTTTTAAGAAAAAAGTAGTAGTTAAGTCGTTGTTATTAATAAGTTTAATGTGTTTATAAAAAAAGACAGCATTCCTTTCACACTGACTCATATGAATGACTAATAAGGCAATCATTTACATCCCAGTCTGTCAAACCAATTAGTAGACACGGTAATTTAAATATCATTAATATATTATCTTAATTTAAAAAGCTTTTATGATTAAATAATTTACTATTTAACGGATTATATTTCACAGAAAATTAAAATTTACATATTATTTAAATATATATATATATATATATATATATATATATTATAATATATATAATATATATATATATATATATATATATATATATATATATATATATAAAATTCGCTAAAAAAGTTTCGTCTTAAAAGACTTAATGCTACCCTTAACCACTTACACACAACGTAGAAAAAACTTACTCTTAAACGTGGAGAAACTGACACTTAACGTAGAAAAACTGGCACTTAAGTTAGCAAAAACTTACTTAACGTAAAAAAATTACAATTAACGTAGAAAAACTGACACTCAACTTAAAAAACTGTTATACAGTGCACATAGCTTAAATCGAACATAATTATTACTACATCTATTTTAGTGGTTCTAAAGTGTTCTGTTCTAAAGTAGCAATATAATATATATATTATATTATATATATTATATATTATATATATATATAGACACACACCACACACAATACATAACACTATCTTATTATTTAATTCTAATAGTTTTATATTTGAAACAAATAAAATTAAAACAAAGGAATTAAATCAAACAATGAATGAAATTCAATTCATCCCATACATTGAAGAACCTGCCATACCGTTATACCTTATTAGGAAAAAAGTGGTTTTTGTATCGCTTTCAATAGTCATGGCTGACAAATATAAATAGACTCAAAAAAACTAATTATGAGGAGGTTGACGGCATGAGGGCAGAGACCCCGGCTTCCCTCATTCTGATCAGGATGCCATCGATAATATTTTAGCATTGAAAAAAGCAAATGACAATTCTTCGCATTGTTTATTTTTAATGTCAAAAGCATAGATAATGACATTTTTTGCTTGTCGTATATTATAATGCATATCCTGTATTATTCTATCTTTCGAACAAATACCAGGAAAATAAATATATACATTTTTTTACATTTATGTCTTCTTTATCGTTTTTTATAACCATTACTAAGTTTATTGTTATGATTCTTTTATTTGCGGTCACATTTATTTTAATGCATGAATAATATCAGGTAAAATAGTTGCAAATGCATTGTAATTTGCAGATGCAACGCATGAATAGATTAATAGTACAATAGGGTTTTCATTTTGTATCTGTTTATTGTTATTTTCATATTTACTTATTGTAAGAATGCAAAATAACGTTCTTGGTTTTGAAATAAATGAGTATACAACTTATGTAACTACTAATTGTAGTTTTTCCCACTTTATGAGTATTTATTAGCTTTGGTGTAATTTATGCTCTAGAAATCTAAGAACAAAACTTTCTGACAATAATAGAAAATCCAGACAACTATATATGAGTAATCTTCGATTTTTTAATATTATAAAAATGTTAAAAGTTTTTTTAGCACTTTAAAGATTAAGATCTGTACTCAGAAATTATCTAGAAAACAGTTTTATAAAATTATTTATTTTTGAATTCTGTACTTAATTAATTGTTCACCTGTTTTTGTAAGCATATTGAGAATTGGATATCAAAAGATCTATAAAAGATATGACTAATAATATCAAAATAAACATTCTAATAAAATCATATTATAATAAAATGCATTCTAAAACGTTAAAAGGAAATAACTTCCTTTTAAAGCTCATTTAAGATACCGATTTAAAAGTTTTATTAAAAAAAAACTAATTAATATTTGTTTCTGCAACATTAATATTTTTATAGCTCAACATTAGCTGCAACATTATTATTTATGTAGCTCTTGAATCTTTGACTTTGAACATGCATACTGTGATTGGTAAACTGCATCGAATTTTTAAACACTTTTCGAATTTTTTAAACACTTAGTTCTTATATTGTATAGTTCTTATGTTGTAACGTAAACAAGCTGGGGGATTCAATTCTCAACGTGAGGGAGTTGTGTATTGCGTTTTAATATATATATATATATATATATTTATATATATATAATATATATATATATATATATAATATATATATTATATATTATATATAATTAGAATAGATCTTTTATGAAAAATTAGGAAAAAAACTCTGTTAACGGAATAAAAATTTTTATCAATGAAATAGCAAAGATAATAAAACAGATGTAAAAACCAGCGTGGGTGACCTGGTACATTTATCATCTCGTATTCATCCTCCTTACATAAAATATTTTATTTTAATGTAAACCCGTCATGTTTATTTTTAACATCAATCAAAGAACCTTTTAAATATATATTTGTCTGGTTAAAACCACTGTAAACTAGGTCACACGCTTTAAGAAGAAATAGAGTTTGGCAAATTTTACTTATTTCCTTTCATAGACTACAAATTTGATGATAGATTAACTGTCTGTCTGGCTTTGCGTTTTCCATTTGAAGTCGTGGCTGTTAATGATGGCATTTAATGAAAGCTTAAGTCTCCTGCTGTAAGTTTTAAATTGGTGAATAAAACTATGTAAGATCTAAAACGAAATCAGAGGACACAAATAGAAGATTAAGTCCCTACTTACACTTAAGAGGATACTTTCCCTATACTTTATCTTCATGACCTCAACATTCAATGCTAACATTTTTTTTTCGAATAAAAATTTGTTAACTTTTCGAAGGGAATTTACTTCCTACTTCGGACTAGCTTCCCTCGTCCTTAGAATAAGAAAATCGCCAGATTTACTTTCAGTACAACTTTGGTCTCGCTGTACTCATCCTCAGACAAGATAGCTCAGTTTTAATCCCAGCGGTTACCCATTTCGCTTACTGACTACACTTATGCTCATTAATAAAAGTGATGCCACAAAAAACCGTAGATATATAGCCGTATTTAAATGAAAACAAAGACCATAAAAATATATTCATACCTAAGATTAACACAAGTAGTAATTTTTTTCTGATTTTAAATGGAAACGTAAACATGGCATTTGATAAAAATGGAACTAATGCTGATATTTAAATGAAACTAATTATCAGTTAACAAATTTGTTGGTTTAGATTCGAACTACATGGTAGTACAAGGCACTACATGCGTGCCAAAGTTCACACCAATCCAGTAATTTTACGTGGTTTATGAATCCATGACAATTTTGGGAAGTCATCAATGACGATTAATGGATTAATAAAAAAAATCCAGTAGCTCAACTAGACCTAAAGATTTTTTTATTAAGTTTAAAGTAAAAACGGACTAAGAGCTATCAGACTCAAACATATCAGACAGACAACTTGCTACAGCAACAGACAGACAACAAACATATACAACTTGATCTGCTAAGGAGATCTTAAACATCCCAAACGAATGATTGAGGTGAAATCAGGTTTTGTATTTTAAATGCAAACACAATACTTTTTCTATATACCTATAGTATAAATAAAGAAAAGTAAAATGCTGAAAATTCCTGAAGAATTAATTATTCCTATTGTGATAAACATACTTAATTCATGAGTATTTATAATTAAAATGCTGTTACTTGCATCGTAAAGTCTACCAAAATCACAGAGTAGACTAAATTTTTACGATATAGTCAATTGATAAACTTTCGCGATTGCAAAATATTGAAATTCCACACCGTTTCCATAAACATTCATCCGAAATGAAGCTGCTTTTGGTCGCGGATAATGACAGCCAGCCGGAATCTTTTATTTTGGGATTAATGTATTTCTCCAACGAAATCACGAGGTTTAGATACAAAAACATGTTTTTCATAACCTCAAATAACAATAACTTACGTTTAACTTAAGACGTTAGTTAGATATTCTTGCAGCGCTAGCAAGACCTGCAGGGGAAGCAACATAGAAGCAGGCTTTATTTTGGAAAAAAGTTAAGAGAACTTGGCCTGGTCACCACTACCACCACGGGCAACCTTGGTTGTAAGCAACCTAGAAAACTAAGAACAACTTTAAGCGTTTTCATAACCAGTGCTTGGTTTTTACCCACCAAATTGTACAATTTTATTAACATAGTTTAGTTAGTCTGAGCGTGCGCAACCAGTGTGTGGCGTGTGGATGAGACTAAGTTTGATATAAATTCACGAAACAAAAAAAAACCTTTTTTAACTGTTCCTAACTTAGTGAATATTCGGGAGACAATAAAAGTTATACGATTTCTCAAATCTTTGTTTAATAGTTAATTAATAGTTATTTGTGAAAAGGGAATATTTCCCTTAGCATTTAGTTTTTTAAGGCGAAAGCCGAGGGAAATAATGTATTTTAGCTCCCAAGGCGAAGCCAAGGGATATGTGTTTAATCCAGAGGCAAAGCGAGGTATCATTGAAGAAAAATAGAATTTTAGACCCATGGTACCAACAATATATTATATTTAAGCCTGAAACGGATTTGAAGCCAGTAAGTGTTTTTGTTCAAGTCCCCCTTATAAATTTTTGGGATGCTGCCCCCCAAAATTAACATTTGTTATTGCTCCAAAAACTTCTTTTTGGACAGACACAGATTTTGAGCCAATCAATTTTAGTCGGGTCCCTAAAAAATGTTGGGGTGCTGCCTTGGGGAAACGAGATATAAGTCCATCAGTCCCCTTTATGAAAGTAAAGCATAATAATGTATTACGAGGATATAAGATTTACGGGTTCTAATCCCAATTATAGGAAACACTTTTTACTCCCAAAGGAGAAAAGTGTTTCTTTACTCCCAAAAAAATAGTCATTTAACTTTACATTATATACACAATATGGAGATAAAATATTGTTTACAAAGCAAATCAAATATAGATCAAATATCATCAAAACATTTGACATCTAGTAATGTAATAGTAAAGAGAATATAGGAAATGAATAATAATTAAAATTAACATAGTTTATGAGTGGTAAGCTACTTATAAAGGACATCATGTTAATTGAATACATGAATGGAGGCTAACTGTATATTTAATGAATGGATTCTCATAAGAGAGCTCTCATTCATAGCCATCCAACCTTTACAGACCTGCATAATGCCGAAGCAGTTTATTATGAATTCCCTTAAACCATAGGGTATATTATGAAACTTTCATGAATGGTTAGAAAAAATCTACCTAGAAAACTTAGTCTAAAGCGATGAATGGAAACGGACAAAAACGTATTTTTATTAAGTTCAACTTAAGTAAAGGTGGTAATAAAAAGTTTTAATGAAAATATAACAACCTACTATCAATGCAAACCAATGATAGTGAGTAAGGAAAAAAATATCCGTTGAAAAACAAATATTTATTAAAAAGCAAACTGATAGAGAGAACAGGAGAGTGGGAAGACCTTCGGCAGTTAGCCGTATTCAAAACGTATCTTCACGAATATTGATCCATAAAAACACTTAGTATCCCGAATCACTTGTTACGTGTACGCCAAATCTGGCTAATAGTATTTTAAAGAAAAGGCAATACACACATAGGTAATACTAACATGTTGCATTACAAATTTTTACAAAATGCATTATACTGCATTTTGTAAAATATGTAATTTTTGGAAATATTCAACACACGTACGTACTCAAAGATGGAAAACTCGATTTTATTAAATTATAAATTATTAGCATTAGTATTTCCTACATTATTAGCCTGAATTTTCTTAAATATTCCCTAAAAAAGAAGACTACTACATTTGATACCTAAAGATTGATATTAAGATCAACTAACATTCATTATAAAGTTAAAAAACAGCTCGTAAATAAATATTGAACTCATAATAAGAATACACACACACAGATATAATATATATATATATCAACTAAATTAAAGATAAAAACTAAATAGTAAGACATTTAAAATAATTAAACTCACTTGCAAGCTTTCGAGTGCGTCCTACACCCTTCGTATATATATATATTATATATATTATATATATATATATATATATATATATATATATATAATATTATATATATATATATATATATATATATATATATATGAAGGTCTACACTACACCTACGAAGGTGTACACCTTCACTAAAGGAAGGTCTACACCTATATATATATATATAATATATATATATATATATATATATATTATATATATATATATATTATATAATATAGATAGATAGATAGATAGATAGAATCAGAGCGCCAAGTCAAATCGATCCCTTCACTAAGTAAAATGTTATAAATTCTCTAAATAAAGAAGTCGGCATTTAATAGGATATTAATTTGTCTTAAAATATTTTAGATGATTTATTTGCGTAATATATTCATAAAATAATAACAGTACATAAATTTATGGGCATTTAGAACAGTGAATAAAAAACTCGGCAACTTAAGAGGCGCCAGAGTGGGCGCGTTCAACGCCCACTAGAACCATTTAAATCCATATAACGATTTGGAAAACATTATAGAAACACATTATTCAAACTGCATTGCATACATAGTAGATTATAAGAAAAATTGTAGCCGAAGGCCGTGTATAAAACTGTAAAATAAAAATTAGGTAATCATAATTCATAATAATGGAGGACTACCAAAACACGACTCATGTCCATTGAAATCTCTGAATAAATGATTAATCCGTAGTTAAGTCCAGTCACGTTTCGCTCAGCGTGAGATTTCAAACCATTACTGCTGTTTCGCCTTGATGTGTCCGCTGCTAAACTTGGCGTCGAGCATTTAACATCCATTATAAAAAACAAACCAACAAATACCTAAAATATCTATTAAATTAGATTTAACTAAAACCTTTTAATTTGTATTATTTTAAATAAAAACTATGATTTCTCCCACTTTTACTTTTATCTCCATTTATATTTTAGTTACAAAAATTTGGTAGGGGCACCTCGGATCTTTTCTCATAAAATTGGATTCGCTACGCTAATACTCCCAGCTTCAGACTTATAAAATTATAAAAACTTATTACAAAATATAAAAGTCGTTATTTTTATACTGCAACAAGTCTTCGAATTCGCTTCGCTCGTCCTTAGATGATAAATACATTAGTTTCATTCCCAGCGGTCTCAAATCCTGGCACTGTCTACGTCGATGCCTAATCTTACTTGACCCAACAATAATCATGGTATACTTGTCGTATAGGCCGCCTCCGTGGCCGAGGTCGTTAAGGCGTTAGTCCTTAACACTTACCATTGACACACACGGAGGCATGGGGTTCGCATCCCAGGTTACGCTCTCAGTTTATAGAAGATCATTGTTCAGATAAATTTTCGCCAGTTTTAGAATACACTTTGAGCGTAACGGTTTTGCTACTACCACCCGAGGTGTTCCCGCAGGGTTTATCCCTGATGAGGCCGCAAGGCTCTAAACGGGCATTGTTATTATTATTATTATCATACTTGTCGTACTGAAACGAATGTAGTGTACTTATTTATTAAGTACAGGTATGCACTAATAAAGCAGGCTACATGCGTGCAAAAATAATTTTCCCGCGTTTTATGATTTTTAACAAACTTTTTGCTAAATCTTTCTGTGGGTTAATGACGTCATAAAAAAATATTTTTAACAGCTATAGACTAAAGTCATAGCTGTCAATATAAGTTTCAACTCTCCAGTATAAATACTCTAGGAACTACGATTATAACAGACACACATACAGACAGACAAACTTTGGTTGAAAACCACTTAGGAGTCTTTAAAAAACACCTGAAACGGATAATTCCGGTGACATCCCGGTTTCGGATTTTTCTTTCGCAAACACAATACTTTTCCTATATACGTTCGGTTTAAATGAGGAAAAGTAAAAATTAATACAAATTAATATCATTGCGATTCAATAAGAATTGGATCTGGATACTGACTACATGGTAAATTTACATTGAACCATAAAACCCCATATAACAGCATATTTGTTAAAATCGTAAAAACGCGTGTTAGGTGAAAACATTTTCTAATAAGCACAAAAATGTAATACCTAAGCCTCAAAATGCATTGAAAGATAAATTTGATTTTGTCATTTACCATCTGAAACCAAGCTAACTTAAATTTTACAGGATAAGAATTTCTGATTTGTTTTAAATATTAAAAACGAAGTGTAAGTTTAATTTTTTTTAGTAAAAATATTTAATTTTTAAATCCTTAGTATAATTTTTAACTTATAAAGTTATTATATTTTTAGCTTATACTTTTAAATGAGATAGCAACACGCAATTTAGATTTTCTTATAGTTAATTCTTGTGCAACACTTTAGGGAAAAGTAAAAGTACATTAGTTCAGGATGTTAAAAGAAAAGAAAGCTAAAGACGGTACGCAATATAAAGGTGGAAGCTGAGGAAGATACAACCTCTGAGAGAATCTAGCTAATTAAAGTGCACTTCACCTCTCTGTCTACAGGGGGTCATATACAAGGGAATGTTACAGAATTAGGCGAAGGCAAGGCCTTAGGGACATATGCCAAGGTGAAACCCACGGCTCCAACATATGACTCATGCGCAACATACACGCGCAAACACACCAGACATGCGCATTAATAACACTCGTGGTCCTATGGTTTGTAACCACATAGCATACGCCCAAGGACCGAACTCTATTTCTACTATATATCCACGTCATTTTATCATTTATTATTTTTTACATTTCTGACGTCATATAAATACTATTTTGGGAATATAAATTATTTAAACAACTTGGCGATACAAACATTTTAAAGAAAAGTAAAATTAAAGATCAAGAATAGAATTTACTAAAAATTCATTCATATTTAAGGCTGAGCTGCTCGAACCTTTTATGAATTTTCGCTCCGTCTTTACAAGACGTAGTCCAAATTAAATTCAGACAAAAATATTTTGTGTCTACATTTTAATTCTAAATAATGACAATAATCAAATATTAAATTACCCAGTACATTTATTAGACTAAAATGTCATAATAGATATAATTTATTGCTAAAGCACGGAATAATGCATCAGGCTACACAGCCATCAAAACAGACAGGAGAAAGGGTAAGATGGGAGAGACCACAAACAGATAAGAATTTAATACACCTAAAGCTCTGATATAATCACAATATTCATAACTTTTTATTGACGTAAGTAACTCTTAGTGAAGGTAATTCATAATCAATAAAATTCGAGTTGAACTAAATGTTTGAAGGGTTAAGAACATTTTTTTGCAAATTACTTTTACAAAGAGTTTGTAATTAACTTGTTTTTAAGTTTCATGTTCCACCTAATAGCTCTAAAAGCAAAATGTTTTAAATAAATGGTTACTAAGCTTTAAATGCTAAACCGTTTGACGTAGTACTTTTCTTGTGTTATTAATTTAAAAACAAAATATTTATTATGAATTTAATCTAAATAAGTTAGTATATGCACCTAATCTATGTTATAGTATAATTTTTTAAGGTGGAAATATAGATATTTCGTTTAATTTCAAATTAAACCTTTACACGATAAGACAGTGAACAGCATATTTATTGCATATTGTGATATTTTTACAACATATTTGCTGTAAGCTGTGTACACATTATAGCACATATAATTAAGCTATGTATCAACTAAGAGAAATTATTGTTCTACTAGGCTAAACCATATAGTCTTGAAATTATTAACCTTATTTACTTTAATTGTAGCTAAATTCCGTTTTCATTATAGAAAAAAAAAATCCTTTAAGTCTTTATGACACTTAAGTTTTCAATAGCAAAATAACATATATGTAATAATTATTGGGGATATGGAAATAAACGCTTTCTAAACGGGTACGTGTAAATGGGAAAAAAACTAAGAGGAAATTCAGCGTAACTAATTGTATGTATTACAGATTTAACTATATGGTATAAATAATTAAATGAAAGTCTCTCAACAAAAATAAAAACTTTATGGCCAAAGCGCTTTCAACCTAGCTGAGGCCATCATCATTGCCAAACCGTAAAAGAAATAAAGGAAGACGAATGAGTCTATGATTTAGCAGAATCTAATATCTAAATCTAAATCATGCTCACATCTCGTCCTTTTATTCTTTTACGGGTTTTGCACTGATGATGGCCTCTAGCTTAGTTGAAAGCGCTTGCAATAAAGTTGTTTATTTGTGGAGAGACTTTCATTTAATTATTTATGGATGAACTCCATTCACGCTATCGTCATGATGATATGGTATAAGTATTAATTAAAGATACTTATAATATACNCTAAACGGTTAGTTTAAATTGGAGAAAAAAACTAAGAGAAATTCACTGTAAGCAATGTATGTATTACTGGATTTTAACTATATGGTATAAATAATTAAATGAAACATCTCTCCACAAAATAAAAAAACTTTATTGGCAAAGCGCTTTTCAACCTAGCTAGAGGCCATCAAATCAATTGCAAAAACCGTAAAAGAAATAAAAGGAAGACGAGTGAGTCTATGATTTAGCTAGAATCTAATATCTAAAGCTAATCATAGACTCACTCGTCCCTCCTTTTTATTTTCTTTTAACGGTTTTGCCACTGATTGATGGCCTCTAGCTAGGTTGAAAGCGCTTTGCCAATAAGTTTTTTAATTTTGTGGAGAACTTTTTCCATTTAATTATTTATGATGAAACTCCATTCACGCTTATTCTCAAGATGTATAATGGTATAAGTATTAATTAAAGCATACTTATAATATACTATGTATCGATTGCAGCATATATAGGTATAATTTAAGCAATGTTTACCACCCCTATTAAATCATATTTATAGTAACTAAATATCTTACAGCATATTAATAGTAAACTATAACAATACATCATAATTGAGCGAGAGACGTCCAGGAATGTAGCAAAAAATGTATGCTACATCTAACAGTTTCATCATGTCAATATTGATAGCATGACATAAAAAATGTATGCTACATCTAACAGTTTTATTATGTCAATATCCATAGCATGACATAATGATCAATCCCACTCTGTTTCGTAACTTATCACTTTTATAAACTTCAATGACAAACTTATTAAGAACAACAATCATGTGGCCGCAAAGCGCCAAAGGCCTCTTGCTTTATTTAAGCTTTGAGCAGAAAGCTTCAGTCCGTTAAAGGGAGCTCTACCTAATACACAGGTTGGTTTGAGAAATACGGGGTATGATGCAAGTTCATTTAATAACACAAAAAACAGCAGAGTGAACTATTGCTTTGTTAACAAAAAAGTGATAGTAAAAGTAAGAAAGGTTTTAAATTGTTATAGTATTCAACCTGTTGAATTTTCAATTAATTGAATACTACTAAAGGTGTTGGGAATTGTAACTCTTATCTCAGTTGAAGCAGAGACTATGAGGGAGATTACTATTCCAAATCTATTCAATACCCACTACTAGTGGGATTGTTGTTACAAGAAGAGAACTCAGCTAAAAGGCAATTCTCTGAGTATTTCTACACTGAAAGGGCCTCCCTGTATTTGATGCTAGATTATTGCGTTGTCACCTTTATGAGGGTTCAAGGTCTCTTTGGTTTAGTTTCTAATGTTTTTCCTCTTAATACTCTCTATACTCTTTTGTCAAAGAGTTTATAAAATAAAGATATACTCTTGTCCAATTTGAGAGAAAATAAAGTAAAAGCAGAGGCGCGTAAACCACAGATAGAAGCGTCCATAATATAAGCCGAGGAAACTTGTATAAATACTTGGGACCTTAACAATTAACTTTAATTTTTACAAGTTTCAAGAACTTTTCAAACCCTGATGGTTAAATTTAGGGTTAACCATTGACACAATGACTGTCATCGTATTTTTAACAGTAAAATCGGGTATCATGAGGATGAGATAAGGAGAGTGACAAGAGATGAGCACTTGTCACTCGCTTCGCTCGTTTTCCGAATATAGAATTATCCTAAAATATATTGCAGTTCAGACTCGCTTCGCTCGTCCTTAGACATGAAAAACATCTATTTTATTTCCAGCGGTCACCTATACAGGTACTGAAACGCTCGATCCTTCTAAACATTAATGCTCTTACAAAAACTGTGTATATACTAGGCGTATATAAACTTCTTGTTTACTGTATACAGGGATATGCTCGAGCCAAATTTAAACTCAATGTCGATTTTGCTCTAACGACTGCACAAAAAAGTCCAATGCTAATAAAGAGACGAAACCTGGCACATTTGTTGTACTTATTTATGTCTGCATGTATATTACATTTCTTTTAGGTGCTACGATGATAACAGACATATATTTCAACTGATAAGTCAGTTTAAATCCCATGTTAAGGCTTTTTACTGCAATTACATTTGCTAGATACACCTCTGGTATACTAGAATAAGAAAAAGAAAAAAAGAGTATATGTACCCTGTATATGTGTATAGTATGTGTATATGTGTATAGTATATGTATCCTGAGTAACGCAAACTAATTTTTAAAGGAAATGTGTTTTAACTAATTTATAAAGACAAGATATAAATAGTTTACAAAGACAAGGTATTATAAACTAATTAATAAAGAAAAGGTATTATGACCTATTTAATAAGGCAAAGTATTAACTAATTTTATAAATATAAGGTATTATAACTAATTTATAAAGACAATTAGCACCCATTTTATAGTATAATACAAATTAATTTAAGACATTTTAAATAGAAAACATAAACTTGGCCTACAAAAGAAATTTAAAGACAGTAATCACGATAATTAATAAAAATATACATATACAATGGCAGCTTTATAATTAACCCTAAATCCAAATTAAAATTATGGCAGGTATAAATCAATGCATGTAGTATATTGGAGTAGAGGCCATGGGTAGTTAGTTTACCAGTATAATTTGTTATATGGGGTATGGTAATAGAGGTATGGTTATCTAAAAATAACATTACATACGGGCTATTAGATCTAACCTATTACATAATGTTCAACATATGGATATACTAACAAGCAAAATTACAATAAAATAATAACTTAATGTCATTTGACGTTAATTTATAGGGATTTAAAAAAATACTTTCAAATTAAATAATAGGTCTCTGAAAAACTTTATGCATGTTACTACTTTTCAGTTACATGAAAATTAGCTGTAGAATAGATCTGAAAAGAGCATTGGAAATAGCTGAAAAGAAAAATCATATAAATAAAGTAAAACTGATAACTAAGAAGCTATCAAAAAAACTTTGCATGTTACTATTTTTTAAGAACATGAAAAAAGTCGCCAGGAAAATTTTATAAATAAGATAAAACCCGAAAACCAATAATTAATAAAACATCATTTAAGTTTTAAATTTTTAAGCCTACTTTGTTTTAATTGGTATTGCCAAGATAAAAAAAGTATTAGTTGAAAAGATAAATCCATTTCTCTGCAATAAAATAAAAAGTTATGGTTTAAATTTAAATATTTGTTTCATACACGTCTATCTTTATTTCATGGAAGCTCCGCGAATATCTCCACGTTTGACACCTTCAAAAGACCCACACTCACACTACACAGTCCATTTTAATTACAAAGGATGACGTCAGAATGAAATCTGACAACATTATTTTAGTAACTAAATTAAATAAATTTTGAAAAAGATGAGGCGGAGGTGGAAAGGAAATGACATTTTATTGATTTCGACACCCACCTGGAAATACAATGAAAGCTTTTACTTTTTCACAAGAGCAGACAAATACCTGTAGAGTTTCCAAATTGTAACAGTCATCATGACTCAATGAATTACTACCAGACGCTCAATGGCATAAAGCATTCTGAGCATACTACCGTATGCTCAGAATGCTTAGTTTTAAGAAAAATACTGGTAATTTCATAATCATTATATAAAGTTTTCATAATATAATAACTAATTGATAATATTTAATGAAATACAGGCAATTCATTATCATAATATAAATTTTAATAATATAATAATTACGTAATAAAAATACTGTCACTTATATTAATAAAACATACTTTTGAAACAATCTGTTTTTGCAGTTAAACGCCATACTTCTGGCAGTTGTAAACAAACTTTTAGACATAATGTAAGTAAAGCACCAATTGAAAACACGCGACTCATTATGTACTGCTTTACATAAAGTATTTTGATATTATACCTTAAAAAAAGAAGAAGAAACATAGTCTGCCTATCCAGAGTGGAGCCCTTTATAAGATAGCGCACGTCCAAAATTTTAAAAAATCGCACAAATTTTAGGTTTCCTGAAATAAGTGGTTCCCTGTAAGTCGTTTTTTAAACTCAAGTGGAAATTTTTAAAGCTGATAAAATATCAAATAAATCGAGTGTTTTTTCATCAAAATTGGATAATTACAACCTAAGATATAGCATTTGCAAAATGACTTAAAAACGAACAAAACGTAGACATTTTTTAATGAAATTTGCGTTGCACAAAAATGAACATTTTTGGTGGCTTTGACAATACTGTAACTTAGGTCGTAGTAATACAAGCTCGTAGGATGAATAAGCTTTTGATTTATTGGAAATTCTATAAGCTTTAAAATATCCTCTTCAAGTTTTTCACACGACTTAAAGAGAACCAATTATAGCAAGAAATTCAAAATTCGTGTGATTTTCTAAAACTTTTGATGGGTGAAATGGTATAAAGGGCCCCACTCAGCATAAGCACACAATGTTTTTTCCCCCATTTAAATAATATTTTTTTATAAAAAAATTGATTTAATGCAGTACAAAATGAGTCACGTTTCACATGTGGCTCTCGGACTACAAGAAATACATAATTTAGCCCATACCTTTCATAGTGCAAGGCATTTAAAGTAATGTCTCTATACTAAAATGCATAGAGATATTACTAAAAGGGACAAACCCTATCTCAATACTTTAAGAGGATTGAAACAACTTTTTGGAACTCTGAGGGGCTTGTGTGATCTTCGTGACAGTCTAAGAGGTGTAATTAATCAACTGCTATCGGCTTTTCGCTCATTGTTAGTGTTTTGTTTTGAATTAAAAACGTTCTATTGTATAAGTATAGTAATTTATTATTTATTTAATAATCAACTTAAAGGCTCTCACTAGTAACAATTTTACAATGAGAAAAGGTAAATAGCCATCAAATTTTATCTAAAGCTTTTTTTATTTTAAAGCTTGAGGTAAACAGCTAAAATTGAGAAGTTAATATTTTCAAGATGGCTTTGGATTTTGAGAAGTACATTTATGTTCAATTTCTAATATATAGAATATTAGTATGGTATATTAGTATACCAAAATATAATATATAGTATGCGTCAATTTTTAATAATTTCGATGTTATAGCTGCCGTAACTTATTACACTAAACCCATACCTTTACCTCATAAACGCATCGTAGAAAACTTGTGTACATGGACATAGCTTTAGTTCATTCAGACGCCGACCTGTAAAGATCTTATAAAATTCCATCCCTAACTGATTTCTGTTGGGGAGTCGACTGATCTAACCCAAAGCTAAACCATAAAAGTAACACAAGTATATGATTGACATATAACTAGATAAACAGAAACAACGATATCCGAACTTTTTGCCGCACAATGATAATCTGAGCATAACAATGACTATATAAAGTTATAATAATAAGAACGATTAAATCGTTATTTTGAGTAAAAATAAACCCTTAGGGTTCATTTAAGTTTTTGATTATATTCTAGGTGCAAAGCACTTTATCAGTATTATAACTTTAACTTATTCAGACTTTCAGATGTATAAATATAAATATTGACTCACCATATTGATCGTGTCTGATTGGACATTGCTGGTAGGGGTCCTGGTAAGAATAATATTCGTAGTAAAGGTCAGGAGTTGAACCTGCTACCATTGCATCCACCATACCTATCTACTGGCATAGCATTTAAACACCAAACACTACACTAACCACCACACCACACTCGCGCACTTATCACTCAATTTGTTTTATCTTAAAAATTTCTTTAAAACACCCTTACCTGAAACAGAGAAAAGAAACGAAAGATTAACAAAAGCAAACCGTGATAAAAATGATATTGGGAATGAGGAAATAAATAGAAATAGCTATTTCATAAATATTTTACAGGCTTAGTTGTAAGGTGGAGGGGGGGGGGACTTTTAACTAATAAAAGTCGAATTTCTCTTAGGTAACACAATTGATTTTCACAAAACTACTACATATGAAATAAGTTTCATCAACGCTTATGATTTCATTATGAGATCCTTAGCACTCCTTTAAACTATGTAAAGTGTATACTTTAATTATTTAAGTATTTAAATCTATTTTTTCTCTTGTTTTTAATTAAAAATTTAGCCCCTTTGAGGTTGATATGTCATTCACATTTTATCCTCTAACAAAAGTTCACAAATATGCAATCAATAATTTTAGGTGACATTTTAATGATGCAAAAAAACTTGTGGGAGAAGAAAAATTAAAAACAACTTTAAATTACAAAAAGTGAACATAAATGGATAAAAAAGACTTTAAATATTCATAAAACTTCCAAATGATCTAGTAAGGTAAAAGACTTAATCAAGTTAAGGCTTATACAGAGTAATTTACTTTTTTAATTAGAAAAATTAGCAATTTCAAAATTTTATTTATTAGGCAAATCTTACAGTTTAACGAAGCGAAGTTGAATATTTATGAAGGTAGAAGTGTTTTAAGAAAAAAACTTTTTAAATTAATTAATAAACTTTATTAAAGTTACAAAGTTATTGCTTTAAAAAGAAAAGAGTTTTAAGAGTGCAATGAACACGATTTTTTTTAAATATTTCAATTCGAGTTAAGACTAGAAGTTAAGTTAGTTCGGCAACCCTAGTGTTGAGACTAAGGATATTTTAAGGTTTAGAGTTCTGGTAAATGTAAGAGGGAGTAAACAAGTCTGTCTCTACCCTCGAACTTTCCATCCTATTCTAGCTAAAGAATTCAAGAAGTAGGGAGAGACTGATAACGCAATATTATTGGAACTCGTAGGTAAAAAGCTAACTGCGCATATAACCCTTGCATCATAACGCCTACAACTCGATTCATTCATTACTCTACAACACGGATCTCAAAAGAACCTACTATGAGAAGTTTTTTTTCCTAAGAGTTATGAATGAATAGTACCGTTAACGTACAAAGCTAATCAGTAAACAATACAAATTGTTAACAGTGTGAATGTAATAATTTATAACAGTATATTTTATACTCAGGGGCATTGATAGTAGACAAAATAATGAGACTAGTAAAATAACTAATACTAAAACGATTCAAATCTTTAGGAGTGCCTATAAAATCAGAGAAACTCAAAAGTGATTGGTCAAATTTAGTACAAGTTTTTAAGAGGATCTTATAATTCTTCTTTAATTATGTAAACAAAGTTTATTTTGATAACGGGGTTTATAACTTTCTTCTTCGTATTATTTAAGAATTGATTTAAATATTTCTTAATGAAAATTAATTGATCACAAATTATAGTGTAATACAATAAAACGTAACACTACAAACTTATGAGCTCCATATGTTTCTCCACAGGGAGAGAGCTTAAAGCTAATATAGTGTTGCCACCAGTTTATAAAAAATAGAGGGAGGGGGGAGTTGTAGGACAACGTTGTCCTTTACTGAGAAGCCTATCTTTGTGTTTTTCTTTACCCTTTATATCCAAGACGCTTAGTGTCATCATATTAGATTTTTACTATTTTCTGGATTCATAATTTATAATCTCAAACAAGGTAAAATTAACATTAAATAGGTACTATTAAGCACTTCATAATAAAATAAAACTAAAATTTGGATCGACATACTAGACTAATAACCTTAAGAAGCATGTAGTACTGCTATGTTAGTATGTAAGAGTGCCCGAGGGAGTAACGGTGAAGGTTAGAGACAGTTTTTTTACATTTCTAAGGCAAGATACGCTCCCCACCTTTTATATAATTCCTTGACTTAGTCACAGAAAAATGTGAGTATAAACATAAAAAACAACATTTTTAATCAATTTTTCCTTTCTTACTAATCTTCAAAATAACAAAATGGCAATAGTTTAAAAATAGTTTCATTGGCTCTACTATGATTATTAAAGTACTCTGAGAGTACTTTTACAAGCTATTGAAAGCTAGTAAGCCTTAGGGACATAAACAGATTGATTCATTATGATTTTAAAAACAGTTTTGAATACATTTAGTCGAATCAAATTTTGGGTTGTAACCCAACAATGTCATACGACAAAATTATACTTCAAAGAAGTGTTAAAAATATATGAATGTAAAATTTTAAAAACTAACAAATGAAATGCTTTGTTTTCAATATTTGATAAAAATCTACAAAGATAGAAATGAAGTGTTTAAAACGATGTATTACAGGGTGCAGATTTAGTATTTAGATTAATATAGGTCAAACAAATTGCACAGGTAAGACGAAAACAACCAATAGCTTGCGTGTGGTCTTGTTGCTGTCAGAGGAGGGCTGGATGGAATACAATGAAAATATCGATTTATCTTTACCAGGAAAAGGCGTCGGCGTTAAATTTATTTTCACTAAGAAAAACCTTTTTACAAAACATAAAAGAAAATCTTTAGAATTTTTTGTCAAAAGATAGAAAAAATGTTTTAAGAAAATATTGTTTTTACTCGGGACCAACAAAAGAGAGTATTCATACTTAAACTCTGAAATACAACAGTTTGCATTAATGTATTTGACAACAAACAAAATGTGATAGTTAATTGGTCTATACTTAAAAATAGAGAGACGCAATCAAATTCAAAGTAAATAAAATTAAGAAACATAGAAAAAGATAGGTTAGGCACCCTCTTAATGACGCCAAGCGTAAAAAGGTCAATTAAAATAAACTAATTGGTAATAATGAGACATTTTTATGTTTAATAAAAGTCAAATTTCATGTATAGTATAGGGCAAAAAAACTCGAGTTTATCTAATATCAGGACAAAAAATAAAAAAGTCAACAATATTTTAATTAATTTAATTTTTGATATGGCACATTCAAAAATTGATAAAACTAAAACCGAAATTTTTCTAAAATTTTCCAATCTAAAATATTGGAATAGAAATATTTTTAAAGCAATTTCGGAATGACAATAAGACAAATTTATACTTGAAAAAAATTAGTTTAGATTTGACTTAAGATATTAAGTTTAACACATTTTGGATTGAATACTAAACTATATATCATTGAAAACTAAACAAATTTGAGTACTAAAATATAAAAATACAAAAATGAATACTAATTCAAAAAAGTACATACAATTTAAGTTCACATAATAAATATGAACGGCAATAATGAAGCGTAAACGCATCCGAACTTTTCGCCGCACTCAGCATAATCTGAGTATAACATTCACTATCAGTAATATATTAATAATAATATATATTACTAATTGTAATTAATAAGTATATTACAACTAAACACCATTTCTGAGAAATGTTTGTTTTTAAATGTTCAATATATATTCAATAAAAACCCATCTTGGATCTAAAAGAAACATGTCTTGTTTTTACATCACAACAAGTCAGTTATTTTGTAAGCTAACAGAGGGTTTTCCCATCAGACGCTATATACTAGCTATCTCCTTCCAGTCCTGATTACAACACCAGCTGTATAGCATTTATATTCTCAGACTTGAAATGATTTTAATCATAATAGATTCTAAGGAAATTTAAAGAATTATATAATCAATAATCGGGTACAGGGTACCTCTGAACTTTTCCTCGCAACTTCGGACTTACTTTGATGGTCTTAAGGATGTTGTGGTGGCCAAAAGCTTAAGCTCGTATTACTTAAGTATTGCTAATTTCGCTAACTTAATGTGTAGGGTGTTATAAAGCTAAACCTATCTTATAGGATGTAATTACGTCAATCTCTAAAATCACACAAATAAACCTATATTTCATTTGGGGATGAGCGATAGCTATGCGTTAGTATTCTTGTAATCGAAAGGGGACGATATGAATAATTAAAGTTAAAGCATTTCTATAACGCAACAATTCAAACCAACGGATTTTAGCACATCTTTCCGGTTTCCGCATATATAAAAAACTTTTACAAATGGACAAGTTAGAAAAGCAAGAATAAGGATAGAAAATACGAGCAACTCATTTACCAAGAGCGAAGAAAAATTCGCTAGTTAAAACGCACATTAATTAAAGATTTGGATGAAGAAGCATACAATAGTGCAGCCTCAAGCCCTTACGTTCAATTAAATATAGAACTCTACTAGGTTTTAAAATAACCAAGATAAAATCTGTTTTTGAAGACAGTTTTACAGCCTAATAAGCGTTAGTAAAGAAAGACTTTATTGCTAGCCGATAAAACATTTAAATTACGTCCGCAGGCTATAAAATTTTACTTTACAGCCGCAACGAAAATTAACAAGTAAAGTAATGAAGTAAAATATTTAATTTTTATATAAAAAAATTAGGTAAAAGAGAGTAAATTAAGTAAAAAGTTATAAATTAAAGTAAATTCTAATTTCTAAAGTTTCTTTTTGTGGACTTATAACAAATATAAGTCTAATATAAAAAGAACAAATTAATTACACAAAAGTCCTATATTTTTTAAAATATAATAATAACTAAGCTTTCGACAAAAATTAGTCATAATCAGAGTTTAATAAATATGAAATAAAAAAACAATTTTTACAAACTAATCATTGAAGTAGTTATATTTATTAAGTTATTTTATTACATCTATAGTATATTTGTTAAACTCTGATGATGACTAATTTTTAGTCGAAAGCTTAGTTATTATTACATATTAGATAAAATATAGGACTTTTGTGTAATTAATCTGTAAATTCTATTGTAAATAATATTAATTATAATAGTTTTATTTAAGGAGGAAGTGCCACCAACAGGGTTAGTTGGTAGGAACACCCGAATTAAAGACCGCGGGTGGAGGAGAGATAACCGCTAAGGGCCAAGTTGTCAAAGCGGTTAATCCTGACAAAAAATAATAATAATTTTTATAGAACGCCCCCACCCAAAAAATAGTACATACAACATAGCTGTAATAAAGCGATTTTATAGCTGTGGAAATAAGATACTATTTCGACAAAATTTTAATTTAAGATTTATAAATAAGAAGTATTTTGAAGGACGCATTTTAACTTGTCATTGGTACAGTTTATAAAATAAAGATTTTATTTATTTATTTAAATTAATTATTGACTCGCTTTGCTCATTAATATACAAATTTTCGGAGCTATAAAATCTTATTTTACAGCCTAGTTAAAGAGTCTTGTATGGTAGTTAAATGTTAAATGCATCAGCTTTTAAAATGTTTTTATACTGTACCATTAATTATTTTTTAATCAGTCGTGATTAAGAATAACTAACGAGCAAACAAACTAATTAGTAAAAAAAAAAACAATTTTCTCATTGCAATATTAATATTAGAATCAAACAACTAAAGATAAACTAATATAATATTTTTATGTACATATATGTTACGCATAAAATGCGTAACATATAAAAACAGCGTTTTCGTTTAGATTATAACCATTCATATGAGAATGAAAAGTTATATAGCCCAGATAGAGAGTTGGGTTAGTGGTTTTCAATAAAGCGTCTAAGGCAGTGGTTTACAGTGGCGCACGGAACATATTGTTATTTCCGCCAAAACTCCTTCACAAGGTAGTCACAATTATTAGGTTCATGTCACCGAAACATCATCTACTTTTCACAAAAACGTGATTTTAAGTGTCACTCAACTCTCTCTAAATATACTATGTTTATTGTATACTAAATATTAATTATTTTCCGGTACGTTACTACATGCATTAAGCATAATTATAAAAATGTTAGATACTGTATAGTTGAAAGAATAAACTGCGCAGAAAAATATATACTTAATAATTGAAATGGAGAGAATCGCCCTTACCGCCTTAGGTACATGCTTTAGATAAGCATATTTTTTTTAATATCTTTGTTAATAAATTAATTACAATTATATAGATTAAAGATTAGGTTCATGATGGCCCCTAGGCCTGAGCTGCACATGCGTTGACTTAATATTACACTCTTATAATTATAATGTTTATCTATAATTTATATTTGATCGTTTATTTATTTTATATTTTAACATTTATTTGATTTATAATTATTATTTATTTATTTTATTTTGATTTTTAATTATTTCAATTTATTAATAATATTAATAAATTTAATTATTATTATCATATTTAAACAATTTAATTATAAATAATATTATTTGATAGTAATTTAATAATTCTTTATTTACAGAGGTTGTTTAATAAATATTCCTTTATATGCTTTTTAAAAACATATTTTTTCCAATAATTTAATTTCTTGAGGTTGTTAAACACAATCCCTAGTAGTGCTAGTGCCTTTGAGCAGCACTAGGTGTGACAGTATGGTACTGCCAATAATTGCAATTGCAATATTCATACAATTCATACTTCTTGTATTATACAATTCATACTTTCTCGTATTATACAATTTGTACTTCTTGTATTCATACAATTCTTACTTCTCGTATTATACAATTCATACTTTCGTTTTTTTACCTTGTTTCATACTTCTCGTATTTATACAATTCATACTTCTCGTATTTATACAATTCATACTTCTCGTATTCATACAATTCGCACTTCTCGTATTTAAATATTCCTCATAAACTATATCTGTAGAATGATAAGAGACTTTTTGTGTTTGTCTGTCACAGATCCTCATGACAAAATAACGTATCGAATGACTGAGTCTACTAGTCAGTAATATAATATTTTTAATTGATTTATAGAAGCAAAAAGTCAAATACGAATGAATAAGTGAATAAATAAGTGAATAAATAGAAGTTTTTAATTCATTTGTCAGCTGTTTTAAGTGAGGTTTCCAGGTCAGAAACTGATTTTATAGAAAACAATATTATTAAAGACTTAAAATAAATGTATATTAACATCGATCCAGAAAAAAGTTTTAACATAAATGCATACGAGCAGAGACGCCCAGCCATAAGAATAATAATATAGTAATATGAGAAAGAAGAAATAAAGAAAAAGTATACAAAGAAAAGTACTAAGAGTATAAAGAAGGTTCTAGAAAACAGAGTAGGAATCATCTAGCTCATTTCATAATAGATAAGGCAAATTGTATACAATAGTAATTAAAATGATAATTTATAAAAATTAAAGAAAACAAGTGACGCACTTTCCATAGAAATAATTGGACAGGGGCGTTAAAACATGTTAAAAGAATGTATATAATTAGTATAAATTGAGCAACTCTACCTGCATTGATATTTAATTAATTTTAATGATGATTGCCCTGATTATAATTATATTTAGTGATATTACTATAATCTGCCTCCTTGGATGTGATCACACGAGCACTCGATTATGGCATTGAAGTTCCAAGGTTCGCAGCCCAGGCTATGCTTTAACTTATTATGAATAGTATTTGCATTAAAAAGATATCGCTACGTTTAATTAATACTTGGATGCAACACAAATGAAGTGGGTCTCGCAGGGTAAATATCCTAATAGCCTGAAAGGCTCTAAAACTGGCATTTCTATTATCTTATGTTAACCTGCCGACCGACTTTAAAAAAATCCAAAGGACTAAAAACTGATAAAAAGCAGAAAAAGATTCCATTGTTTTAGAGATGACTTAACATTAACATGGCTCATAATAATAAACACAGCCACAAGGCAGCTTCTAGTGGCATCCGGTTAAGCTTGCGGCAACAGATGCAAAGCAAAAAGCTCCAGCAAGGTTCATTGTTAACATTAAACATTACTCTCGCAGGTACTAGCTAGTTAGATGTCGACGAAGACCCTATGGTTAAAGATAGTCCTTTTACAACTTAAGAAATCAAGTACATAGTATAAAATAGCTAATTTTACGCAACTTTACGTCACACAAACAGGCGAATTCTTTGTTGAGATTTAAATAGAGTGGATCATAATCAACAAGTGAATTAACTACCCGTACTTCGGGAGGTTAAAAACTCTGACATTTCAAACAATAGTAAGTTGCAAGATGTTAGAAATTTCAAACGCATTCGTAGGTTATAACCTGACTTTTTTTTACGAATAACGTGTGACAACGCCTATCAAGTCAAAAAAATGATTTTATTCATAAAAACCCTCCAATTGAATCACCTTATGAACTCTATTAGCATGAATAAGTTGAGTCAGCTAAGGTAGAAATCAAAGTTCACCAAGAATTTATGCGTTTCTACATTTATTCACATTCTTTTTAGCAATCTAATAAGAAAAGGTAAAATAAAAGATGTACCTTAGGCTCTCAAATCCGCGATCGTTAAAAGGTGTTTGATGGAAACTGATCGAAGATTAGGAAAAGAGTGGCATCACTTCTATATTCTACTCCACTATAGCATAAAATATTTTTTTGACCGAATAAATCAAAACACAACGAAGAAATTAACTACTACACCGTTTATAATTTAGAATAAATCATCTCTTCTTTGTGCAAGAGTATTAAATAATAAAATAAGCAAAATCATAAGTAAAAAAATGTAAACATAAAATTAGTTCAAAACACTTATTTAGACATGTTTTTAATATAGTCTATTGTTATGGAAACAATCAATTATTAACAAACTCAAAATTAGAATCAAAATATTAAATAATATAGTGATCAAAAATCCTTAAGACATACCCATACCCCTCCTTAAAAAATTGTTAGTATGTCGTAAGGTCCCTTAAGGACGTATATTTGGCCTAAGAACACTAATGCATTTATTAAATTTTAGAAAAACTTGAAAAATTCTTTCTATTGTCAATCCTTAAACAATAAATTTTGAGCCAAAAAGTCCAATTTTTATACTTTGAACACTTGTTATCGCAAAAATAGCGGACTTAGAGAAAAATATGCAGGGGACAAAATGTTTTCTATGCACCCTGGAACCCAAAAAGCTCAATAAATGTATAACTTCCAATTCAATTTTTTATATTTCTTCTAAAAATTCGTAGTTGGATGGGACACCCGAAGTTGAATACACCACCAAAAAGAAGATCCAAGTGTCAATAATTTATGTCAAACTGTTCAAAATTTAAGTGAGAGGGAGACATTTGGTCCACCCTGTATGTTTGTGAACATTGATTCATCATAGAGGTCAAATGTTTACAAATAAGTCATTCTTAATTTTACTATATAGCAGTAATATGTATAATGTCCTGAAATATTCTTGTTTAATAATATAAGAGGTTATGACAAAGACAATATTGAATGAAATACTTTAATCAATAAAATAAGGTCAGGAGGTAATACGATAAGATAAAGAGGATGTCTGTGGCTGGAGCCGTCTCCGGAGGCGGAGACCAACATCAACAAACAACCCTTTTCATGGAGATCTGATTTTGATAGGAAGGTCTCTCGGAGGCAGTGACATTGAAACAGCAGAGATACTTTGATTTAGAGCCTGCGAGGTAAAGAGAGAAATCGATAAAAGAGTGGGAGAAGGGAGAGGTTCGTCTACGTTAGGGTAGGTCAATATAAACCGCCTACATACTATTCTTTTTTTTACAACCCCCACAAACCAGGGGGCGGTAAATTTAACAGAATAAGCCTACGCAACCAACAAATTCTGCCTCTCAGACAACAGACTACCCAAAAGTTTTTATCTAATAAAAAACCCCCTCTTCAAAAGAATTCTTTTGTTTAAAAAATATTTTACAAGCAAACAAGAATAAAAGAGATAAAATATTAACAGCTTATCTATTCAAAACAGCGAACTGCTTAAATCTTTAACAAAACTTTGCTTTTGAACTTGACAAATAAAACAAAACAAAATACATAGCTATATTACAAGTAACAAAACCAAGGCTAAAAATATCGGGTACATGACACCTCGAAACTAACTCTCACAACTTAGGATTTGCGGCACTTATATCCCAGCACTTTGGAAAAAGTTTAAAAGCAAAGTTTATTAAGCTTAAGTTAAGCATTAAGCTATGTTTTAATTAAGCATAAGTTATGCTAAAATTAAGCCTAAAACAACTCACAAAAACATAAGTTTTATTATCTCAGAAAATGAACTATAACTGTAAAGGATTTCTAAGCAAATGGATATCTTACTATTTCTTCCAACACCCCAGAAATGACATCATAATACTGTATCCAATAGTTATATTGATCTCAGAAACTTTAAATTTGACTATGCGCCCTCGCATTAATAACTTGTAACTGATGTTACAATAATTTCCATGTGTTCAAATGTATTTAGTTTTTCTCAAGTTTGTTCTTTAAAATAAAAAAGGCATCGAACTCGCAGATCATTTTACAGCTTCTATTTAAAACCCTCGGTCAGTAACCTGATTAAAAAAAACCTAACTTGTACTCGTCAAGGTCGCTATTTCTTCTTTAAGTTCAGAACATTAAAAATGATTTTTATCGGAGCGAAAAAACTTAGAAATAAAGACTTAAATATCAAGGTTAAGACTGCAACAGTAAATGCAAGCGTAGGAGTGGTTAATACCAATATAAGATTCTTAGTTGTAAAAATGGAAATAGTAGTTAGACAAGAGTACGGAGCCAAAAGAATCCCAAAAAAGATAAGTATCCTTGACAAAGAACGCCAGACAAACTATCTGTCAAAACGTCCTACGGCCTTCACGGGTCATTACCTTGTCCTAGGAGGGGGCTTTTGTTACAGACACAGAATCTCAACTCCTGGCTACGCAATTCTATCTCTAAAAGGTAATGAACCAATACAACTTTTGAATTAAACAACTGAATTAATTAAGCAAGTCAATTAGATTGACAAAATTAACGATTAGTTTTAGTATGGAAATAGGTGAATTAATTATTAATTAAATTAATATGTTTTGATTTTTTACTTTTCCTCAATTAAACCGTAGGTGTATAGAAATATTATTGTGTTTGCATAACAATTTTAAACCGGAATTTCACCTGAATTATCCGTTTCAGGTATTCTTAAGGCCTCCTAAGTGGTTTTCAAAAAGTTGTCTGTCTGCTTGAATGTGTGTGCAAGGCTGTTATCATCGTCTCTCCAAATGTATTTATGCTAAAGAGGTAAAACTAGGTAGAAAAATCAATCTTTAGATTTAGTTGTGCTCTCCGGAAAATAATTTATTTCATGATGTTTAACCCGCAATAGTGACTCTGCAAATTTTGCTGTCTGAGGACTAGCGAAGCGAGTCCGAAGTATGAGGACATAGCGTAGCGAATCCGATGTAGTGAGGAATAATTCTGAAGTACACCGACCCAATTTTTGTGTTTAAATTATGAAATTAAATTTGTGGTCAATAAATTAATTAAACCGGATATAACTACTGATTACTCGATTTTACTGAACTAGTTACAGTCATAGTATGTTATTCGATTGGTTACCAACTGGTAACCATAAACAAGTAACCATACTCTAAGTTAGATAACAGCTTAGCTTACATGGGAAGCTGGTTAGGTTGTAAAATAAATATTTAGGATTCCAACTTAGTAATCTGGTACCTTCGCTAAAATACACCTATATTATTCATAATCCACAGGAAAAAAATACTTATATTACCTATGTTAAACCTTTAAATAGTTAACATTTATAGATGAATCTCCTGAATTATTACTATCTAATGATTGGTATTGATTACTACTACTTGAAAATATATTTAGGTGCGATAAATCAAAATTAGAAAGGAGGAAATACCAACATGATACCCTTGACATTCCACTTGACATGTTAGGAATAGAGGCGCCATAATATGATTGAAAAATTGAACTAAACCTACTTCCATTGCGTGAGAAATATATAAATAAGGATAATTTCCGAGCTCCATCATCTCAGGACTTGTAAAGCATGCGATGTATATAGGTCATTGAACTCGACAAAAACCATCACAAATTATTTGTACACAAAATATATCAAATGCCATAAATTAGATGCAATAAATTATTTTCAAATTTAAATTCGTTTATTTTCTGTTTTTATTATGTTGTATGATGTTCATACTTGTGATATCACGCTATCACTTGTGCTATTACCTTGTTGCGGTTATTATGTTTAGCTCTTTGTAACTTTTCTAATCCTGTTACCTTCAATTTCCATAACTCCTATATATCGTTTTTCTTTTTGTGCAATGTTTTAATTTGTTGTTTTTTCTTAAGATTAGTAGTATAATCTTAACTATTTTGGACTGTTGTCTTCCTTTTAGCGAATTTTCATAATGAAAATGACGCTATTTAGCATAAAGCTTTTTTCGTTATTAGGTACAACGTTACTACCAACACCTTCTTCGGATTTAACATATGTATGGTAAGGAAATTGCATGTCTCAGATTATAGGTTTAACCTGCTTACATGAAACAAATGTAAAATTTTGCTCCTATAGAGAGGCTGTAACCCGTTCTATTTTTCGAATTCCTCCAAATCGCTTCGTTAATCGTTACAAGAGTAACCATAGACACCGTTTAAATATTAAATATAGACGGTCTAGGTCTGAGCTACGTAAGTTAGTTGAGTTAACTAGCACAGTAAAAAGAGTTAACAAACAGTATGCTAGCACTTAAAGTTAGCAATCAAAATAGTACATCTTAAACTTAATTTAACAATTCCATTTAAAGTTTCAACCAGGTCAAATAAAACACTTAAAGAAAATAAATGATTTTCATACCCTAGAAGTATAAGATACATTTTTCTAATAAAAAACTGCAATTACAAAGCCACACCTCAATTATTTTGTACTTTCAAAAGGTGTTATGAAATGTGATATTTACACCTCCACGACGTAATCAATGCAATTGCACTGTGAACAGAAATAATAACCACTTTTTTCACAGTTAAGGATTCTTTTTTATTCATTTGCCTTTCTTCACATGTATCAATACTTAAGTTGTTTGCCTAAAGAGTAAACATATAGTATACATAATACATCTGCTGTTAGAATGTTAGAACTTTAACAATACTATAAAATAAATACACTTACAAAATATTATATCTATTTTATTTTACAACACTAATGTCAAAATATAGACCAATATAAATTTATCTTCATTTTACAAATAAACTAGAAAGGGGTTACTTCGATTATTATGTTTTTTTCTGAATTCGCCCTATACCCCCCCCCCTAGGTTAGGAAGATTATGAGTTAACATCAATGTCTCCTTCGAAAAATCCTGGTTTGTCCAAACCGTTAGTTATTTAAATTAGTGAGAAAACCTAATTTACAAGTCTACCGTAATACGCACATCTTCAAGTATACTACTATTTTATTTTAAGCATACATTGTAAGTATTAATCGATGTATTTTTAGCAAAAATTTAATTATTATTATTAAAAATGACAGAAATATTGTATGACACAGGTCTGATGAACCTTGTTCTGACCGAGGCCCATCACTTACCTCCAGTAGGTTTCTCAATCCTAATAAAAAACACCGACATATATATTTATTATTATTATTACTTGATTAATTTTAATTCATAAAATTATCGAGATATTGAATTTTTCCGAATCACGCTAAGCATAGTTTATATAATAGTTAAGGTTGTTTACAACCTGTCTTTTTACTGATAGCAATCCACCTGTTGCTAGCTTCGTGACGTACAGCTCTTAGGAAAAACTTCCCACCACACTCTATCATTTTATAATTTTAGTATAATTTTAGATTGCTTTTAAGAGTAATAAAACTATTTTTTTATTTGTTTTAAAGAATTTTTTAGTTTTTATCAGAACTAAACAAATCGAGTTGGTTAAAACAAATTTCTTTTAATGAATATAACCGACTTTGCACATGAAAAGTTAGCTTATTCTTTGTCTGTTTTTTTTATTCCTTTAATCGGTTCAGCCTTTCACGAAAACACAGATCTTAAATTTATTAATACGAATATTTCTTCAAAGAAAAAGCACTAACGATTTGAAAGAGAAAAAATTCTAACCCAATGATTTTCGACAACCTACTCGACGTTTGTGAAAAAAATAAAATTTCTTCGGAAAATTTGAAGTTAGGGACTATTCCTAGGAAATAAGAAATTGAAGAAAGAGCTGTCATCTTACAAAGAGATGGTTTAATATTTTTTTTCTGACTAAATACTTAAATAAGAACATGGATAAACAGAAAAATGGCGAAACAAACAAAGTGTGAAATATTTGAACTTAATTCTTTTTAAGGCAAGGATCTCTAGACAAGTTAATTAAACCAGGATTATTTCATTGAAAAAGCTTAACAGCTTTAAGGTAGGATGGAAGGTAGGGTTATAAGTGCAGAAAGCTGGATAAAAATATTTTATTTAAATCAATAAAAGCAGCCCTTTCTGCTTTCCTGCAACCTCCCACTGTTTTTCTTACACCGCACCGCCCTAAACCAAAGACGCCCTTACCTACGCCCCTCTTGTAATCCGTAGAAACAATATTATTTAATTAATAAAGAAAATATAATTTACTAATTTTATTTAAAAGAATCTTTTAATTGAATTATTTATAATTCAAATATTAAAATAATCTTAAAACAGTATTGCTCTTAAGGTATTCGGATAATTTAGTTTCCTTAAAATATTTCAAGTAAAATTCTTTACATAGAGGATATTTTAATAAAAATAAAAGTTATAAAAAGTCAGTTCTAGGGTCTTTCGGCTTCTGGGGGATTTTGTAGTTCGCTTATCGGAGAACTTCAGATGAGTATCTGCTTCAGCAATTGAGTTATTAGTTATTAATAGTGATTTTTTATACGCTTGAATGATAAAAAAACCATCAAGTTATCTTACTTAAATCAAAAAAATCGGTTACGTGGTGCACCGGAACTTTTCCTCACCGTATAGAATTCGCTAAGCTTATCCTCACTACTCCGGACTACTCGCTTGGTTCGTCCTCAGAAGATGAAATCACCAAATTTATTTAGCAGTACGTTTTCGGACTCTATTTTAAGTTTTGAAAACATTACTCCGCGATTTATGAACCTAATGATACTTTTCAAGATATTTTGCACTAAGCGAAAATTACCAATAATAATAATAATAATCGCGTTCGCTCCATAAACAAGTAGGCTTTTAAGTATGTTAGCCATGAAAGTTATAAAAACATTCTAAGCTACATAGGAGAATATTTTGGATTTAATACCCACATTCAAAATTTTAGTATAAGTCAAGTGTAAGTGAAAGTACTCCTCTATGTACAGAAGTACTACACTACACATTGAGAAACTTAATAGCTAAACAATCTATCGATTCAAACAATTTAATACAAGATTTTTCAGGAAAAGTCATTTGTATAGTCCAGTCAGCTTGTCACAACTGTTTTTGAATGATGTCTTCTAGTCTAACAATGAATAAATGATGACAAAATAATTGTCACTTTATACAAGGTCCTAGCCTTGATAAAAACTGCATTCCTTCTAATCATAAATATGTAAAAAATAACATTGCATGATGAATCTGTAATAGAAAGGATGCAAGGACGAACGAAATATATGCAGTTTTCATAAAAAAACATAAGTATTAACACAATTCAACATTTAATGTTCTTTATTTTTATTGCAAATTCAACTGCGTTTATTAAAAGGCGGTAATTTACATATACATAAAATGTTAACGCATAATAATTTTATGTTCAGAGTTTTAAAAGCAGTTTATGCTTGTTACGATAAAGTAAAGAATGACTAAATAACTATGAAAAGAATATGACTGGCTGTATGACCTACTTGGACTAATTGAGAATAACAACTATTACTAACATTTACGAAGACAAATAGGTTTAAGGATGTATTACAGATTGCAGTTAAAGTTATTTCTATGCAAATGTTTTAACGCAAACAAAAATAAATAATAACATAAATAAACAATACTTTTTTTTCATTTCTATGTAAGCGAAAAGTAAAAATAGTATGGAAGATACAAAATTAAATAACCATGACTAGTGAGAGGGAAAAATATCTAGAACATTCCAAAAAATAAAAGAAAGCATAAAAGGAAAGAATTCCAACCATGCCAAAAATGTAAAAATTTCTCGCAATCTGTAAAATTTCATGAATCTATAGAATAAGAATAAAAAACATTATCCTTAATAAAATTTACATTAATCTATATCATTTGATTTTTTTAATTAATAAGAGTTCTCTAACAAATCAATCTAAAAGAATAAAAAAATACATATGAAAAAGATAAATACAAAAGCTGCGCCATTAATTTAAGATAAAGTCGTCAAACGAGATAAAAAATATTTTTAATAGAATCGACAAACGATCCATTCATTAAAAGTAATAAACAATTTCAATAGATTAAAATTTGTTGGTAAAATAAAATCAATTAGATAAAATATACTTGTGCGTAGAAATGTCGATCAGTTATATAATTATTTTATTTTACTAAATCTACATTACAGTTTAATTATTTTAACAAAATAAGAGATAATTTAAAATTTTAATTAATTTTCCCTATAGCTAAATTTGTATTTAATTACTTCAATAATATATTTAACTTACTGATCGGCCATATAAAGTGATGTATTAACAACACACTTACCTAAAACAAAAAGATAAAAAACCAAATAAGTAAATAAATCTTTCTATTTTAAATAAATTGGAAATTTTATTATTTCACAAAAAAAAAGAGTTAAAATGATACATCCAAGGCTACAGACCCCTCTAGTTTTTTTTTCGCTCAAACCCATAGAGTCATATTAGCGTTTTCCCTCACTCTACTATTCCATCCCAGAGTTTGTACACACTCACTCATCTAGGAAGCACACTCTCCGTACATAGCGGCACATATGACTAGTCCACAAAGTGCCCAGTTTATCTAGCCCAACCAGACTCTATTCAAAACCACTACTCTGGCTAGCGCCGACTACTAGTTCTCAGTGTGCTAAGTTCATCTAGTCTTACTAGCTCCTCTGATCAAATTAGTTAATATATAGTCTATATATTTAATATATACTCTCACTTGGCCCGCCCTCGTTTAACCAGTCCTCCAGCATCACCAGACCCTAGCTAGACTCACCGCTCTTGCTAGTCCAGTGACACCCTAGTCACTTACGTTATTCAAGTCACCGCATTCACTAAAACTGACTAAGTTTTCGGACATACGAAGGCTCAGTATCTTTCTGACCTGCATCTACATCAGCCCGCAGAACCTTGACTATTCGTGAGCTGGAGACAATGGAAACGTGGATACAGATTTCGACTGGAATGAGACAGGAACCTACCCCGCGTTTGCGTATTAGCAGCCACGGAAAACCCTGGCTGGGTTGGCTGTTCTTGAATTCAAGACCTCCCGAGCGTACGGTACAAGGGATAACCTCATATTAAGGTCCTCCCCGGCTGGATTTGAAACCTCCACCTCCAAGTCAAAGAGCAAGCACTCTACCACTGAGCTACCGGACTTGGAACTGGGATTTAATAATGTTATCTTTGTGTATGTGTAACATTCCTTTTTGAGTTCTCTGTGGTTTAATTCATATTGAAAAATGAGCAGAATTTAAGTCCGTAAAGATTTACATTAAAAATAATAATAATAAAATTGTTTATTTTCACCAAAATAAAATACAAATACAAATTACAAAAAAATATTTTTTACAATGTTTGATTATTTAAAAACATATTGTACAAATATATTTATGTTTAATTAATAATTTGGCGAGGGCCCTCAGTAGGAGTTAAAACTCCTAGAGCGAGGGTCCTGTCTCAAGACAGGACCCTATTATGTCGAGTATTTCACATTGTGTGAATATTAAAGCACTAATTTTTTTGTTTTGTTTGGGTTAGTTAGCATTGGTTCATTTTAAGTTAATAGATCATACAACCAAGTTGCCATTGGCCAATTTCAACTTAATTCATTATACAACTAAGTAAAACTGCCCTCCTTAGCATACTTACTGTATTCGACATTTTTTATCAAAATTGAGTTATTTATTTTACGTGGTTCTTTATGGCCTTTAGATGAAAGAGAAACCTTTATTGAGGCCAAAAATATAATAAAAGTATTTGAAAAAATGATTTTAAAATTATAAATTTTACCGTATGTGCATTTTTTATTAAAAATGCTAAGGACTTTTTCCAGTATCTGCAAAAAGCTTAGCAATTTTACAGTATATTTTGTAGATACGGTAAAATCGCTATGCATTTTGTAAATACGGTAGAATGCTTTAGCATTTTTACCTGTTTTGATTTGCAAATACGGTAGTTTTAACACAAAAACAGTACTTTTTAAGGGGCACTGGATATTTTTAAGTTATGAAAAAGTAATTTTAGATTAAACAACACTGGTTTTGTAATTTAAGTTGGTAAAACTGAATACCACTTGTTATCTGGCTTATCAAAAATTTTTTTTTTGCGCCAAATACCTTCAAAGAGAGGTAAATCGTCAACCAAGACTGTGAGAGTTGTTGATGTGTGCTTTATTGTAATATATTTATTGTTTTTTTAAAATATTTATTATTTTATTTAATATTTAATAAATATATAGATAACATTTTAAGTTTTAATTATTTTAACAATCTTTTGTAATCTCTACAAAGACTTAAAATTTTATGCTAAGGTTTATTAAATTCTGGCGCGTGGTCCGCATGTCGGGCGAATTTCTTTGGATGCGTGTTTCCGTGCTTTTTTACATTATATAAGTTTACAACTACTAAATAAATAATTCCGGCGCGGTGGTCCGCTGTCGGGCGAATTTCATTTAGAATGCGTGTTTCCGTGCTAAACAACCCATTACTGCTTATGCAAGAACCATGCCCATTGCGCGGTTCCGGTTCATGCTTTAGAACCTAAGCAGTTACTCAATTGTCAAGCACTGCTCGTAACTCATTGTCTGTATTTTTCAAAGGAAATGCGCATAATTATCCAGTTGGTTGTACAAAACTATGCCTCTAAAATTAGAAGTACGCACTATTATTTGCACTAGTTTAAAGCTTAGTTACTTATCTTTAAGCTTAGTCAGTTATCTTTAAAGGTTTAGCGCATTTCCTTTGGAAAATACAGACAAAATGAGTTACGAGCAGTGCTTGACAATTGATTAACTGCTTAGGTTCTAAAGCATGAACCGAACCCGCAATGGGCATGGTTCTTGCATAAGCAAGAAATGGGGTTGATTAGCACGGAAACACGCATTCTAAATGAAATTCGCCTAACAGCGGACCACCGCGCGGAATTATTTATTTAGTAGTTGTAAACATATATAATGTAAAAAGCACGGAAACACGCATCAAAGGAAATTCGCTCCGACATGCGGACCACCGCGCCAGAATTATTTTCTAGTTGTAACTTATATTAAGTAAAAAAAAACGATAAAAAATTATCGAGCCTTCCAGGATGTGAACCCAGGTACCCTGAGTTTGAATGGTCGTATTGACTCCGGACCACTGGCATTCAACTCAGAGGCCCAAAAAACATTGAAAACGACACCCAACTGAAAATTTAATTTTTAATGACCCTAATTTGGTTTTTCTCTATATTTTTGTGTTTTTTCGACTTTTTGGTAACTTAAAGTGGTCGTATTGACTTCAGACCGGTTTCATTCGATTCAGCGCCCAAAATTACATAGAAAACGACACCCTACTCGAAATTTATTTTTTATCGACCTAAATTTTGGTTTTCGGTAATTTACAATGGTTTTCCGATTTTTTTAGGTCACTTAGAGTGGTCGTATCGACTTCAGACCGGTTTCTTTCGATTCAAGCGTCTCAAAAAACATAAATATTGACCTTTTCGCGGCAAAATATATTAACCCTGAATTTTGCCGATTTTTTGAAAATTCGCTGACTCAGCAAACCGGGTTAATGACGTCACAAAAACCTGGTTTTCAATAGGGTTCGTGTCCTCCTAAAGGCTAATTTTCGTACCAGGTTTGGTTAAAAAATATTAAACTGTTCGAAAGATAGAGTGTTTACAAGAAAGTGTCTAGAAATACATATATAATATATATATATATATATTATATATATATATATATATATATATATATATATATATATATATATAAGTTATATATATAAAGTAAGAAAATACTGTAATTGTATAATAAAGTTAATTAGCCTAAGGTAAAAGAGAGGTCTTTTAATAGCTATTTTACCGTACATGCAATATACTTTAAAAATACAGTATATGAAAATATACGGTAATTTTGCTTAGTAATTGTAGATACGGTAAATTGGCATAGGATAATAGTAGATTTTTATGCTTACAATGACCGTGAGTGTTAAATTTTATATTTAGATTCAAATTATTTAGTTGTTCTAATTATAAAGAAATCAGATAAAAAATTAGGTTTCAAGTAAAACATTTACTTAATAAATATACTTTTTACATGTAGAGAATCCCAGCTCCAAAGTTGAGGGTTCAATATCTCAGTTTGTCAAAAATGCAGATACGGTAAGTATGCTAAGGGGCAGAAAAATCACTTGGTTTTTTATTTTACTAAACTCAAAAGACTAAAATTAATCTAAAATAGTTCCATAAATATACGTAAATATAAACTTAATGCTTTAAGAAATTCTTAAAGAACCTAAAATACTAAAGATGAACTTTTTACGTTCATTATAAAGTTAAACCACTATGAACCATTATCTGAATTTTAAGTAATTTCTTCAAACAGGAAAACGTTTAACTATGCCGGAAAGGGATTGGGGTGGAAGGAAGTTACAAAGCAAGATAGTGTAAAGGATTTGGGTGCAGGGCGGAGGGACAAACCAGATAAGATTATAGGACCCTTGACACTGCGCTAAACTCTATAGCATATTAATATACTTTAAAAAACGACTCAAAGTTTCATCTACCGAAGTGGCGCAGCTAAAAAAAACAGTCACAAACCACCATGACGCCAATCTTATTAGCTTAGTTGTCCTTTAAAAATTTGCAGAAAGCCTCAGTTAAAAACTATTTCGCCAAAAATAGTCGTAATTATTTTTAATTTTTATATAGAATTTTCGAAGAAAACATTAACTTATGAATTTGGTAATATGGAGGTGGTATTAAAGAGATTTAAGTTAAACAAAAAAGTTAACGTGATAGAGTTTTGGTTTTGTTGCACCAAACCGATACACAAATGCAACTATACCAATACAACCGATACACCAGTAACCTATAACTATTTTAATTAGTTTATCATCATCTTTCAGTAATCTAACCATTTTATTTAGTCTATTAGATCTTTCAGTAAGCTAACCATTTTATTTAGTTTATTAAATCTTTAAGTAAGCTAACCATTTTATTTAGTATATTAGATTTTTGTTTATTTCCTAATCAAGATTAATGAAATGCAAATAAAATTAGAACACTTAATGGTATGTACAATAAGAAATGATTTTATCAAAGCTATTAAGTCGTAGCTTCTCATACGTAACGTTAGATGTTTAAAATTGTAAAGATAAGACTGGAAACACAATTATGGTTACGCATATAAGTCGTATCTTAAAAAAGAATAGTAAGATAACTTACATTCATTGATTCTATTTAGATTTCTCAAGAGACATTTTTCCAAGCACTTATGGAAAAGTTAATAAGTTTTATTATTTATAATAACCGGGAACTTAAGTCTGTAGCAGACAAAATATTTCAGAATCATTACGTAACAAATTTAATTCAGTTTATATTTATCTAATTTGTTATCTTATAAACAAATTATGGTTATCGTAACCTCAATTTTCAATGAAATCGTAAAAATTCAGTTGCCCAATAAATCCATTAAAACATTGCATAAAACAAAATAAAAATAGTCAAAATTTTATTAGTAGAATAGAAGAGTATATTTTTAGTGTTATTTGAAGGAGGCAGGATGTAGCAAGGACCTTCTTATCTATCCAGTCTCAATTCAAGCAGATAACATTGTTCAAAGATCGACCTACTATTCTACCACCATTTTTACATACACGAGTTTGAAAAATAATAAAAAAATACTATTTCCATTTACAGATGTATTTCCAATACGATGTTCCATTAAAGATAAGCATCAGGAAAGGAAACAGGATTGATAGATCCTCAAAAATTATTCAACTGTACAATCAAATTGTTTTTAATTTTTTTTTTGTTTTTCTTTTGGGAATATTTATTTTCATTGTTCTTAGCTTTAAGTATAGTTACGTAACTGAATTAAGAATTATTTAAAACAGGTAACAATAATTTTTAGTAACAAATTTATTCCTTTTAGGTTATGAAAATAATTTATGTAGCTCCAATAATGTATCACTAATAACAAAAAAATAATCAGGAAGTTGTAGTATTAAGTAAAGGACTAAAATAGTAAGGTAATCAAAGAGAAATAGCGTTTTAACAAGGAATTTACAGATTGGATATTTATACAACACTGAATTTTAATGTTTTTCCCAATCGGGAACAAGGTTAGATATGAAATATAAATAAAAAATGCATTAAGATTAAACGCAGTATCTTCGGTCGAATATTAAGAAAACAAAAATTTTCCATAAATACGGGTTAACTTAAGGAAAAATATTAAATTAAGAAATGAGCACAACCAAATTTTTAAGAACTAATTTAATAAGAATCTTAACCATGAAAAAAAGAAATAATAATTATAAAATTAAACTATTTTACTAAATAATTGGGCTCATTATACAAAAAATATTAGTTAAATGTCTCAAAGTCTTTTTTTGAGCCAATCAAAATCGGCATTATCTGAAGGAAAAAAACGTTTTCCTAAACATAACATAATTTCTATTAAGTAAAATTACTAAAAAGGTAGTTACAATAAAATAATAATTATATTATAAAATAATAATAATAAAAACATTCCTATCATTTATCCAGCATCATGCCTGGACAATAACCCAAACAAACACCGAAACACATAAAAATCAACAACGGATTATTTTATCAGGTACAGATTTAAAAACAGCGGGCGATGTACCTATGTCGTTTAATTTTATAACATGGAATGAGAAAAACAAATAAAAATTATTTTTTATACAAAATATTATTACGTATTGTTCATTATTATATATAAATATAGACTCATTATACTTACTATACTTTCATTATAATATATAAACACAATGAGAAAATTAAAAAGTATTGAAAATTCACTCAAATAATTGGTATTAATAATAATAGATTAAAAAAATAAATCAGAATTTCTAGATTATGGTCAGTCATTAGCCAACCGACCCTCAGAAGGAGGGATACAATTAGTTCAACAAATTACTTAAACAACCATTGGTGGAAAAATATAACTAAGAAACTTTAACTACAATATCAATATACGTTAACCATTTTATAGCAATTTAAGATAACTACTACATTAGGTAGTTCTTGAAAGAACAATTAATCACTCTTTATCACATGGATTAGAAATAACAAAGAATATTAGACTCATAATATTAAAAAGAAAGATAAGCACAAAATCGTTTAGAATAAAATGAGCGACTATTAAGTCACGTTACTGTATGATAAGTTATTTCCACAGAGATAAATAATAATTAATATTCTATAAGTTAACACGTTTTTTTCTGTTTATAATAATTTAAAACTTGCTTTTGAAGCAAGATTATATTTGAATTGTATGAACTTACTGATGATAATCTATGGGTAAAGAGAAAGTTCTGGCTTGTTTAACGTGTTCTTTTAACTATCTATAGTTGGTATAGATAGTATTATATGAATTCAGAATAACAATGAATTTATTATACAAGTTAAATTAAAGTGGCCAACAGGAAGAAATGTATAACCTGTTGCGTTTAAAAGATACATTAAATTAGATTATAAATAAAATCGAAAAGTGCACATCTTCAAAAGTGCAGTTTAGACTCTAGAAAACAGTTTTGACTATAGTAATAAACAGAAATAAGAGAGGGGGCCCAACTACTAAACATTTACCCTGGCCTGGCCCGCGATATTAATGTATGCACACGGCTAAAGTCAGTTGACACCCACCCCGCCCAAATCTCAATGCTTTTAACCCTCTTTTTTAACAAAAAAAAACCCTTCTTTTTATATGAAATAATATTCAATCTCGTATTGAACTGTTTCAGTTCAATACGAGATTGAACTGTTTCAGTTCAATACGAGATTGAACTGTTTCAGTTCAATACGAGATTGAACTGAAACAGACCTAAATGAAACGAACTTAAACAAATCAAAATGCACAATGTGGGATATAAAAGCGACGCGAGGTTACAAATGTTTGCAACCAGAGTTGCCTTTTTATGAGTTTATTTACCAAGAAGGTATTTATTTGTACCGAGGTTGGCATAAAGGGGAGGGAGAAGGAGCGCGGTAGGTCTAAACCAATAGAATTCTTTCCCTCCCTCATTTTATGGCGAGCTGTCAACTGGCTTTAGCCGTGTGTATAATCATATCAAATGCTTAATAAAAATTGCCGTATGTATATTCGTTACTATTTTTTTTTAAAATTCGTAGCGAGATCAACTAAAAACTTAATTTATGAGATTTTACTATATAAGGCCATCAATGCACTATGTTTGTAAATATGTTACAATCTTTGAAGAAACTCGCCAGACATAGACATTAATTATCCTTGAAAACCTTTTAACTGGTCAACAGATGTAAATGTTTGATATCTCTTTTCAAATTTTGATTAACTATATTTTCAAATTGTTTAAAAAGTATGCACCCCGTTAAAAATCATAATTGGTTTATTATTGACCTAGGGGATTAGTTTCAACTCGTAGAATAGCTTCTTTTCATGTTTCTTAGCGGGCTGTCGATTGATCGAAAACAAAGCACTGACTCAAGAACATATTAAAAGAATTCACATACAGTTGGGGAAGTTAAACAATAAAGAGAAAGAATTAAATACGCATTAATAATAAGTTAAACACACAAAAGACAAAAAATAAAGAATACATTGAAAGTGTAAAAAAATAGAAGTGTATGGCTAATGCGTTGACAAAAGACATAAATTTTGCATGTAAACATTCATACGGTAAATAACATAGCATGCGGTAGGATATGAACATTGTGCGGTCTTTTCTAAAGAAAAATTTTATTAGCATCAGTAGGACGAACCAACTTACTCTCGTATATAACCAAACCAACCTGGTATAGTCTTATCTTATTTTTTTACGACTTTGCCTTCCTGCTAGTACTAGGAACAATAAATATAACATGTTACGTCCTGTCAGGAATCGGTGTTATGATGTTATCCAACATTCAGTTTTCGTAAATTTCGACACAATACTTATTAATTTGTACTTATACTAATTAAATATATAGTTAGATGTCTTAGTGAATATAATAAGGATAGAACAATATTTAAGGGGAAAATTGGCTTAGCAACGTTGTTCGCTTGTAAATGTTGTAAATAACAAGCAATAGAAGCCATCACAGACAAGCATCTCTAAATGTAACTTCAAGACACAAAACTTGCACAAGGAGTTACAGATTATAATATTGTTAATAATAGTCAATATTATCTTCTTATTATATCTAATAAAGCTAAGATATTCATAATATAAACTTAATGTTATATAATAACGTTCTACGCTACACCTTAACACAATTGAATGACAAACTATCACAGTTATAAGGGTAAGTATTCAATGAAATAAAACTAGAATGACGAATATTAAACACTGTGAGTCATTCAATTGAGTAACACAATAAGACACAGGAACTCGGATAAAAATATACTTTTGTAGCCAAGTTTAGTAATTCGTACCCCGGAAATCAAATGTATTTCGCGTTATCAATGATTAACTCCCGCCAATTTGTTTTTATTTTATTATTTACACTTTTTTTTAATTTTAGCATGTTTATTGGTTTTTAGGCGCGTATCTCTTAACAAAAGAAACGTAATTCAATGAAATGCTTAAAAATCAGGTTTTCACGCCAGCCTGGTGAAAAGCTTGGCACTAATAATAAGAGTGTCTTATAACAGTCGACAGCAAGACTCAAAACCTAGCTTTCTAACAGCTCGCCGGCAATGTGACCATAAGTTGGTTGAAAGCTGCTCATACAATTTTTTTAATAAATTATTTCATCAGTGGAGAGACTTATTTTATTATTGATCATAAGGCTTAAGTATAAAAATAAATCTCCGGAGCCAAAATTCAAACCAAGGTCCCCAGTTTTTGTTTGAGTTAGCGCACTAAAAGGACATCGAAAACAGCAGTCTATTCAAAAATTTATTTACCAACCATACCATTTGTGTTAGCAAAACCCAACAAATCGGGTTAATGACGTCAAAACAACGTCAATATATATATATATATATATATATATATATATATATATATATATATATATATATATATATATATATATATATATATACCACCTTCCTCTACCATAACCCGAACTCATAAGCTCATTTTATTAGGTATATCTTTGGGAATTCGCAAAAATATTCAAATAAGAAATATTCTTAACTTGAATACAACAATAAAATATGAAACTTGAACTTAATTGTATTTTAAAACTTTTTCTTAAACCTTTACAAAAGTAGAAGCTGAAAGTAAAAAATTTACAATTAACTCTAAATTAAAACTGTATACATTAAGTGAAAATGCAGAATAATTTAACCCTAAAAGAATGCTGTTTAATTTTCCTTGTTAAAAGATCAAGTAGGATTTATATAGGAATTCCTGGGATTTTTTTACATAAAATATTAAAAAATACATTACACGGGGAGTTTAATACTCTTGCAGATGGAGAGTGGGGGAGGAATAGAAACTGTAGCTCTGACTCTCGGTAACGAGCAGCCTCAGGAATGCGACCTTCGTCAAGGCCTTTTCGCAACTTCTTTTCCCATTTATTTTTTTATTTTTTCAGTGGTTGCAAAATACTTTAGTTATAAACTACAACACAAGTAGTTCAACTAAAAATAGCAACAAAAAACCAAAACATAATTTCTTTACATAAATTAAAGGAATGTTCCAATATCTATTCTTCTCATGATTCTCCCCAAAATTAGAGACGTTACAAATTATGTTTTAAGTGTTATGTAAAAGTTATTCACAAGAAGGGGGAGGGAGTTAGGTTCCCTAGTTTAAAATATCCCCATTTTAAAAAAATGAATTCAAAAGGCTCCTCCCGTCTAATTTTATTGTTTTAGATTTTAAGCTCAGTTGTAAAGACTACTCAAAGGACCAAAATCTTACACTACGTTAATATATGAATTTAATTTCTTTTCCTTCAATAAATTAAAATTACAATTTACATACATGGGGTGTAACAATAAGATGGTCTTCTGCGGAGTTCATTAACCCCGCAGGTATAGGTTGGGTATTCTGACATTACGAAAATGCGAAACGAAGATATGTTTTTAAGAACTCCTAAGTAATATAAGCAAGTTGTCTATCTGTATGTGTGTGTGTATCTCTTATTAACCCGGTGTGTTTATGGCAGAGTGTTTACTGCTGATTTAGGACAAAAATTATATGGCTGCGAAGCGGGCCTCAGCTCTGACGCCGCTTAGCGATTAAGAGGAAGAAGGTCTTTTGTTTTTTGTATAAATCAGTGTCTTTAAAAATGAGCTTTTTAAAACATTTTTAAATATTTAATAAGTAGTTAAGTTTACATATCTACAACTATATCTTTAATAAATTTTAGGGAAAGAATAATAGGTAAAATGCAAGGGCAAATATGGTTTTATGAGAATAGAATTTATTTTTTTTCATTTATTCTTTTCTACCTAATAGGACAGAGAGTTTATAGGTTTTAATCAGAGTTTATTGCCAAGCGTACTTATTGCAAAGCATTTTCGGGTCTTAGTTTTTCAATTTATACAAATTTGTTTTTTGAGGTAGTACGTAATTGAGCACTTTATTGGACTGTTTTTAGGATGAGAAGCCAATCATTATGTTATAGGAGGTTATTTAGTACTTTTCACCTCCGAGGACAATAATGAATGTAAAAAAAACTCCTAGGACGTAAAAGTAATTCATATATTGCCGCCATTACTGTAATGTAGCGTGTTCAAAAAACAATCTGTGTAAAATCTTCATGAGGTTTCTTTAAAAACGTTCATTTTGTTTCTGTTTTTGTTCGTAGACTATTTTTTTTTCGTTTTTAAAAGGTGTTCTAATTGACAATTTTTGTGTGTTTATTTGTAAAGCTTCTACATTTTTGAGTAAAAGTGTGAAGTTATGGATGAATTCAATGACGACGATAATATGGAGTTAATTGGACGTTTTTTTTTTTTTTTTTCAATTAAGCATATAGCGCAGTTTATTTAATGAGTGCTACCTCAAAAAATAGTGTATGCCATCCGGCTAAAAATATATTTTCAGCCGGAAAAATGTATTTTTTATGTCTTGGCAATTTTTTCCCGACTCGCGCTCGTCGGTAAATCTAATTGCCGTGACATAAAGACACACTTCTCAGCCTTATGGCATAAATAACTATTTTATATTTTATACATATTTTTACATTTGTAGTTTTTAAAAGGAAAAATAATTTGTGAGACACAAAAGAGCGTTTTAGATTTTGCATCATAGCTTTGCTTCTAAGAATTTTATAATGAGGATAAGCAACTAATTAATGCTTTATCTCTATCTTAAAATTACGTAATGTTTATTATGAAAATAATAATATGTTTACTTATTTAATTTTAATATATTAGGCTATCAAACGGCAAGTATTTATTTCTACCGACCTTGCCCCCAATTTATTCTTTGCCGTTTATAAAAATAAATATTGTTGTTTTAATAAGTCTTAATAACTGTATTTTAACCCTTTTATTTACTGTCACAATATATAATTTTTTGTATATGCATGATAATAAAATGAAGTAACATAAGGAAAAAATTATGTAAATATCTGTTTATTATGCTCAAGGCGAAAACAAAAAATTTAAAATATTAAGAACTAACGGCGAGCAAAGATGGAAATGTATAAAAAAAAAAAGTTATTACTTAATTGAATTTTTAGGTGTACTTAAAAAAGGCGGAGGGATCAAAAAAAGAAGAAAGTTAAAATATACATATAAACCTTAACTTTAATAATATTTGAAACTCCTCTTTTGACTAAATTAAATTTGATAATTAAAAAAATAAGGAAATATATGGAATGCTTTTTCTATTAAAATTAGAAAAAGTAAAAATAATCATTTATAATTAAAATAATGTAAACAAGATACTTTTTAATTAGATTCAGGTAACATACGTCAGAGATCAGGTCGAAACCATCAGGTTTCTCTTAGCTCATTAGTTTTACAACCTACACTACGAAGATAATGATTTACTATAGATATAAATATGTGGAGGAATGGCTATGACAAGGCACTTAAAGTGCATTTATGATTTATTATTTTTTAGAAAGTTGTCATTGCTGTTAATTATAAAATACAGTTATGCATTAACCACAGTTGAGTTGCCATTGTTCCTGGTTGTTCCCGTTTTGGTTTTTAGTAAACATTTCACTTTTTTAATCAATTTTCACTAATTGTCTTTTTTTCTTTTGCAATAATTAAAAATAAACAATAACTATTTAACAATGTGATTAAAAGATCGTTTAAGGAAATTCAAGTAATTAAAATACAAGAGCTAGTGATTCTATTTAACTGTAAAATGAATAGTCAACGATTTATTTATAATACTGCTCGTAAATTATTTGCGATTTACGAGCATTTAGTTTAACCTAAAAATGTTTTTAGGCTAAACAATGTAAAAGAGTTTTAAACACATCTGATTTTATTAGACTCGTATAATGTGAAATGATGCATAGGTTTATTATTAATTTTTGATGCATGCATTAAATTATCTATTTTTTTGTAAATATAACGTTTTTTTGCTGAATAATAAAAATGATTATTCCAAAAAACGAATTTTAAAAATCAAATTTCAAAATGAATTTAAATAATTTTCATGATATAGTTAATATACTTCATTTAAGGTGAAAAATAATATTTAAGAATACAATGGAATATTTAATTTTATTTTAAAAAACGATAAAAGAAGTTAAGAAAAAGTTTATAAAGAACTGTGAATCAAGCGATAGGTTATCTAACTTTTCTTGGAAAAGGTCAACATGGCAACAAGAATACACATACAGGATGGACCAGAAGTCCCTCCTCACAGAAATTTTGATATTTAGATAAAAATTGATGAAAGCTGGGTTTTTGGGGTAAAAAGAACTTCTGTTTGGTGGAGTGGTTCACTTTGGTTGCCCCATGCAACACCAACATTGGAAGGACACTCCAATTTTCTCGACTTGATGATTGGACACAAATCATTTAAAACCTACCCTCGTTCTAAGGTATTTTTATAGTCAGTAATACTGCTAGATTTAGAGAAAATAAGAACACTATTTGTTTATAGAAAATGTAATGAATGATTTGTATGTAATGTAAATGTACATAAATGTAATGAATGTTCTTAAGAAAAAGACATTATACTACTCGTATATAATTTCGTTCATACTTGAACGAGTACTTGAGCTTTCGTTTTGAGTTCAAATGTCAAACTTTTTCACTTTGGGCAGTTATTTTTCCCAATGTAGCGGTCTTAGATAAAAATATGCAGGGGGTAAAATGTGTTGTATTCATCCCTAAAACCCAAAAACATTCCTTCCAATTTACTTTTTTCCGCAAAATTCCGTGTTGCATGAAACACCCATAGTTAACTAAACCATCTTAAAGAAAATTCCCTTTACACAAAAGAGAACCCCAAGTTCCATCAATTTATTTTTAATGTTTCAAAATTAAGAGGGCGTAGAGAAACGTAGGTTCCCCAAGATCTTATAAGTGATCTTGTTAAACTAAATGAAACCAAACAAGAATCAATATGTAATTTGTAAGCATGTTTAGTAGATACCAATGCAGAATAAGAATGATAAAGGCAGCTTTTGACTCTGCTTTAAAAAAAGAATAAAAGTTATTTAATAGAGAAAAATTAGCACAAGATAAGATTGTAAGACGAAGCCAAAAACTGAGCATAATAAAGGAAAAAACGTAATAAAACCCATACAGAAGTGTAGAATGATTTATACAAAATCCCCTTTATTTCTCATCTTATAAATAGTAATTTGATTTAGAATTCATATCACATCGTATTGTAGGCAAGGGAAGAGAATTACAGGGGCGCCTCTGTATATTACACACGGTGAACATTATCCTTAGCGAAATTCGAATCACGTTAGGCTTTAAATGAAAAATTACTTAACTGAGAACCTACAATTTTTTCTGACTAACAAAGAACGCATACCTGAAGAAAAATATCTACTAGGTATAGTTTTCAAAATTTATTTGCTTAACCTATACAAAATGTATGGTCTAATCAATGTCTTTTATCCAATGAAAAATGAAGTGACGTATAGTAATCACGTTTTTAGATAAAAACCAACGTTTCAGTCCCAAAAGATCACCAAATTTTTCGAATGAGCATAGGTCAGTAATTTATAAACGTACATTTAATCCTCCTTCTTGGTTGTGTATACCATTCAGTACTGCATAAAGAAATAAGAAATTTTCCATGCAATTAATACAAATAATGACTTTTTCAGAGCTAAGTAAACTAAAAACACGATCTTCATCGTTCTCTCTTTTAAGGTAAAGGAAATGGTGTATAAGTTCTACTTCATTTTCTTGCATTTTATGATTTACACTTCAAAATTATAAATGATTACGATCATTATAAATGATTTTAATTACAATTATGACTCATTTATGAGAAGGAAATCTCCTATGATTAAACAATCTTTGTAGAAAATATTTAATTATGGATGTAGTATATTATTATGAAAGACTGAAATTTAGGGCGATGCGGCTAAAATCAGATACTTTAGAGATTTAGTTACAAATTTTTCGCTACATCATGAAAGAATGCTGTCGGTATAACAAAGTAATTTTGTATAAAATAGAGTTTCGGTAGCTATAAAAAGTATAGAAAATATGGGAAACATAATATTAATATTCTTACAGCTAAAAAATTGATGAAAATATGAAACGGGAACGAATTGATAACCAGATTTTTTAATTTTGTCGGTTGAAAAAAAATCAAGCTGAAAGACTAATTTTCGAATGAGGTCCTGAGTACGACCTGGAAGTAGAGAGGTGGGTTGAACATAGCGGTTCTGTGGTGCCAGGAGGCCCGGTATAGGGGCTAGCGCACCCTCCTTGTGTTTTCAACAAAGAAAGTGATGGGAACGCAAGGAATGCAGAGAAATGGGTGTGGTTAAGGTGACTAACACTCCGCAAGTCTTTTGATGGCCCAAAAGCCTACATTTTCATGTAAAAGGTGTTCACAGCCTCGGATACACGAAAAAAAAGTCCTTTTGTAACAGAGTAAGGTGTAGGAAGATAATCACCGGTAATGAAAAAGAAAGCTCTTTACACATATTTCATATCATGTATGACTCAAGTACATCAAACAAAAGGATCATATTTATCATATCGAGAAAAAGAAAGATCATTCGACACCCGAGCCTTTTCTCTGGATACTAATTTTAACAACAGTAAGATTAAACAACAATAAGAACAAATAATTCTTTGAATATAATTTTAAGTGCCTAAATAATAATAATGACACAGAGAATGTAAAAATTTTTGTCAGGCATAATCATAAAGAGGAATAGTACGCAGGAATCTGTTAAAAGAATAAAAAGGCTCCAAGAGTTCATAGAAAAAATAGCATAGTACATTGGTTAAAATTAACCGGGGATAAGACATTAATTTATAATTTGACTTGACTAATTAAGATCGAAAAAAAATATTTAGGTAAAAGTATATACATTAATGTCTTCAGGTTTCTCATGTTACAAAGAAGCTACTTATTATACCACAATCCAAACTGGAGAAAGTT
>JACMZG010001863.1:29835384-29852884 GCA_018340805.1 Microvelia longipes | reverse complement strand
ATTATTGTTTACTAAACAAAAATTACATAACTTATGCATTTGAACTAATTGATGCTTTGCTTTTGATGCGAAATGGATCGGTGTATTAGAGTTAGAAAATCATTAATTATAGTAAAGAGTTATGAGGTTTTGGTCATAATAAATAAAACAACATTTAAGCTTTCGGCCGTATGATTAGGTCTTCATCAGAAAGTGTTTAATAACTAACTGACAGTTAGTTATTAAACAGTTTCTAATGAAGACCTAATCATACGGTCGAAAGCTTAAACGTTGTTTTATTTATTATGACCAAATCCTCATAACTCTTTACTATTTTTTGTACATATGGTAAATATTTTAAAAATAAATATATATATATATATATATATATATATATATATATATATATATAATATATTATATATATATAATATATATATATATATATATTGAAATCAGTAGGACAAGAGAAGTAGATCATTTCATCATTTCATCCCCCCCTCCCCAAATAATTAATGCATACAACATTATAAGCGCTATTTTCTGATACAAAGTCACAAAAAATTTAACTAATTTACTTTAATCAAAGTACTAAACTACTTTACGTTTGCCAGTCTGTGGACGGATAAAATGGACTTATCTTGTAAACACGGTAAGTGCACAATAAATTTGCCAAAAGAGATGAAATTTAGTACAAAAATGAAAAGAAAAACTTATTAATTACTGGGCAAAATGAAAACAGCGTCTTAAAAATGACGGTCATTAAAAATTTGAAAACATCCATAAACTTTACAAAAACATTTGATGACTAAAAATTATTTCTATAGATCTATTCAGCACAAGACCTGAGGGATTACATTTATATATGACAGCCTGTTTCTTGAAGTAAACTAGAAAATTTTTTATAAAAGGGCAGTTTTTAATTTTTTCGTATTCGTTTTCTATACAGTATAGCAAACTTTACATCTAAAATACAAAACTTTCACAGGTTTCACCTAATTTGACTAATATAACATAGTTCTTTAAAATTTTCATCAATATTTTGGTAATTTTAATTATGTCTTAATTACTCGTATTTTTTATTTATTTGGTTCGAATGTGTTAAACATCAAGAGTTTAAATCTTCTCATGCGTATTAATTATTTTGTTAAGCGAATATCCCCTTTCTCTTTTTTAATTATCTTTTTTATATCCTTGTTTAAGAGGGTTTTAGTGATTTTCCACTGATTGTGTATTAGATAATTAAAGTATAAATTTAGTTTTGTAAATTAGACTAACAAACAAGTGAAAAACATGCATAAAGGCTTTCTTAATGTTCTATTTTATTTAAATTGCGGTTTTAACAATCTTATTATCTTTGTTCTTTTAGTAGCATTGATTTAGAGATCTTTATAAAGATTTTTTTTAAACTTTGAATGTTCTTTATGTAGCAAATTTCTTACGGGTTTAATGCAAGTATTTTCATGCTTAATATAAACTTCTATAGATTATTAATGAGATAGTTTAAATATAAAATTCAAATTGAAAAATAAAATCAAAGCTATGTAATGTTTATATTACTGAATCGAATGCTCAACACTAGAGGTTTTGGTTTCGTCGGCTACGCCTCAGGGCTCCCAGTGGCGTAGTCACTAGGAAGTTATAAAACATAACGGCTCCCTCAGCTTATGAAGGAACCAACATAATCGAGGTGTAATGACTCTGTTTCCTCCCTTCGTACGTAATAACTATTTTTCTCTTTTCTAAATAAAAATATATTTATATATTTTTATTTATTAAACAATGAATGTTAACACTTGATTTACTTCTTCAAAATTATGCTTAGTTTGATATGGCTATTAATGTAACAACTTATTATAATTTAGTAAAAATCGATCCCTAATCTTTTTTATTCTGCGTTGTGGCCAAGTATGTGCTTAAAGTATATGCGTCAATTATTTCATAGAACGTGTAAAATACGTTTAAATGTATCTTAAAAAAGAGAATATATTACGAGGTCCTATATATTACTAGAGTTCTATACATACTAAATATTACCTATATATTACTAGGTCCTAATATTACCTATATATAACTAGAGTCCTATATATTACTATATATTAACCTGTATATTACTAGAGTCCTATATATTACTATATTACTAGAGGTCCCATATAATACTATATATAACCTATATATTACTAGAGGTCCTATATATTACCTATTACATATAAGGTTACAGAGTCCTATATATTACCTTATATTACTAGAGTATATATTACTAGAGGACCTAGTTATTTCCTATATATTACTAGAGTCCTATATATTACCTATATATACGAAAATGGAAACAGGACCATCTTCGCTTATAAATATATCAAATAGTAGAATGCAAATACAGTAGAACGTTAAAAATACAAATTAAAACTCAAACAATGTGCGGGAAGCTGAAATTAATTGATTTATTATAACCTTAACTATCTCTTAAAGGAGGTTCAATGAGGTTAAAAAGAGCCCCAAAAAGATGTTTCAGACCTCTCAATGTATTAAGATAGCCTATGCCCCTCTATAGTATATACTATAAGTATTTAAATGTGTTTTGATGAAAACACATTAAATGTGTTCTCATCATAACAAATATGTCTTTCAACAATAAATATTATTATAAATAGTTTATCACTACTACTAAACTTTATAATACTCAAGCCTCCAAATTTCTTATGAATGGGCCAAGATCTCATCCAACTCTATTCATTGTTTTTAGTTCGGTTTTGGCTAATCACCTATAAGGATTGACTGTTGATATGCCTTATTATTTCTTGTCAACGCTTCATTTTCAGCAAATTTCGTCAAAAACGTATTTTTTTAAATAATAACTCTAGGAGCTAAATATTCCTTTTTGTTACGTTTATGATCAAGAATAATATCATAATTATAAGAAAAAATATTAAATACTAACAATAAACAAGAAAAGTAATAAAGAACGAGGAAAACTTAAACAAATTCATATTTTTAGTGGACTAAACATAAAAAAATTAACAGCAAAAACAAATATAAGTTAAATAAAAATATACAAGTTTGGATTAAAACAGTAATAACAAAAACAATGATTAAAACAGACGGACAAAAAGAAGTTGAGAAAACTTTTTTAGTAAAGCTTCTTAAGAAATAATTGAAAAAGTTTTAACTTTTCTGGGTAAAATAAGAGAGAAACAACGTCGCAGCGTAACGAGTATTTAACTTTCAACTTCCATACTTCTCTTAAAAAGTATTTGATGCCTTTAAAAAACTTCAGTATATAGTTTTTTTTTCAAAAAAAGGTTTTCAAATACCCTAAGAAAAGTTATATGGAAACAAAATAATTTTAATTAAACCCAAATAACTAATGAGAAATCGGTTAAAACAATTTTAATAATAAAGAGAATGACGATGCAACTTAAATTGAGGTTAACAATTATCTATAAAATTATATATAAAGGTTTTTTGATTTCTAGCAAAACCAAAAGGAGGAATATTAAAATGTTACTGATATCTACGTTTTCTCAAATTAAAAGACGATTCAAATCTTAAATTTAATCTTAAATATCTGTCATGAAATTCTCAGAAATAAGCTTGAGTCGTTAATGTTAGAGACAAGATAAATAATAATTTTAATTAAACCTAAGTAAGTAATAAGAAATCGGTTAAAATTATTTTTAACTATTTTAAAAACTAATTAAAAAATCCCTATAAAATTATAATGATTGGCACTTTAATATACAGAGGTTTATGGCATGGTAAAGACAATTTGTAAGGCACCCTTAACTCTCTTTAGTTTTAATGTCATAGTAAAAATAATAACAATTATTTTTTTTTAAATAAAATCTTATATTAAGAGATAATTCTTGTTAGTACATCCCCCACTTTTCTTTCTGAATAAAATTAGAGTTATAGGACTGTTTATAAAAGTTTTCAAAGCAAGACACAATCGTGTTATTATTTCCTTTGCAACATGCAATATAAGATTTATAGCTCTTTCTGTCATTTTTTGAAACTATATTAACTAAAATATGTTATTTTTAGATTAGGAAATCGAGAAGGCAAACATGCAAATTTTACTCTGGGTTAGGATTTTCAAAATTAACATAGTATAAACACTTCTATATTTGGGTTGAACGAAATTACACAATACGTATCGCTTCCAACAATAGCAAGAATCTGATTGCAACACCAGATGGAAAATAAATTACTTGTGATATTGAGCGAAAACATTATATAGTTTGTTAATTTAAAGCTCATAACACACGAGTCTAAGCGTTTAACGCTTAGAGCACTTTACTGTCGCTTTACAGCACAGTAAAGCGACAATACATTCTAGCTACATTTAAGAAAGAGTATTAACGCCATCGGTCATTTACGCTAAAGGTTGCCTCCGCGACTTTACACTTAAGCTACAAAAATATGTAGCTAAGATGCCCAGTCGCGAAGACAACTTTACAACGTTTTAAGTATTTTTTGTATATTTGAGGCTAAAACGTTCTTTCGCAACCCAGTAGCGTAGACGTCCAACACTGAAAATACAGTATACGTTTAGTAGTGATGAGTGGGCACAAATGAGACAAGTGAATATTGTTTTTATTGAACTATATTTCGCTCCACACTGAGCATATTCATGTTACATGCAAATCATTTCAGTATACGTTTATTTACGAGAAATATCAAGAAAGGACGTTTCTGCAACATCTTTATGGACATATTGAAAAAGAGTGCTGCTCTGTAATTACTTAACTTGGCGTTTTAATTACAATATCCATAATACAAAAATCGCTTTAACAGCCATTCGCTTAAACACAAATTCTTAAACCGAGTTGACCAATTTTGATCATAGGATTTCAATAGAGATGAACGTCTTCGCAACTTTACATCTTAGCTATTGTAGAGCAAACGTACAATCGCGTTAAAAGTATTATTTTTAGCTAAAATATTCGGTGACGTTGTCGAGCAGTCGTGCAAAACGAATCCTCACATAACACACTTTGGAAGGAGGAATGAAGGTAAAGGGGGTCGATCTCATAAACGACGGTTCACTGGCAACTTTTTTAAATTTGAACGTCATATTGCTTAAATGGCCAAACACTAATAGTTTAAGGTCGGAAAGTTAATACGGACTAACAATAGCTGTGTGAGATCCAAAAATTGAAATGGTGAAATATCAACAAAGTGAGGACAGAAAGTTGATATGGGCAAATATAAACGGAGTGAGAACAGAAAAGTTAATATGGGCAAATAATAACAGAGTGAAGACAAAAAGTTGATATGGGCAAATATAAATGGAGTGAGAACAGAAAAGTTAATATGGGCAAATATAAGTTGTGTGAGGTCAGAAAGTTGATATGGGCAAATATTAACGGAGAAAGAACAAAGTTAATATGGGCAAATATAAGTTGTGTGGGGTCAGAAAGTTGATATGGGCAAATATTAACGGAGTGAGGTCAAAAAGTTGATATAGCCAAACAAACATAATTTATTAGGATTATTTTAAAAAACCTTTCACTGATGGCTGATTCATTACCTAGCCCCTAGACCAGAAGCTAGCCAGCTAGAAATTTAGGTTTTTAAATGCATTTTGCAATGCCATCTTAAGTGGCAGATTACCCTTCAAGAAACTTACGTCTTCCTAAATTAAAAAGGTGTCGCTGACCCCCCACCGTTACTGCAATGGGCACTAGTAGAGCACCACTACATCTTTCCTACCGTTAGGTTATAAACATATCGAGTAAAATTTTAGTTCGTTATTATCGTGTACTTGTATGTACAAGTAACCACGTACATATTTAATGTTACTCTTACCTTGTTTGAGATTATTAAGTAATGAATCTTAAGGTAAAAAATTACTAGAAATTGATGACATTAAGCGTGTTAGACCTTAAAAAAATAAAAACAAAAACTTTATAGTTTTATTTAAACTCTATTTGGGACAAGTTGTCCCAAGCCGATCTATTTTCATTAAAATAGTTGGCGACACTTTTAGATTTTATGCTCTCAATGTGCTTTTAACACAGCTTCACCAATAGTTTTCACTATCACTTTAATAGTGGAAGGAGCAAAAAAAATTACTATGCTATCTCTTTAAAACGAGCATAACCTTAAGTCAACGATACCTTTACTTTAAAGATGTATCATCAGGGCTAGTGTTACAAATGTAGCATCAGGGCTAGTGTTATAAATATACATCGGGCTAGTGTACAAATGTACATAAGGGCTAGTGTTACAAACGTAGCATCAGGGCTAGTGAAACAAATGTAGCATTAGGGCTAGTGTTACAAAGAGTAATAAGAAAGAAATTACGTACTGAGAAGTAAAACATGTACATGCATACTGTTTTAATAGCAACCGAACATGATTAAAATTTGAAGCATGTTTCAACTTAATTACTAAGAGTAGTGAATCCTTCAAATCGATCTCGCAGTTTATTCGATTATGTAAGTATGTATCTTTAAGTAAAGGCGGAACTCCATACCAATACTTATGACCTTCGAATTAAATAACCATAGCTAGAAATAACTCGATTCTCAGAATTATTGCAATAAATGAACACCTAAGGAATTGAACAATAATTCCATACATTTTAATTGCATAATTTCAAATCAATCCCATTAAAAATGATAATAAATAAAAAGAAACATAAATAATTAATAAAGACAAAGTTAATTAATTTTTTCTTTAGCACGATGTAATAATTAATTATTGCATTAAATAAGTTATAAATTCTATATAAGTTAATGTAAATAAAAAAAATATTTTTTTAAAGTTATAAAATAGTTTTATAGTTTACTGCATAGAATAAAATCGTAAAACGATATATATATAAATATGTGTGTGTGTAAATATAGAACCACAATAAAGAATACAAATATTGTAAAAAAACAATAAGAGTTATTTAATAATATTTTTATAGACATTTAACATAATGTTAGAATATCTAAAGATTTATTTCTACGGAAATACTCTTACTTAAAAAGATATAGTTCAATAAATGTTTCAGCCTTGTAAAAACTTTCAAGGAAATTTTTGAAAAAAGTTAACTACTGACCAAGAATATATATATATATATTATATATATATATATATATATTATATATATATATATACTCTAATATTAGCTTTAATTTGATACTTGGTTCACTTATTTTATCAGTTTGAAAGTAAAATAAAATATATATTTGTGTGTGTGTGTGTGTGTGTGTGTGCATAAATGTATGTAGGAGTTCGTATTAGTGCTAGATATGGTAGTACTACTTGTAGACGTTTTTGATAACTTTTGAACGCTTCATTGGATCAGAATGAAACTGGGTACAAAAATTCAAAATATAAAAGTACAGACACCTATATTTTATGACACAATTATATAGTCCTTAACCCAGAGTAATAACTCGGCATTATATGTATATGTTTTTTTTTTAAATAATCTATTATAAAAAACTTATTGGATTTAGCTGAAACTTAGTATGCATGCCTTTGTTTACTTTATACTGCTGTATAAGGTAAACAATAATGCCAGGTCTATACAAATTCAGTAGCATTATTGTTAATTTATCGATTGACATATATAACGTAATCTAAAGAAATCACGGTTTTTGACTAATACATTTGGAAATTGGCAAGTATTGTGGCAATATGCCACATACAAAGACTAGTAATACGACAATCTAATACAGGACAACAATCGTATGACCGCTAAGCGGCGACAAGGCACGAAGTCTCTTGTTTTCTAGTTCGCCTCACACACCTGCTCACGGGCCTGTAAGACTCGCTATATATAACTTTTTTCGGAAAAATATTTTTGGTATCAGGAAACCAAACGGACTCCCCCTCCTTCCCACCTTAACTTCCTTCATACGAAAAACCTTATAAGCATCATTTTTATGATCGATGACAGGAAAGATGTGCTAAGCATATATTTATAGCAAATACTGCTTATAAATCATTAAAATTAATAGAACTTACACACCGTAATTGAAAAAATACCTTATCTCATATGCAAATAAAAAATAAGGGTTTTTTTTTAATAAAATAATATAAAAACTTATTCAATCAAAAGTTTTAGATGTAAGAGAATGTTATAAACAAGTTTCATCAATTCAATAATTTATTTTTTGAAGAACATTAAATATTTTAGAATTCAATATCCTAAGAAAAATTGAAATAAAAACCTAAATAAGTTTTGAGATTTAAGACTTAAAAAGTTCATCTCCTCGAGAAATATATTATCCTGAAGAAATCCTTCAAGTCACGTTTCTTCAAGTCAACCCAAATTTACTTAATTTAACTTTACCACGTTTTCTCCACAATTTATTTATTTGTCAATGAAATTTTCGACAAATTGCAAGAAACAAGTATAACCGGCGATAGAGACGTCAGTACTTAAGTATTTATTGACATCATCAAATTGTGACATCTATCACAATCTATCACACAAAAATTCACAATCTATCATACAGAATATTAGTACACGTAGTAAAGAGAAGTTCTGAGGGGGAGAACTCTAAGAAATGAAAATGGCATGAGATACCACGAAATTTTTCCATCAGACTTTGGGTAGCCTCTATATAAGCTCCTTGGTCTTTCGTAACGTAGAATTTACCCTTAATCCTTAGTACTTAGAGTGGCATATTTTTATAAAGGTTTACACTCCAAATTAGATAAAAAACAAAACTTTCAATGAACTTAATTTCATGATCAAAAACGATTTCAATAAATATACTCAGGCAGTATTACTTCGTTATTTTTAGCGAATGTGGTCACAACGGAGGAAGAAATTGGTGAATTTTTTTGTGGAGGAAGGGGACTCACTAATGAAAAATACATACATACACACACACACACAACACACATATATATTTATATTATATATATATATATATATATATATATTTATTATATATATTATATATATATAATATATAATTATTATATATATATATATATATATATATATATATATATATATATATATATATATGCATATATATAAAAATTAAACAATAATGAATATTCTACTCAATTTTTGAATATTATTCTTTTTCAATAGAATATTTTTCATATAAAATAAATAAAGTCACTCAGGTACAAATATCGAACTTATTACTGTCCTGAACCTTATTGTTTAGGGTTTATGCATGACGTTATTAACTCACAATAATGTTTGCAAAAAATTTCAAAAACAGCAAAACTTAGCACTTATTATTTTTCAGATCCCCACTCTAAAATCAATAGCTCATTTAGAAAATAGAAATTCGTTAAAGACCTTTAAGACAAATAATATTTATATCTTAAGAAAAGTTCAAATACTCATGAAGAAAAAGTTAAACATTTTGCAAAAGGGTAAGCTATAAACCTACAAAGCTCACGATCCGTTACTAAAACCTAGTACATGTATTTTAACTTAAAATAATACTAAGTGAAAGGAACTTACAGAAACATACCTAAGCACAGAGGGGAATATTGAAAATAAGATATGGATTTAAGAGAGAGGGTAACTTAACGATGTAACGAAGTTACAGTACTTTGCACATAACTTATATAATTTGTAGGTTATTTTAATGTAATATCTAGTTCTTTTATATGAAATTTTATACAAAGAAATATTACAGAGAAATGGTGTTGTATAATGCAAGCAGTGAATAATAATTTAATAATATGGTGTAAAGATAAAATAGAATGTTAGAAGGAGTTTTAAAACATCTAATATGGTAGGTTATAATAACAATAGAAAAATTATTGCTTTTATAGAAAACATTTCTTGTAACTTGTTAATAATAAAGAAGCTAAATTACCGCATGAAATGGAAAAAAACGTAATCAATTACTAGAACATATTAAAGGCTTATGAAACGACAATGGATGAAACGACGATGGCTTATACTATATTGCCATGAAAATTGAAATTGACATGAAGGGAAAAAATTATTAGGGGAATGAGATTGGTCAATGTTTCAAACGTCCTAGTAGTGTTACAGAAGGATAAGAAGGAATTAATTTTGACCAAGAGAATTTCTCGTGATTGGTTACTTTCAAGGAAAATACCAATTACGTGCCTCATTGTTTTTGACACAACAAAAAAACGTAATTATGTTTAATCAGAAACCCAAGCTGATAGAGTTAATAAGGAGATTCAATTGGAGGGTTTTGAAGAATGGAACCAATTGGTTTTAGTATTAGGTTAACAGATACTGTTCAATCTGAACCGCCTATACAGAGTCCTGCAAAGATGTCACACGCCATTATTAAAAAATCAGGCTATAACATCCGACTGCGTTTAGTTTGTTTACATTTACATCGAATTAAATCAAGATGATAGAAATTATAAGGTGATTTATTTTTATGTAAACAAACCAAACGCATTCAGAGGTTCTGACCTGACTTTTTTAGAAACGTGTGACGTCATTGCAGGAATCGGTATATGCGGTTAACATTGAAAATTCTCTGCAATAACGTCAAAGCCGGACTATAACCTAACATGAAAAAAATAATGATTTTATTAAAAACCCTTCAATTGAATCACCTTATAAACTATCAGCTTGGAATTGAATCACCTTATAAACTATCAGCTTAGAATTGAATCACCTTATAAACTATCAGCTTGGAATTGAATCACCTTATAAACTACCAGCTTGGAATTGAATCACTTTATAACTGTCTATCATCTCGTCAGATACCATAATAAAACGTCACGTGAATTGGCGTCTGTTTCTACACAACGAAGTAATTTTGGAATATTTTTTATGCATGATATTTTAAATATGCTTATATTTAAAATTTTAATCGAGCTTTGATTACGTCGTACTCAATATCTAAACCTAAGTCAACCTAATCAAAAAGTAACGCATTGAGGCAATTATATGTCACTGCCATATTCACAGATAGCCAAGTAGGATTATAGGCATCAGGAATAACATTATAATGTTATAACAGCATGGGAAAACGATTATTAGCGATGTTTTTAGGCTAAATCGCCATGACATATACGCGGCTATAAAAAAAGATTTTGAGAACACCAATTTTAAATTAGAGAGAGGGTTTACATATAATCAAATTTGATTTTGCTAATTGAGATTTTATTCATACTCTATTATTAATAGTATGCTATAATATTAAATTAAGAAGCATTATGTGCCGGCAATCGCGCAACAATCGTCACGAAAATTCATTCTAGCTACACAAATTTAAAGTCAGACAGCTTTAACTTTCACAGAGTTTTATTGATATAAGTATCGATACGAAGAAGGAACAACTGTAACATAAAACGTCCCGTTTTCGCGAACAATAATCGAACAAGAACCCGTAAAAAACCCATTTGAACCCTGGTTAGAACCCGTAAAAGAATGTTTTACCGTCTAAACTAATAAATCTTGAAACGAATCGAAAAACTAGAATAAAATACGTCAAACATAATTCTTTCCTGACAGTGTTGTCCAAAACAAAAACATTACAAAAAAAAAAACACAAATAGATAAAATAAACCTAGCGGCGGCCGCGACAATTATAAACAAAAATATATTCATGATTTTAGTTTTTAAATAAAAATGCCGTTTCCGTCACTTAAGATTGCCTGACTGAGCTGAAACCGGTCGCAATCGTTTTAGAATGACTTCGACCATATAAAGACTACTTCGAGGTTCTTCCGCTTTACGGGCCTGCTTAGCTTGGCGTGGTTTAGTGGAAGCCATTTTTTGTCCTGTCTCTCTGGGACAGTAGGCTTACCAGGATGGAGCTAGAGGTAGAGGCCCCTCTTTTATACTATATCACCACCCTCTAACACTACTGAACCCCAACAGATATCGTACGAGTCTTTGACCTAGACGTATACATATATACAAGATTATATATATATATTATACCGTTTGCGCCATTTGTGATGGTTCGATTGAAGCTGAAATCGGTCTTAATCGATTCAGCTAGCCGTCTACCTAAACACGAAATACCTTGTTTTATAGCCATTTCAAGTTTCAAAAAAATTTTTTTTTCATGACGTCATAACTTTGGTTGATGACGTCATAATGTTTTTATAAACAATAGGCCTCGTAACCTCCACATCTCGCGATTTGCAAAGTTTCGTTTCAATTTGAGAACGCTTCGAGAGTTATCGTTCGCCATACGAAAGGGTAGAAACTCTTACATACATATATATATTATATATACATATATATATATATAATATATATATATATATATATATATATATATATATATATATATATATATATATATATATATATATACATATATATATATAACTTTTTTCGGACATAATTTTTGTTATCAGGAAGTCAATAGGAACCGATTCCGCTCACTCCCACCCTCAACTTCCGTCATCCGAACAACCTCATAAGCGTCATTTTCATAATGAAAATTCGCTAAAAACTATGAACAAAGACGATCGCCAAAGTAGTTATTGTAAAGTAGATATTGTTATACCCAAAATTAATAATTGTTTAAGATAATATTCAGAAGAACACTTTTGTAAGAAACCAACTAAAATATTATTTCATATGACTTCATAAATATCTAGTAAGAAAATGCTAAATCATTAAGTTAAAGATGTACCTCCAGTATTTGGCAAGTAGAGCATATACACCAAAGATCATCATTAAAGAGATAGGATAGTTGCCAAAAGATAAAATTCTATTTATCTAAATCTATCTATCAAAAACTCTATCTAAACCTCCAAAAAAAATTAAATACGATTCTCAAAAGAATACTAGAGATTCGAGAACGACGAGGCGACCATGAACCGTCAACGGTTTTATGAGCCCTTAAAATAAGTCCACTACAACGCTTACCAAAGTGAAGTTGCTTTTCATTATGCTTCCACGGCAATCTGCTAGCACCGCGAGAATCTCGTTTATCTATATTTCAAACGGAGGTCATAATTATTTGAGGTTATAAAAACCTTTTTTTATCCAAATGTCATGTGATTCGTTTAGGTTATTCTTGCTCGTGAGGATGTTAAACTTAACTAAACTATTAAAAAAAACTAAAAACTTAAACTAAAAAAAAGTTTTTATAACCTCAAATAATTATGACCTCCGTTTGAAATATAGGTAAACGAGATTCTCGCGGTGCTAGCAGATTGCCGTGGAAGCATAATAAAAAGCAACTTCACTTTGGAAAGCGTTGTAGTGGACTTATTTCAAGGGCTCATAAAACCGTTGACGGTTCATGGACGCCTCGTCGTTATCGAATCTCTAGTATTCTTTTGAGAATCGTATTTAATTTTTTTGGAGGTTTAGATAGAGTTTTTGAAAAAACAACTTTAATCCCAAAAAAAGGATAACATGTTTTTAAAAAAACCAGAAAGACACCTAGGAAATTTAACAAGCAAAATTTTATGCTAAATCTGGGAACTGTTATATCATTCGACATTATTTATGGCTCGATATAATAGCACGTCCCAGTCTGTTTCGTTAATTCTAACTTTGTCTGTTGCACAATTATATTATGTTAACTATTCATGTTTAGCAAAACTCAGATAATTAATGATATAAAAATCCGCTGTCGCGATGGTTAAACAGCTCTACTTATTACTTTAATTCTCAGTAAGTTATTATGGTAAAGCAATTTGATAATAACAGCAGCTTATTATCAATTCTGCCTAAATTGATCTCAAAGTCATCTTGACCAAATTTTTGGAGTATGATATTAGCCACTAGCTAGATACTAGTGGCATTTAACACGAGAAAAATCAAAACGATATAACAGTTAGCATGTGATCCTACCACCGAGAGATAGGAATCCTCAGACGGTACTAAATGTGCTGTCTTTAAAAAGGAACATAAGTCTTAATTTCCATAATAAAATGTTATAAAACATTTATTATTCCTCATTCTTATCCTAATAATAATGATCCACAATGACTATCATAATATAATAAATTATAGCAAAATATATTTCTAAATAACCATGGTTTAGGCAAAATTTGGGTCCCTATCTCAGTAGCAGCTAATATGAAATAAGTGTTTCTAACTAACGGGTTTCAAAGCAGGAAAGGTTAGCCTTATAGTGGAGCACGTGTTGTTTTTAGTTGAAGCTATGAAACTTAGAGCATAGTCACTACTCCTCTCTGGATTAGACACAAAACGTCTTTACCTGGCCTCATAAAAAGTCACCAGGCGCTAAAAAGCGCCCAGTGACGTAGCATACATGCTAGGTGATCAACCACCTCTTCCAAATAATTATCACTATCACCAGTTAAGAGCAAAGACTGAGCTCATTCATGTCAACAGTCTTTTTCGCTTAAGCTATACTAGTTCAAGAAGAATTATATTCAAAACAATCCTCTAGAATCCAGTATCTATGCCATTGATAGCAGCTACCTGAAGCTACTTACTTTGTCACTATTAAGGCTACCTGAAGCTACTTTGTCACTATTGAAGCTACCTGTAACTACTTTGTCACTATTGAGACTACCTGTAGCTAATATGTCACTATTTCGACTACCCGTAGCTACTATGCCACTATTGAGGCTACCTGTAGCTAATATGTCACTATTTCGACTACCCGTAGCTACTATGCCACTAATGCGACTACCAGTGGTTATGCCAGCTAAGTAGCGTGCTGGTAACTAGCTCAAAGTTTGACGAAGAAACTTCTTCAACGAATGGAATCGCAACATCGTGAAAAAACAAATTACAGACACATTGAAGTTACGATCTTAATTTCTTCGTTCACACGCGGGGGTTGGCAAGAGGTTCAAACCCGTGATCTATCCTCTTGGGGGTCGAACCCCAACTGTTCACACGGTATTTTTAACCAAGTTTAGATTCTACCCCGATAAAAAATTAGTTTTAGGGTTGAATCCCGTTCACACGATAACCACCAGGACACGGGGTTGAACCCCTGCCAAACCCCGCGTCTGAACAAAGTAAATAAATACTTTGACGAACATAGTATACGATTTAAATCAACATGAATCACGCTAAGTAATTAAGAATAACTACTTTAAGTTAGTTAACTAATTAAGTTAAAAAAGTTTGGGGAAAACTTCACCACAATGTATTCAAATTTCTTTACTTTAAAATATAAATAATAGGCACCGAATAGGGTCTTAGTTCACAAATATTTTATTGCTGTATTGTTATTAAGGGATGAAGCATAGGCTCTGAATATGTCAAGGGTCATTATGATGTTCGTTTAGAGCCTTGATTATTCCTTTAGGAAAAAACATGCGGAAATAACCTCAGACGGTAGAAGCAACCGTTACTCTCGAAATATAACATAAAATTTGACAACATTTATTTAAACAAACCATTTATAAACTGAGACTATAACCTGGTATGCCAACCCTAGACCTTCGTGATGTCAAAGGTCACTTTAAATATCGATGCTTAAACGACCTCAGCACGATATCAAGTATGTTCTGTATAGATCTAGAAAAGTATGTATAGATATAATCTGAGGATGAACATCTTCCTTCATTCAAAGTAAGGAATCCTCTGCCTAACTGGCAGAGTTAAGAAGTTTAAAGGTACGGCAGATATATATATATATATATATATTACAATAATATCCACATAGCAAACACGATATAATTAGAAATTAGAAACGACTACATTTTTGAATAGATAACAAATAAAAAACAAATAATTCAAAATGAACAGAAGTGTCTGGAAACTTTTTAAATTATTTTTGGTACTTCTACAATCTCTGTAATTTTAATTACCTCAAAGAATAGTATTTTAGACTGAATAAATAGGAGACTGAATTACTATTTATACAGATTTTATTGAGTCGCCTTCATAAAGTTATAAAAATATTTGGGTTGTTTTGTTTAATTTACTTGTAAAAGGAAATGAAAGGGAGTTATAAAGAGATTCCAAGAAAAAGAAGTGTTGGAATGCAGTCCAAGAGAGAAAGATGATAACGGAATACTTCGACCTGCAAGCCACCCTCCCACCATACATCCCGACTCAAAGTTATTTCACAATGAAAATCAATAATTATCTACTTCACTAAGTTTAAATAATTTGATTACTTACGTTAAAATATAATAAAACAGCTAAAAATGTTAATGAATAAAACTTGGGTGTCCGGCGTAATGTTTTACGTAATAGTTAATTAAAATCTCTGTCTCAATTTTCACTAATCACTTTAAAAACACCACACTTCTGTGTTTTTTTTTTATAAAAGTCACCGATTGATAATAATTCGGATTTATAAATTTAAAATGTTATTTAGATAGATTTGTAGGTTACGAAGAACGTATAGGTTGACAACACATACGTATGAATCGGTTGCTTGATCACGACTGTAGACGGGAGATTGGAGTGATGAAGTGGGGGGGTTTGACTTTTCCTCCCTACTCCAACATATGACGGAAATAACCGAACGACAGTCGGACTCTACCGAACATCGAGGTCACTCACTCTCCCGCACCTCGAAGGTCACTCACTTCTCTTGAAGAGAGCCTGAGTTCTAGCTGTGGCCTGGTCGAGTCAATGAACCAACTTGAATGGCTGGAGGCCCCAATAACCTGCTCGACCTGATAAACCACTGCTAGATAACCTCTCCTTTCCTTGATCCCCCAACCTCTCCCCTTGGCTTTTTGATTTTTTAAAAGAATCAAATTTAGAAGAGCAAACGAATTGATATTATTTCTCCTAAAAATCTAGTCATACCTTTCTCTCTCATTTAATATCATACTCTCTACCTTCAAACAAAAAAACATTGATGAAAATGGTGAAGCAATTAATTTTCACGAAGAAAAGATTTAACACTACACAAAATTTCAATTAAACTTCGAAGATAATTCCGGTGTGGATGTGGAGGTCTGCATGCCGGACGAATTTCCTTTAGAATCCTTTCTTCCTTGCTTAATAATATCTTTCTTGCTTAAGTTTCCTGATAACGTGGTTCTGGGGTTTCAAAGGAAATGCGTGCTAATATGCTTAAGTTAGGATTGTTTAATATTTTGTTTAATTATAATATTTAACAATTTAGATTGTTTAATAATATATTGTTTAAAATTTGTTTACACATTTAAAACTTATTTTCGCTTATTTAATTTAGCGCTGTTCTTAGGAAAAATCCAGAAGGACGTAAACAGAAAACTTGAAATGTGAAAAGCAAGAAATGTATTTATAGGCAAAGAAAACAAGCATTACAAATACCAGACTTTAAAACTTTAAGGGACTTCTAGAGCTCCACCGATTTTATTCATTTTAGGGCCCCAAGAAACATCAAAAAGGAAACCCTACTCAACATTTTCTGCTGCATTTTCAGATTTCGGATTTTTACCAATTTTTTGGTCACTTAGAGTCGTCACCTTACATACTCACTTAAACCTTAGTTTAACTTTTTTTTAGAACTTCTATAGAGATCCTTGTCTTAATAGGATTGATTTTTGTAACAAGTTTCATTTAAAAATACTTACAAAAAATGTCTTAACATACATATATACACTCGCATTCACACTCATACACAAACACACAACATTTATATATATATATATATTAATGTGTATATATAATGTATATAAATATATAATATATATATATATATATATA
>JACMZG010001863.1:29457884-29832884 GCA_018340805.1 Microvelia longipes | reverse complement strand
GTTGTATTATTCGGAAAATATTATTTTTATGACTTCATTAACCAAAGGAAAATTTTGAAAAATCATAAAACGCGGAAAAATGATGCGATCAAATTGAGATTGAGCACGCATGTAGCCATGTATAATGGCACATAACTACCTTATGTGCCTAATTTCAACTTAATATCAGCATTAGTTCAATTTTTATTGAATGACTTGTGTACGTTTTTTTTAAATTGTTAAAATCAGGAAATAATTCAATTGAGTTGAAATTTGTACAAATGTATAAGTTTATTTAATAAGAAAGTACACGAAATTTCGTTTAATACGACAGGCATATCCATAAATTTTGTAGGATCATAAAACTTAAGTAGCACTGAGCGTGGTCAGTGCACTTAAGTATGGGTGACCGCTAAGGACTAGCGAAGCGAGTCCGAAGACATGCTGCAGTATACATTTGTTGAATTTGTTTAGGTTGAGGGTACGTTTAGGTTGAGGCCTTGTTGGTGTTTAAACAAGCACTGTGATTTGTTTTTAAAATAAGTAATGGAATTACTGGAAAAAATCGGTACAGGTTTAGTATTTAGTATAATTGTTTGAAATAATTCAATTCCGCATGAGAAGAAAATATTGGCGTTAAAGAGAAATCAACAATCTTCCTAATCAAGAGTTGAAGACTATTAATTGATAATTTAATTTCAGGCTTTTGGTTTAAAGAGTACTTAGACAAAAAGACACGAGTTTTTCCTAATCAATGATATAAGAGTAATTGTTAAGTCAGTCTTCAATAGATTAGGCAAAACAGGATTATATTTCTAGTCATAAAAATAAAAATATATTTATTGTAAAAATAAAGCTAAAAGGATTCAACGGAGCGGTAACTTGCTGATGATCAATTACCTATCTATCATTACTATAATTCTACGAATTTTAATTATTTTTAATACTAATAGGATATAAATATAGTCGATAACTTTACCATAAAATCAAACAAGATTGTAAATGTGAACAAAGCTAGTAAGAACCTTACCTGCAACAAAGAATTTAAAAAAATTCTTAATGAACTATTGAATTTAATATAATAAATGGTGACTTTTCCAGTGTTGCATAATAAGTTTTCAAATTTTTAGGAACATGTATTGTCCTTGTTAAGTTGTTTTACCAGGGCATACACGGTTAAACCTGTAAGACTTAGCCATGAAGCTGATTTAGCGTATTCCTTAATTTTTTGCCAGGGAAATCACCCAGGGCACATGGATCTTAATTTAGATTTGCTGTACTAATTAATTTATCAAGTGGAGAATTATAAAAGTGGATAATAAGGTTGTATATGATGCCCGCCTTTACTTTTCCTTATTAATACTGTAGGTATGTAAGAAAAGTATTGTGTTAACAAAAATCCGAAACCGGGATATCACCAGAATTATCTGATTAGGTGTTTTTAAGACCTCCTGAGTGGTTTTTACAAAGTTGTCTGTCTGTAGGTGTCTGTATCTGTTATCATCGTGTATTTATGTTTTTATCCTAGAGTATTTACGCTAGAGAGTTGAAACTTTGTACAAAATTAGTCTATAGTGTAGTTGTGCTATTCGGAAAATAATTTGTTTTGTGGTATCATTGACCCGCAATAATGACTTAGCAAAAATTTCGAAAAATCATAAAACGCGGACAAACGATGCCATCAAATTAAGATTTTGTTCGCATGTATCTATTGCACATATATTTGTCTACGTATAAGACAAATATATGTGCAATATATTTGGATATATATTTGCATTTTTATTTTATTTTTTAAATTTAGCGTTTTTCTTTAAGTCTAGCAGTATTAGTAACTCTCAATACTTTTCAAAAAGGGTATGGGTAATGAATTGCACGATAAGCATTAGGTAAGGTATTAGATAAGCATAGGGTAAGGTAATGAATCGTAAGCATTAAGCAAGAATAAATCCATTACATTTATAACTCTGTATAGAAACTGATTACCACGATTCTAACAGCAAAACAATTTTTAACTTATTGGTCTCAAATATTACCTCATTCTTTAAAATGTGAGTTCTCAACTTTTATTGGCTTGCATACCTTTTAGTATTTAATTATTCTAATTATACCCTTTAAAGTAAAATACCAACTTCCCGTTTTAAAGGTATTAAATAAAAATGCAAAACAGGGAGTGATCACTTCATAAAGAGCCAAGTTAGAATGTTCACTATAATACAACAAAATCGTTTATTTTTTAAAATAAATCATTATTAGAAAAATCAGACTTATTAAACCTTTCAATTCAGTTTAAAGGTCATAAGAATGGAAAAATCGGGTACGGGGTACCTTGGAATTTTTCCTCATTTCGGACTCGCTTCGCTCGTCCTCAGAAATACAAGTCGTTAAATTTATACTGCAACACGTCTTCGGACTCGCTTCACTCGTCCTCAGATAGTAAATACATTGATTTTATTCCCTGTGGTATTTATCCAGGCATTGAACACACTCGATGCTGCTTAACTTTTATGATATACCAAAATCACAAATAGACTTGTTGTACCCGAAACTTAGTACACTTATTTCTTACGTCAAGGGGTACATTTGAACAAAATTTCAATTATATTGAAATATTTTACAATTTTTTAAAAGACAAATACAAATCATTCGATAAAAATTGAACTAATGCTGATAATGAGATGCAACTTAGCAGACATGTAAGTTTATAAGTGGCCACATGCGTGCCAATTTTAATCGGATCGCATAATTTTTCCATGTTTATGATTTTTTGAAATTGTTGCAGAGTAATTTTGCGGTTTAATGACGTCATAAAAAAATTATTTTCCGAATAGCACAAGAGCGGTAGACTAATTTTTGTACAAAATTTAAATCCTCTAGCATAAATACACTGGGCGTTACGATGATAACACACACATACAGTCAGACAGACAACTTTGCAAATCACTCAAGAGGATTTAAAAACGCCTGAAACGGATTAATTCCGGTGACATTACGGTTCGGATTTTTTTGCAAACACAATACTTTTTCTATATACCTACGGTATAAATGAGGAAAAGTAAAAAATTAAATACAAGGTACACTGCACTTGCCCTAACCTTTCGGATTTACTACGCTCGCCTCGTCCTCATAATATGAAAGTCGTCTAATATATTTATTTTGCAGTTCTAAACGGTCACTCATCCACAAAAAATACTTTCCATATTATATACTATGTTAGTAGGTAAAGAAACGTATAACAAGTAAAATAAAGAAGACAGACATAAAATAGACAGAACTACTCATAAAACTACAACATCAGTAAGTCAATTGCATACTTCAGACTGCATTTAAGTATTGATATTCTCGAAACATTTAAATGTTCACTTTAAATTTGAATTACAACTAAAAATATTTTTATTTGTAGCGCAAAGTTTTAATAAAAGCAAAAAAATATGTAGTAAAAAAAGGATGTAGGTCAAATTTTTGCCAACATTTTTACTGCGTAGGAAAAAAAATAAAAATTTGCAAAAGAACACAAATCAGAGATTTGGTGTAATAAAAATAATTATGGACATCAGATGAATATTTCGCAAGGATATATTTTATGAGTGGGTTTGCTATTTTAATTTTTTTTACGAGTCTTGAGAAAAAACTAACTACTTAAATCTATAGCTCTGTAAAACTTTATGGCACGATAACCTGGTTATATTTGCGAAAACAGTTTGAACTTTTGAAGACCCCTAAACACTCGGAGCGACTGGCATTCCCGCGCCGTACCGATTTAAGAGAAAGCCGCGTTAGGTAAATTACAGAGGTTACGAAATAATACTGTTGCCTTTCACAGTACAAACTTAGTAAACCCCACAACACTTAAATTTTTGGCTTAGTCTTACATTGAAAACATTAGTGTATTAGTGTTTAAATTTAAAAATTAATTTTACACTAGTTCAGCAGAAGCAGTAATTAGTAAGAGCCCCATTCATTTTATTCTTTATTTCATCTATTTTAGTTTTTCACGAAGGTCCGAATGAAGGGAGTGAAGGAATCGATTCCACTAACGCTCCTCATTTTAACTGTAAATATACAATTGTTATATACTGTATTACTCTTCCGAAATTCATTTCCTGGTATGGGGTCAGGTTATCCACCTAGGTATACTCACACACAGATATATATTTATTTATTATTATTATATATATATATATATATATATATATATATATATATATATATGTGTGTGTGTGTGTGTGTGTGTGTGTGTGTTGTGTATGTATGTATGTATATACCTAGGTAGATAATCTGACCCTGGAAATGAATTTCAGAAGAAATTCATTTCTTCTGATTACCAATTATATATTACCAAAATTTTGGTAATAGTTAATTTTCATAATTTCGGGTTATTTAAACAATTATTTACTATTACATTTATTTTTTTCAAGTAATACGCCATATTTTCCACCATTTTTTATTGTTGCCTATCCAGGTGATTAATAATTAATTAAGGTTAGGGTATAACCATTGGACTACTTCCCATACAACCAAATTTGCCGAGAATGGTTATATTTGCGCTATAGACTAATCATTTGCCCGGAGTCGCTTGTTATCGTTTAAGTATTGTCTTCTAGTTAAGGAGGCTTTCAACGTAAAATCTTGATTGACATTATTTTAATTGCTCCTAGTGTGATTATGCTAGAGAGTAGTCGTAAATTTAATATCTTTACATAATCTTACAAAATATATTTTTAATACTTAAAAATTTAAGAAGAAAAATGCAAGAATAAAATGTATAAGGTATGAAATAGCTTTACTTGAGCCCTTTTAACTCTTCAAGTTAAGGAGCCCTGAAATAGCAAGGCCTCTCACCTTTACAACTATATTATACGTCATAATATCTTATAGTGGGTCCTTGTGAAAGTCATATTGCCTGCTTCCTTCAAGACTTAAAGGTATTTACGCTTAAAACAAGAACAAAATAACCATCAAACATTTTATATAGAAAGCCTTTAAATTATTCAATAACTTTATTTTATAATTTAGCTATAAAAGTTCTTTCTTAAACTTTTAAGGACATAAAACTTAATTAAAGTATAGTGGAAATCAGAATGTTTATATCTTTAAAGGTTGACATAATCCAAATGAATTGAAGTTAATATTAGTGGGTTTTCTGCTGTTGACGTCTAGCTATCTCGCTCACTCCCGGATCTCACTTATCTTCCTCTCTCCTCAAGAGCTGCCTCTCGTTCTTTCAAGTCCTGGTCCTGCCGAGTTATTCAACAACCCTTTTCTAAACCTTTTACTTCCTTTATCCTTTTACTGTAAGCTTTAAATGATATTTTTTAATTTATTTTTAGAAAATTTTATGCAAAAATATTGCATCACATTATTTAGAATGCGAAGTCAAGTTTTTACAATGATTACAGTAATTATTTTATTTTATAATTGAAAAGATATCGGAAAGCTCACATAATGATATAAATATATAATGTAATTGCTGTATAAACTTCCTTAAATATTAGTATGTACATGTACATATTTGTTTACTCGATTAATTCCTTATGATTCAAATGATAGAATAATACTAATATAGGAGGAGTGAAATTCCACTGATAGCACGAAAGCCAGTTTACTGTTGGTCAGTTTAAGTAGAGGTGTACCATCATAACAACATACAATTATTTTTACTTTTCCTCATTTATACTGTAGATATATAGGAAAAGTATTGTGCTAGCAAAAAATCCGAAATCGGGATGAAACCAGATTAATCCGTTTCAGACGTTTTTAAGCCTCCTGAGTGGTTTTCTCAAAGTAGCCTGTCTGTATGTGTGTGTCTATTATCATCGTAGCTCCTTGTGTATTTATGCTCAAAGTTGAAACTTTGTAGAAAAATCAATTTACTAATGCAGTTTTGCTATTCAGAAAATATTTTTTTATGACGCCATTAACCCGCAATAATGACTCAATGAAAATTTCGAAAAATCATAAAACGCGGAAAAATGATGCGATTCAATTGAAATTTGGAACGTATGTAGCCATGTATAAGACTAACATATATTTATTTGTAATTAAGGGCGTGAGCCAATATACAAATAAACAAAAATTTATAAAATTAAGATAAAAAATAAGTTACAGAATAAATTAATAGTAAACATAAAATTTTAATTTTCATCTAATATATGTTAGTTATTATTAGCATCAGTCAATGTTTATCGAATGACTTGTGTACGTTTTTTAAAAAATTGTGAAATAATCAAAAATAATTTAATTAATTTGAAATTTAGTACAAGTGTATACCTTTACTTATAAATAAGTACACAAAGTTTTGTTTCAATATGACAAGTATATCCATAATTTTTGTTGGATCATAAAGTTAAGTAGCATTAAGCGTGGTATGGATGACCGCTGAGAAACGGATGCATTTACTATCTGAGGACTAGGGAAGCGATCCGAAGACATGATGCAGTATATATTTAGGTAATTGTATATTCTGAGGACGAGCGAACCGAGTCCAAAGCAGGGAGGACGATCGTAGCGAATCCGATGTGATGAGGAAAAGTTCCGTCGGGGACCCCGTACCGATTTTTTATTAATGCGTCATAAATATTCACTAATGAAGAAAGATCATAAAAAATATAACATAAAAAACCAGCTCAGTATTTAATAAAAATTGGTCCTAGACAGGAAAAGGGAAGCAAAATACAGGAATCTAGTTGACGAGAACTACTTTTGACATATTTTTAATTAAAAACTTTAAAATACAATTTAAAATGGTTCTAAAATTATAATGCACCAATATTTATATTAGTATATTATGAATAATATAGCATAAATTAATTATAGAACATAATTATCCAGTGACCGGAAGTATTGCCAACTTTGTTATTAGAAAATAGTATATTGTTACGGTGGCAGCATTACTTAAGACCACCAGTGAACCGACTTTGCTGTAATCAGTTATTGCTCCTTCTATATATAGTATTATTCAAATATATTTTATTTCAAACAAGTTCTTTATTGGAATAACTTTTCTAAGAATAAAATTATTAGTTCAATACCTTTTGCTAGTTCATTAAACTTGTCGGTTATGAGTGTGCAGCGGTAATGAGGGGGAGGGAAGAGAGGCTTAAAACTCATAAAAATTAACTGTAATACAAACATTTCCTGTTATGTGAATGCTACTAAATATTTAAAAAGTACATCTTCTTTCTCATGGTTGTTTTTACAACTTAAAACTAAAAAAGTTTAAAATAAACGCAAGTCTTTGCCTTGGCTTTTTTGCTTCCGTACTCCCTCTCAGGTTGCATTGCGGGCCAAAGGCTACTTTTTGCGTAATGTGGCCACAATTAGTCTAGTTTTATTTGTTTTTTCATGACGTTGGAAATATAGGAAGTAATGACTTTATTTTCATACAATTGACCAAGAGCACAGGGGTGTTTTGTTAATAAAAAGTGTAATGGCCGGAACCGGTCTCAATTTTTCGTAAATACCTTCCTGAACAAGGATCTGCAATTCTGCCGACTCGTATCGGATGGGTGTCCCAGGCAGAACGCACTTTAGGGGTCAAAAGTTCTGCCTGGGACACCCATCCGATACGAGTCGGCAGAATTGCAGATCCTTGTTCGGGGAAGGTATTTACGAAAAATGAGACCGGTTCCATCCATTACACTGTTTGTTAACTCGGGTGGTAAATTTGGACCTTAAAGTGGTTCTGCTGGGACGCCCATCCGATACGAGTCGGCAGAATTGCAGATCCTTGTTCAGGAAGGTATTTACGAAAAATTAACCCGTTTCCAGCCATTACACTTTTTATTAACTTGGGTGGTAAATTTGATCCAAAGTGCGTTCTGCCTGGGACACCCATCCGATACGAGTCTGCAGAATTGCAGATCCTTGTTCAGGAAGGTATTTACAAAAAATTGAGACCCCTGGCTCTTGGTCTATAATGTTTATTTATTTTAAAAGTTGTTTACAAATGAGAAACAAAATTTAAAATTTACCACAATCCTTAATTTATATTTCATTCTTATGTTCTTTTTTTGCTTAAAATACTTAAAAAATCTCTGTAAGTTCTATAGTGTTGTTTTCAGAAACTATGTTAAAGTAATTTTTATTCTTCAGATCTCTGTGAAATTGGCTATGTTATGCATAACAAGTAAATTAAGTCTCTAAAAAATATATGGTATTTTTTTATTGAATTGTTTCGTTTTAGTCTGGGAGGTCAGATAAAGAAACAGACAGAACCTTACATTATCAGCCAAGCATATCGACTTGTAATTATCATTAACTCATTACTATAGTAAGGATCCAATATTTGATACCTAAAAACTTATTTAATCATGCCAGTGACGATATTAGAGCCAAATGACGGGAGTAGTCATTTAAAAAAAAAATGTATGCTAGAACAACATAATAAAATTTAATTCCTACAGGTATGATTAATGATTATTTATTTTTAGAACGATGTAAGCAAGTAGAGAAATGAAACATTTTAGCAATATTATATCTGAAACAATTATTATTAAAAAAAAATTATTTTTTATAGATTTTTTTTTCGATTTGTGGCGTTAAGGAGAGACCTAAGCCAGAAGCTAAATATTTGAAAGAAATGTTATAAGGCAATACGAAAGACAAAACATACAATATGGGGCCCGGAGGGCAAAAAGGAAATATTAAAATGCTCTTTTAAGGCCTTCATTTCCTTTTTTATTTTTTTCTCCTCACTAAAAACGACACTTTTTCTAGCCCTCTCCCTCTTGAATCAAGCATGTGTTCTTTAAATCATTAAACTGAACAAAAGACGGAACAAACGCTTAGTGAATGACGGTACTGACTGTCATTCAAACTGTCAAAAAGGGTTTATAATATGCCTCGTATTGAGAAGTTATAGGGCCATTTTTTTTAAAGACTTAAGGATTAGTTCATTATATATGAGACTGAAGGAGGTAAATACCCTAAAATTTTGATCGAGAGTTTGGGAATACCTTAGTCCAGCTTTGTACTTACTATATGAATCTTTATTCATATAATATTATCACTAATTATTTAACAATCATAATTTTAACCTTAAAAAGTAATAAGTTGACTTTAGTTTTCATCATAATATATTTAACTTTTATTATAAGAATAGCACATTTGTGAAAGAAGGTTTATTGTTCTAACAGTAACGCGTCTTTTATTTGTGTACATTAAATCAGTTGCAAGTTAATAGTAAAATAGAGTTTTAATATGCGACCTCTAAATGCAGTTATCTAGAGAATCTAATACCGAGTTCCGTTATATTGTAGGTTTTCCATAGTTTCTTTATCTTGTGGCTGAATGGTCTCCCAAGTGACCAAACAATAGACCAATCCGAGCGAGTCCAGTGGTTTAATACTATACATATTACGAAGAAAACTGGCTGTAAAGAAGGAGCAGTCCCGCTGGACCTAGGCTAGCTAAGATATACACCCTCTAGAAATACCCAGAGGAGCTGTTTGTGGCCGCTTCCAATTATTTTCCTGTTACGATGATTGCCTAACATCCGTTATCAACTCTCCCACTCTATCTATTATTCTATTTTTTCACACATATCTATATCATCTAACAAAATAAGACGTTTTCAATGGCTAACAAACTAAACATGGACGGAATTTTACTCTAATTCCTCATTTCTTGTAAATCACAGTATTTACTAATAGCCATCTACAAATATTTCCACACCAAGAGAGGAAATGTATTATTGTATTATGGATATGTATTATTGGTCTGAGTCAAAAATTCAGCATTTAGTACATAGTATTATCTACCAAAACATTTGGTACACGCTATTATCTGCTAATCATTTGGTACATGGTTTTATCTACCAACATTTGTTACATAGTATTATCTACCAGAACATTTTGGTACATGGTTTATCTACCAACTTTGTATTATTATCTCAGAACCATGGTTTTAAACATTTGTTACTATTATTATCAGAACATTTGGTACATGGTTTTTATCTACCAACATTTGTTAATATTATTATCTACCAACATTTGGTACATGGTTTTATCTACCAAACATTTGTTACATAGTATTATCTACCAGAACATTTGTACATGGTTTTATCTACCAAATTTGTTACATATTATCTACCAGAACATTTGGTACTGGTTTTATACCTACCACATTTGGTACATGTTTTATCACCACATTTGTTACATATTATTATCTACCAGAACATTTGGTACATGGTTTTATCTACCAATCATTTGGTACATTTTATTATCTACCAGACATTTGGTACATGGTTTTATCTACCAAACATTTGTTACATTTTATTATCTACCAGAACTTTGGTACATGGTTTTATCTACCAAACATTTTGTTACATTTATTATCTACCCAGAACATTTGGTACATGGTTTTATCTACCAAACATTTGTTACATAGTATTATCTACCAGAACATTTGGTACATGGTTTTCTCTACCAAAAAAAATGTTACGGGGTTTTATTCAATAAAACCTTTGGTACATAGTTGTATTCACCAAAACATTAAGTATAAGGTTTTTATGCCAAAACCTTTGTACATAGATTATCCACCAAATCATTTGGTACATTTTATCACAATATTGTAACATTTTTTTATCCGATAAAACCTTTGGTGCATGATTGTAGCCACCAAAACAAACGGTACATGATTTTACCACCAAAAAACATGGTACATAGTTGTATTTACCATAACATTTGGCACATGGAATTCACCCTCCAAATGAACCCTCTGTACGAAGGAACCTTCCCGTGTTGATTTCAGAAAGAGGGAAACTAGACACAACATAAAAAATCGGGTATAGGGTAACTCGGAATTTTCCTCATCACATCTGATTCGCTACGCTCATCCATCCAACTTCGGACTTGCTTCACTCGTCCTCAGAATATACAATTCACCCAAATCTCATACATGGCTACATACGTGCCACATTGTAATCGAATCGCATAGTTTTTCCCCGTTTTATGATTTTTTAAAATTTTCGCTGAGTCATTTAAAGTCATAAAAAAATTTTGAACAGCACAACTACAGCGGTAGACTAATTGTGGTACAAAGTTTCAACTCTCTTGCATAAATAAACTCAAAGCTAAGATAATAATCGACACACACACACAACGACAACTCTGCAAAAACCACTCAGGAGGCCTTAAATCACCTGAAACGGATAATTCTGGTGACATCCGGTTTCAGATTTTTTTTTAAAACAATTTTTTTTTTATAGGTATAAATGAGGAAAAATAAAAATGGGTTTAATATTTATTTTGAAAAACACCTATTGTTAAACCAAAAATAAGCTGATAGGACAATACAACCTGATATAATATCTGATATAAACCTGACATAATATCTTACAGTCTAAAATATTGAATAGTACTTTGATCTGCCTTTTCTTTTTTTACATAAAAGTCCCAGGAATGTTAATCTGCAGAAGCTAAACCTTAACGCTTCAAAATTTCTCGTCTATCGGCTTATATCTTTTGGTTCCTTCTTATTTTCCCACTCCCCTTTCCGCTATCATAAAAACAATTCATTGGCTCATCTTCTCTTTAGGAATTGGCTAAAAAACAAGTAATCTTTCCTAGAAAAAATGGTTGGATAAACGATGCACCTATTAAAAAAAAATCAAAAGATGTCTCTCCTATGGCTAACAAAACTGAATTTTAAAATAGAAATGAAGTAGGATACATTAAAGAGGAGGGGAGGGGGAGAGGAGAAATAAATTAACGTTTCGTTTGATATTGAGATACTACTGTTTGTTTATCAATAGTTAGAGGTATCTTTGATAGATATACTTAATAAGAAGTTGGTTTAAGATTTACAACTGAGCTGTGCACATACCTTGTCAAGCTTTACTATTTACCAATAAACAAGTGGTAAAATCAAAATGCATACAGTCAACAATGAGTGCATTACATGGCTTCCCCACTCCCTTTGCTTGCAAGTGAAAGTTGGGTCGGTTGCATTCAAACTAACTGTACCTCAAACAGAGAGAGGGTTATTTCTTACGTAAAAATATTTCAAATGAAATGCTTTATCTGACTCCAAGACCCTACCTTTACAGACAAAAGATGCATTCTTTTCTCGATATAAATTCCAACCTGCATTTCAACATAACTGGAAACTTCATTTTCTAATTCTTTTAAAGTAAAAAAGTAGCTGCCAAATAGAATCTAAGCTTCATTATCTTCAACTTAAAAAAAGGAAATATTTAGGAACATTAAACTGCAAACTGGATTGCAGAAAAGACAAATTAAAATGAATGGCAAGGCGGTTCTTGTTCTCATTAAAGTTAAAAAATCGGGTGCGGGGTACCTCGGAACTTTTCCTCTTCACATTAGATTAAATACGCTCATCCTCACTACTTTGGATACGCTTCGCTCGTCTTAGGGTTTCTTTAGAGGTTCTTCCCGGGGGGGATCTCGAAATTCTGAGGGGTACACACAGTTGTAAACCTGTTGACCAGGGGAGGGGATACTTTTTATAATAGTACAACCTATTACAACTCCTGCAAGAAATAAGCAATTAAATGTATTCAACAAAATACAAAGTACTTACACACTTTTTTTAATATAAAATTAAATTGACCCATAATTGCCAGGTAATATTAATAATAATAAATGACATAATTAATCAAACAAATTTATGTGTTATAAGTCATTAACAAGTTATGAGTTATATGTTCCCTAAAAAAACCAGTTCCTATAAACCATTTTAAAAACATTTTTTGACAAAAATAGACAACTCTTTTTTAATTTTTACTAATAGGTAAAATAACTTCTCACTATTGTGTGAACGAGCCTCGTCCACACAATATGAAAACACAAGATTTATATTGCAGTACGTCTTTGGATTTGCTTTGCTCGACCCCAGACAACCGCTTTATTTCCAGCAATCCACCTTGTTCGATACTGATTAACATTAGAGAGAGGACAAAAAACCGTAGATATACGAGCCTTATTGCACTTGTATACCAAGTGCTATATGGTATACTTATTTATTACATTAAAGGATACACTTGTATTAATTTCAACTCAAATGGATTATTAATTTTCCTCATTTATACCGTAAGTATGTAGGGGAGTATTGCGTTTGTAACAAAAAAATCCGAAACCGGGATGACACCGAAATTACCCGTTTAAGGTCTTTTCAAGACCTCCTGAGTAGTTTTCTCAAAGTTGTCTGTCTGTATGTGTGTCTGTTAGAATTATTAGAATTAGTTTAAAAGTTTAAACTAATTATCATAATGAGATGAGACTTTTTATAGAGCTGTCTAGTTTCCAGATACCACAACTAACCTTAAAGACTGATTTTTGTACCAAGATTCAACTCCCTAGCATAAACAAACTAGGAAATATGATAATAACAGACACATAAAGGCAGACAACATAGTAAAGACTACTAAGAAGAGAGCTTAAAAACACCTAAAACGGTAAATTCAGGTAAAATTCCGATTTTAATTATTTTGAAACCGAAATTGATCCTCCTCTTCAATTATCCAAATTAGGAGCAACCTTATAAGCAGCATAAACTGATGAAAATTCGATAAAAATAACGATCACAAGAGTCTCTGTATAATCAATTAACTACTAAAATAACTACACTAGACGATAAATCCAAAAACAATTTGAACCAAATACTATTGATTGATAAGATAAAAATAATTTTATTCTAGTTATCAACAAATATCCAAAAATGTTTAGAATATTCTAGCAACAAAATATTAGTATTTAATATTTCAAACCTCTTTGAATATTATAAGACTATCATAGGATAATAATTTGAGAATTTTATTTAAATATATTTTTATATAAAGTTAAAAAAATCGGGTGGTACCTCGGAACTTTCCTCTTCACATCGGATTCACTATGCTCATCCTCCCTACTCCAGACTCGCTCTGCTCGTCAACAATTTATACATGTAAATGTATCATGTATAGTAAATGTATCAGTTTCATTCCCAGCGGTCACCCATATAGCACTGACCACATCCAAGTTTTTGGATTTCTTTGCAATCATAATACTTTTACTATATACCTAGGGTATAAATGAGGAAAAGTAAAATTTGAAATGTAAAAATATGTATATTATAACTTAACCTTCACCTATACAATATAAGATTTACTTCTTTACTCTCCCATGTTAATACCATGCAGTAAATCTAATGTCTTTACTTAAAGTTTAATAGAAATTTAACTTTGCTTTTACGTAAATGTACTATTGGTATCCGGAAAAAAAGTACAAGGGAAAAATCAGGAAAAGTACAGTAAAAAAGTACACGGGAAAAAAGTTACGGAAAAACTACAGGAAAAAATGTACAACGGAAAAAAGTACACTGAAAAAACTACAGGAAAAAATACAAAAATACGATGAAAAAAATACACGGAAACACACGGAAAAATACAAAAAAAACAGGAAAAAAGTACACGGAAAATAACGGAAAAAATAAATGGAAAAAAGTACACGGGAAAAAAATAAATGGAAAAAAGTACACAAAAAAGAATAAAATGGAAAAAAGTACACAAAAAGAATAAATGGAAAAAAGTACACGGAAAAAAATACGATGACAAAAGTATACGGAAAAAAATAAAGGAAAAAAAATAAAATGGAAAAAAGTACACGGGGAAAAATAAATGGAAAAAATACACAAAAGAATAAATGGAAAAAAGTACACAAAAAGAATAAAATGGAAAAGTACACAAAAAAAGAATTAAATGGAAAAAGTACACGGAAAAATGTACACGGAAAAAAGTACAGAGAAAGCAGTTTTCAGCGGAAGTCTCTTAAAGGTGTGTGAAACATTGCCCCCTCCCCCTCTAGGATTGGTTTTCACCTCCTATAAGTTCTAGCTGGCTAAGGGATTGAATTTAGAATTCTGCATGTAGAGTATATTATCTGACAACTCATTATATTAGAAAATACTCAACTAACAAATTGTGAACAAAACTATTAAATTTTAACCAATTTCAACTTTCACAAAATATTTATCAGTAATAACTAACTTTAATGATTAAATTGTATTATAACAAATTAAACAGCAATTAGGAGAAATATTATGTTTATTTTCTCTTTGAACCAAACATCCTTACCATAAAATGTTTCCAACCAGGTTTTCTAGTTCTTGTATGCTTTGAGTTTTCTGATACGCAAACTGACAAATTCAAACTATTGTCCCTAGAAGTAGCAGAAATATCTGTCTCGTTTTCAGCTACAGTGGGAGGTAAATTTTGCATTTTTGATGAAATATGATTAAGACGTTCTTGGAGAACTGTTACTTGTGATTTCAAAGACATAATCTGCCATATGAGTCTAGGTAGGTCTGGTTGGGCTGATAGTCGCACTAAAGATCTATCAGACATTTTATAAAAAATTGATTGTTTGAGTTCTTTATTGTTAGTTTCGGCTTCTTGTATTCTGTTTTTAAGTACAGTTAGACTGGTCGATTTGACAAGTTCGTTTTCAACATTTATAATCGCATTAATAGCCGAATTAACAGCTGCTTTCCTGGTCTTTTTGTAAGTCATGAGTTCTTCTTCCATTTCTTTTCTCTGTCGCCTTTCTCGCATCAACCACATAGCATTCCGTAACTCTATTGAGCTGGATTTCAACTTAGCAAAAAATTTGTCCTCTCTGAGTTTCGACACTAATCCGTCATCTGGCATATTCATAACAGCTATGCTAGCACTGCGTTTCAAATAATCAGGTCTTGTCTTGGCGTAAATATTATTAGTTTTTTTAGAATCTTCTGATCTAAGAATATCTTCGATCAAAGCGCTCAATGTACTGTTTTGAGGGCCTGATTTTAATCTAGGAGATATTTCATTGTAACTCACAAAATTGTTTGAGTCAGCTTCCATCGTATGAGATATTATATTCCGAGAACAACAATCTAAAATAAACGCGAATAAAATACGCAAGTAAAGTGTAGCTTATCTACGCTGAAATTTAATCTTGAATCAACTAAACCATGTCTAAAAAGATTAAAATGACACTTAATATGATTCTTGCATTTGTTTATTATGTACCTGTCACAAGAGCTTTATGAGTTGTTTTTAACACAAACACTTAACATGGCCGATCTCAAATTGACCACGAACAACATAGTTAAATTAGAACTCATAATTGATCTTGGGGTAATACATCTTTTGTGTCACTTACATATCATATAGGGGATCAAAGAGTAAGTATAAATATTCCAACTGAGTAAAGAACTATGTCACACAAACGTCTGAAACGAGAATTCTTAAAGAGTGTCAATTAAAATCCAACGCAAATGTAGAAATATATTTACTATGAAAATATTCTACCAATTACTGCTATAATCTAATAGCAGCAATTGGTAGAATATTTTACATAGTAAATATATTTCTGTTATCACTTTGTAGAATGGTTTGTTGAGTCGTATTGTCAACAGTTTATTTGTAGCGGCTTTGTAACATGAGCAAAAATTTAAAGATCTCACTTGGCTGGGTCAGATTTTAACCTGAGAGTACAGTAGCATAAATGTTGGACCGAGTGACAATTTAAAATTTTTTTAATTAGTGTGGGGCGTTTGCTACAACATATCGGGTAATTTTAATTGGTAAGTAAAGAGTTATTATTATTAACCCAAATTTTTATTGAAATAATTGGGATTAAATAATGATTTACATTTCGCAAAGGACAACATGGATGCTAATAAGTTTCTTATAATCCAATAAATAATAAAAATCGGGTACAGGGTACCTCGGAACTTTTCTTAAACACTTCGGCATTGCTACGCTCATCGTCACGACTACCGACTCGCTTCGCTTGTTCTTAGAATATAAAAATCACGAAACTTATTTTACAACACGTCAAAGTAAATACATCCCTTTTATTCCCAACGGCCACCCATATAGGGACAGACCTCGCTCGATGCAGCTTAACTTTAACGACCCTTAAATGCCGTATAAACGAAACTTTGTATACCTATTTAATACGTGGAGGGATACACTTGTACCAAATTTCAACTCAATTAGATAATGTTTCGAATTTTAACAATTTTTTAAATACGTATAAAAGTCATTCGATAAAGAAATGAGTAATGCTAATAATGAGATGGATCTTGGCACATATATTGGCCTTTTATATGACTACATGCATGTTAAGTCTCAAATCGATCGAAACATTATTTGGCGTTTTATAAAATTTTGATATTTGCTGTGTCATTATTGCAGGTTAATAACGTTACAAAATATTACTATCAGGATAACAAAGGACTTAAAGATTGATTTTTGTACTAAGTATCAACTTTGTACCAAGCATAAAAACGAGCAACAAATCTTCGTAGCTTCGTACGAATCTTCTGTGTGTGTCTTTACACACATAAAGAGAGACAACTTTGTAAAAACTACTCATGTGGTCCTGAAACAAATAATTCAGATAAAATCCCGATTTCGGGATTTTTAGTGTAAACACAATACTTTTCCCATGAACCGACGGTATAAATTGAGAAAAGTAAAAACCATTTCTTTTTTTTTTTTTTGAATGAATAGATACAAACTGGACAACAAATTTCTTAATTGAAAAACGTAGATTGAATGGCTTCCTGTTATTTAATTGTAATCAGGAACAAATAAAAGAAAGAGGACGTTCGACCTCCGATAGACCTACCGCACTGCACTATATTCAAACCAAACTATGAGAAATCACATCGATCTCTTTTAATATTAGCACTGTAGACTAATTTCTTACAAACACAAATTAATGAAGTAATATTAATTATTAAGTTGCATTTATTATTTCGTTCGGTTTTTATATAATCGTTACCAATTGTTTGGTTGAGCTATTATGCCTTTAATTATTCGCTATCCATCATACTAAAATAGAACAGGAAAAAATAATAAGTGATATTGTCTCATTTAGGCCAAATGAGACAGTTTAATCGAATGTTCATCGGAAAATGACGATTATAAGGTTATTCTAATACCTGAAGTGAGCCAGGTGATTGATTCCAAAAACACCTCCTTAGGGTTGAATCCTATAAACATCTTTTAGGACCAACTCTGAGACCACCATACTTTCTACACTTCTCCTCATCCATCTTCAGTTTCTTATTCATCGTCATCCATCTTTAGTTTTTATATCATTAGTTCCTTCTCTCCTCACCCTTCCGCGCTATAGTCTGTTTTTATCTTATATTTTCATTCTTTGTTTACATTTTTAGATTTTATGCTTTGCTCTTTTTGTTTGTTATTTTCACTTTAATATGAGATTGTAGTGTCTCATTTTTCCTTTAGTTTTTATGTAAGTTCTTTTATCAGTTGATTAATGATTTTTCAGTTTTCCATTTATTTTACTTGTTTTCATAGTTCTCTTATATTTTTGTTTTGGACTTTTTGTTATAGATTTCCCTGATGATGAAGATGTATTTAAGTTTTCGTACCCTTGGCTTAATAAAACTGGTTTTCATTTATTGGACCAAGTACCCGAGCTGAGGAGGTGTAGAATATTATATATATTATATATATATATATATATATATATATATATATATATATATATATATATATATATATATATATATATTATATATATGTATGTATGTATATACGTATGTACAATTTTTGTATCTAGACTTTCGATTTTTTGGATCTGAATGAAACTTGGGATCAACCCTATAAATGTCCCGAAGCATGCTGTCTATGAAATATGTGTAAGACGTCAATAACCCACAATAATGATTCATAAAATATTGAAAAGTTATATGAACTCGCTGAAATTAAAACACATACATTGCTATTTATGCTAAATACGTATACGAAGTTAAATTTAATTATCAGCATTAGTTCCGATTTTTTTAATTAGTTTGGCACATTTACTTTGATGTAATCGAATCACGTTTTTTGACTAAATGTCAAAAAACGTTTAGAAATTCGCAGATAATTAAACTACTACTACGAAATACTGCTAAAGGACAACAACCATGCAGTCACTAAGCGGCCAGAGGAAGGCATGGCTACGCGCGGACCGACGCCTCGTGAACCAAGAGATAGACAGCCCTCTGTAAGTTACAAATGGTGGCATTTTGGCAAAAACAAATCAGCTAGTGCCACCTTTTATTTTTGAAAAATTTTGTCACCATTTAGTCAATATTTGAGGGGAGAGTCGTCTACTTTTTGAATCCCCGCCTGTCTCTTTTTGATACCTCTTTCTGAGAAAAACTAAAATAAAAACTAATTTGAATATTTTAATTAAATTTCAATAAATTTTTATGACCTTTAAGAGGGACATTTTTTATATATATATTTTATGGGGCAGTCTAGTAAACGGCTTGTTAAAGTTGTCTAACTAAAGAAGTTTATGAAAATAAACTTTTTAAGTTGCTTCATGTTTTATCAGACAAATAAAACAAGGATCCAAATTGTAGTTTACATACCACTAGTTGATCGTAGTAATTTTATATTTAAATTAAAAAAACAAAGTAGAAAAGGTCGAAATTACACAAAAATTATTGATTAAGCAACTCTAGTTTCGATTCTTTTTGAGTAGGGTTTTTTTTGAAAAGTTATTTACCAATCAGTTTGAGTATTACTTCATCTTATGACTGAAAGAGGTTAAAATAGAAGTTTAGATATAAAACTGTTAAAAAGTCTGGTGTAGGTGAACCAATAAGAAAAGAGAGGGATTGTAAGTAAAAAAGATAAAAAACTTGTTGGTCGGCGTGTTCTGTCAGTCTTCTTATAAAAGGAGTATTTCTACAATATTACAATCTCTTTTTATCTCTTCTATGAAGGGGAATGTTGTACCAATATCTCAGACAGATTCGTCCTGGTCTAAGAGAAGGTAGAAGTTCGTGAGGTCGTAGAATCATCCTTCGTTCTTATTTTCTGTTTCCCTTGAGATAGAAGAAGTTTATTTAGATGAATTCAGGTCATCCTACAAAAGACAAATCTCCGTGTTTTTTGTATTAAAAAAATTAAAACAGATACTACAAAATATTGCTTAACATCGCATGATCCATCTTCTGTCTAATCTAAACTTCATACACAAATCAACTTTCAATTTTACTTGCTTTCAAGTCCTTTCATTACTGATTTTATGCCGACTTATTTAATTATGCATTTCAATTGCATAATTCACCGTATTAAATCTTCTCACGAGTAGTTAACTTTCATTAATTTATAATGCCAGATTAGTTTGTAATATAATATTTAAAATATTGAAAAATTCCTCATGTATGCTGTTAAATGTTTATTAATCAAGAGCAATTTACCTTTCTTTATTTCATGTCAAAAAATGTTTATGAGTTAATGAGAATAATGCTAATATAGAAGGAGTGTAGGACCGTAAACACAATGGAATTCCACTGATAACATGAAAGCCGGTTTACTAGTGGTCTTAAATTGGGGTACCACCATAACAACAAAAAAATTATAAATGTGTCAAATATTTTCTAATAAAAGTAGATCATAAGAAAGAAATATAATAACATAAAAAACCAGTAAAGTATTTAAAAAATAGGTCTTAGAGAACAAAAGTGTAGCGTAACACAAAAATCTACATTTACTTAACAAGGACTACTTTTAACATATTTTTCATTAAAAAAAACTTTAAAATAAAAATTAAAAATGTTTATATAAGTAATACATGAATAATCGAGCATCAATTAATTATAGAACATAATGTTCCAGTGACGGGAAGTATTGCCAACTTTGTTAAAAGAAAATTGTATATTGTCACTATGGCAGAATTACATAAGACCACCAGTGAACCAGCTTTGGTGTAATCAGTTATGCTCTTCCTACATGTAGTATCATTTTATGATGAGTTACGATTTGTGAGTCCATAAAAAATCCCTATTTGAAAAATTTAAGAAGAAGGCCATAATATTAGGCTTAGAACACAACTTACTGTAAATACACTTTGGTGCATTTTTCAACATCTTCGTTCGTAATCTACCTTTAGGGGTTTTATTTTATTTATACCGTAGGTATATAGGAAAAGTATCATGTTCACGAAAAATACGAAACCGGAATTATCCGTTTCAAGTGTTTTAAGGCCTCCTGAGTGGTTTACGCAAAGTTGTCTGTCTGTACTCGTATGTGCGTGTTAACATCGTTCCTTCCAGTGTATTTGCTAGAGAGTTGAAACTTGGTACAGTAATTAGTCTACCGCTGTAGTTGTGCTGTTCGGAAATTATTTTTTTATAACGTCATTAACCCGCAATAATGACTCAATAATGACGCAATAATGAAATTTTGAAAAATCATAAAACCGAGAAAATTTACGCGATTCGATTGGAATGTGGCACGCATGTAGCCATTTATGAGACTAATATATGTGCTAAGTTTTATCTCATTAGCAGCATTAGTTCAATTTTTATAGAATGACTTGGTACGTTTTTTAAAAATTTGTAAAACATCGGACAGTGATCTAATTGATTTGAAATTCGGTACATATATACCTTGACGTAATTAATGAGTGTACAAAGTTTGGTTTTAAAACGAAACTTGAAAGTTTTCTGTCTGTGAGTCGTAGCTCCTATAGTATTTATGCCAGAGAGTTAAAACTTTGTACAAAAATCAGTCTACTGCTATTCAAAATATAATTTTCACCTGCTATAATGACGTAAAATTTTGATCAGACAAGGAAACGTTATGCGATTCGATCGAAATTTAGCACGCATGTAGACATGCAATATATGTGCTGAGATTCATCTCATTAGTTCAATCGAATGTTTTCTATCAAATGTCTTGTGTACGTTTAAAAAAAATGTAAAAAATCATAAAATGATCCAATTGAGTTTAAATTTGGTACAAGTGTAAACCTTTGTTTTTAGTAAACAAGTACACTAAGTTTCGTTTCATTAAGACTAGTATATTTATGATTTTTGTTGGATCATAAAACTTAAGTAGCATTGAGCGTGGTTAGTGCTGTATGGGTGCTGTAAGAATGAAACGGATGCATTTACTATCTGAGGACGAGTGAAGCGAGTCCGAAGAAGGCAGGATAAGCGTAGCGAATCCGACGTGATGAGGAAAAGTTCCGAGGTACCCCGTAACCGATTTGTTTTTTTTGTTTTTACTTATCTCCTCACCTACAACCGTATAATATCGTATACAAGATAAGTATAAAATTATGTTTTTCCGCAACTATCAGTTTCAGACGATTTTGTTCCGTTAAGAGGGGTTTTCATCATGCGGTCTGTCTGTGTCTCGCATAACTGTGTTTATGCTAGAGAGTTGAAACTTAGCGTAAAATTCAACCTTAAGGTCTAGTTTCAATTCTTCTCTTCCAATAAGTATAAGAATAAGAAGGGGTGTTTTCCTAATCAAATAACACTGCATATTGATGAAATCGATTTATTTTAAACTAAATATTATTAAAGATGAAATAGTTTTCTCATACTTACTTATTCTTTCCAAGAACACGCTTATTCTTTGGAAAATTTGAGAAAATATAAAAAAGAATAAAAGTTTCACTATATTTCTTGACCACAGCCCATGTTGTGAAGCACAAGTTGGAAATTACAAAAGTTGAGAGGGAAAGAAAGCTAGAGAATACAAAACTAACAGACAAATCTCACTAGACTTATCTCATGGAAAATACAGCTCGTCTTAACACCTTTCTCCAGGCTCTCCTACAAAGTTATTTTTACTCTACTCTTTACTCAACTAGGATAAACTGCTATCCAAATATATTTCCTTTTCAAAATGTTTATCTGATTTAATATATATATATATATATATATATATATATATATATATATATATATAATATATTATATATATATATATATATAATATAATATATATAATATATAATATATATATATATATATATATATATTAAATAATTGTTCTAGTCTAGTGTCTTATTTAATTAAATTATCTAGCATAAACACAGCGGGAGTTATGCAAGACACAGAAACACACACATAAACCAAAACATCATGAAAATGTCGGAAACCAATCATTTTTGAGAACCTCGGTTTTAAATTTCAGGGTAAACACAATGCTTTTCCTTATAAAGTAAGGAAAAGTAAAAAAATAAATGTAAATATATTAAAAATAATGTAAATATAGTAAAAATTTAATGTAAATACTTGCATTAAAGAGCAATTTTATAAATTTTGAAATAAAAAATATTATAGTAACAAACGAAGGGTATTTTTTTTTTGCAATGATTGTATAAATAATACTGCGTAGACATTAGTTATATTAGTTTAATGATCATTTTCCTGTGTATAGAAAGATGAAATTAAAAAACCTAAAATATCATAAATGATTTGAATCTTGAAAATATTTGCAAAGAGTAGAGAGGAAGTAGATACATTGTTACTGACAAACGAATATCGTCATTAGGTTTATCAACCCGTGACGCAAAATAACACATACGACAATTTTATGACTTAAAAATACAAAAATATTTTTTGAGTATATGAAGGGAGTTCTGTTTGACTCTATTCTCTGTTGTACAGAACAAATATTCTACAACTGTACAGTAAACATTTATCAAGAATACAATTATGAAACCTATTTCTAGAATAATTGTTAAATTATTTTTTTTTTTTAAATGTTATTTATTTTATTACTAGCTGAGATACCCGTGTTTTGGACGGTTGAGGTGATTCAAATAGAGAATTATATGTAAAAAGGGGGTCTAACAGAGCAAGAGCACAATGTCCGACTTATATCCTGAGCAGTAAATTCGTTAGAAATTCGTATTTGCAAATTAAAATATCAAAACAATAATATTAAATATGTTGATTGTGGGTGCTCAATCAGTTATTATATTAACATTAAATTATGTGAATTCTGTATTATTAGCAAGTCCTGCAAATGATAGAGAAAGGGGATCGATTAATATAAATTATATATTTATTAAAAGATAAAAAGATATATGATTGACTGATCTAATGCAAAAGAGTTCAAGCTCTTTTGGTGCCCAGATGATTTAAGCGTAACGAAACAGAGTGGGATACGACATTATGTCGAGCCATCAATGATGAAGAATGACGAATAATGGAACAGTCCCCACATTTATCATTGCATTTTGCTTGTTAAATTTCCTAGGTGTCTCTCGCACAATTTATTGTGCCAACTATTCATGTTGTGCAACTGATTAAAAAGATTTTTATTAAAAAAAATGTTTGCATGGACCTTTAGTAATAATAAGTTACTCCCTCCTATCACTTGAACTTATAACTTTCAGCTGCTCGCCACTGTAGTAGTAGTAGCCGCTGCTGTAGTACTAATCTAGCAGCAGTATTGTAAAATACTGCTTTATAGGGATATAAAGCCTATGCCTATTATTTCTCCTCTACTACAGAGGTTGACCTACTAAGTTGACCAACTAAAACACAATACTAAGTGCGGTAAATCAATGCGAGAATAACTGCTTATAGAATAAGATCAAAATCAAACAGTAAGGCATACCTTTAATAACTTGTATGGTGTCAGCCATCTGGAAACTAAAGCTGACTCCTGGGTTAACATGGAAGTAAACAACATGCTGATGGGGCGATGTCTGAGGTTCGAATCCTAATCCAAAATGTATAGGGGCGGGTGTTGGAGGCGGCTGCTGTCCAGTATTGTGTTGCGTTGGATAAGACCAGTGGTAGTGTACGTGATGTCCAGTCTTAGTTCCTTCTTCTGGCTCTCCCCTTACCTCCTCCTTCACCTTCACCATACCTGACAGAACATTAAGGTAAAAGTTAATATGTATACATGCTCAACAGTTTTATAGCTTAAAACCTAGGATGAATAGGACAAAGAACGATGTTTTGGGCTGTAACACAAGGAAAATAAAATATAAATAGTGTAAAAAGAAGGTAGTGCCTTCCTTATCTTGTTAGTTGGTCTTAAACAATCCTAAAATGACTATATAGTATTTTTAGGACTGTAAGATTAGTAAGTCGAGGTATGTAGCCTATTCTATCGCAATCACCTCGTCTTGGCTACTCGCATGCTTAAAGATATTATCATCTTACTATTTTTTTTTACGCTTAAACCCGAATGCATCTTACTATTATCTGTACAACTATTACTATAGGTACTAATACTCTAAGGTGTAATGTGGTTCTTCTACACGTTTAAACATAAATAAAATTAAAAAAAAGTGCTTGGAGCAAAAACCTAGACTGGGAGGTGAATTAGGACGAATCTTTACGTACTTTAGCATCAAATTATCATTTAATTAAAAACATTCATAAATTTGACTAGTACATTACATATTTGGAGGGAAGTCCAAACTCCTTAAGATCTGGGTAAAAATTGACATAAAAGTTTCAATAAGGAAAGATGTGCTAGATTTAGGAGAAGAAACACAACGTCCTAAAGAACGAATCATTGAATTGAAAGTTTTTTTTTTGTATCAGAGACAAAAATTGTTTCCAAAACTAGCAATTAGATTAATACCCATTTTAGGACAAATGTAGATATTGTTTATATCTATATTATCTAATATAGATATTGTTTATATTCATATTATTTATTATTAATTTTAATAAGCTTTAAAGAATATTAATGAATAGAACTTTCTGGTTTTGCCCACTGAAAACCAATTCATACATAAATTACATGTTTTAAGAAATATATCATTTCAAAAATCGGGTACTGAGTCCCTCAGAACTTTTCTTAATCACATCGGCTCCGTACCTCGTATTCGCTTCACTCGTCCTCAGAATATACAAGTTAAATGCATATTGCAACACGTCTTCGGACTCGCTTCGGTCGTCTTCAGATATTAAATACTTTCGTTTCATTCCCAGTGGTCTTAACCATAAAACATAACTTTTATGATCCAACAAAACTCATAGGTATACTAGTCGTACTAAAACGAAACTTTTTGTTCTTATTTATTACGCAAAGGTACTCTCTTGTACCGAATTACAATTCGGTACAAGAGTACAACTCAAATAGATGTTTACAATTTTTTTTAAAAAAGTCAAACATTGAACTAATGCTGAAAATGAGATGAAACTTGGCACCTCTTATACGTAGCTACATGCGTGCCAAATTTGATTTGATCGAAACAATTTTTCCTGCGTTTAATAAAGATTTTGCTGAGTCATTAGTGCTGCTAATGACGTCATAAACAACATTTACGGGATAGCACATCTACACGTATAGTCTGATTTTTTGTACAATGTTTTATATCTCTTGCATAAAACTCTAGGAGCTAAGATCTTAACAGACACACACTCACATACAGACTGAAAACTTGGTAAAAACCATTTAAGAGGGCTTAAAAACACCTGAAACGGATAATTCAGGTGACATTCCGGTTTCAGATTTTTGCAACACAATACTTTTCAAATATAAATGAGGAAATACAAAAAATCGGGAACGGACTACCTCGGAACTTCTACTCATTGTATCGGATTCGCTTCGCTTATTCTCCCGACTTCGGACTCGCATTGCTCGTCCACAGAGTTTACAAGTCATCAAAGTTTAACAGCAACACCTCTTCGGACTCCCTTTACTCGTCCTCAGATAGTAAATACATCTGATTCAGACCTGGCGGTCACTCATCCAGGCATTGACCACGTTTGATGTTGCTTAAATTTTATGAAGCAAAAAAATAAAAATAATAAAAAAAATATTTTCTGGATAGCACAACTGCGCCTATAAAAAGGCCTAAGGAGGCCTTAAAAACACCTGAAACGAATAATTTAGGTGTCATTCTGGTTTTAAATTGTTTGCAAACACAATACTTTTCTTATATATACCTACGGTATAAATGAGGTAAAGTAAATAATTAAAAATATTTTCTAATGAAAATTCGCTAAACAAAATCTAAGATATTCTACATACTGGCTAATATAAAAGTAATTTGAATTAAGTATAAAATCTAAAGAGGAATTTAAATGATTTAGATCATGTATCAAAAATGAAAATTATTAAAACGAATGCACATAATTTTAAATCTTTTGAAAAACTCGGGCACTGGTATAATGAATGCACTTATATTAGCGAATATGTATGAGTGCATACATATTTTATTCATGTGCAATACTGTAACAAATTATTTCTAGACATACATAGTCAATCATTTCCTTAAAGTCTATCCAAATTTTGTCTTTATCTCTTACACTTTTATTAAATCGTTATAGGCTTCTGCTCGCAGCGGCTACACTGCGTTGGTAAGGTAGGCCCGCTGTTTTCTTGTTTCGTATCGAATATTATTTTATTAATATTTGTCGTAACATGGGAATTGACATGAATTAAGCAAATTTACATCGTATATGTTGCATCGCGGTTAACATAACTATAATAACTTATACAATGCACTTGATGCATTATATCTGTAATAAGAATTTCACGCTAGATATATACGCAAGGGATATATTTATATATATTATATATATATATATAATATAATATATATATATATATATATATGACTTTTCAATAGGTCCCATTGGAATGAAACCACTATCATTTGATTTTGCAAGCAAACAAGCTTAAAATATGCCACTTTAATTTAAAAAAAAAAATGAAAAACAACAAACTTTCACTTTCAACAACAAACAAACAACTTTATAAATTTCCGAAAAACAATAGGATTCCTTCTCAACATCTCATTTATGCTGAAACATCATTCTCCTTCCAATTCGAAAAAGACAGTTAGCGTGCGCCTAACTCAGTAGGAACTCTCACATAAATGTTTATATATATTATATTTATTTATATATTCGCTACTATACCTTGTATTCTTGTCATTCGTTAATCGAATAACCTTATAAGCGTAATTTTCCGACGAATTTTCGCTAATAGTAATTTCAATAATAACTACTTAACTACCGTCAGTATAAGGAAAAATATTGTATTCAACCTAGAAATGCAAAAGCGAGATTTTATCACAATTATCCGTTTTAGGCATTTCCATTTATCGTTTTGAGAAGTTTTTATCATGCTGTCTGTCTGTGTCACGCATAACTCTGTTTACAAAAGAGAGATGAACCTTGGTAAAAAATCAGAGTTAAGCGTGAAGATGATATTTTTGAGATTACGATAACCTATTTTGCTTTTTAAGTTATCAAGAAGTAAAAAACAAGTCCGTGTTGTACATGGATGATGTACTTTATCAGTTGGTCATATTACTGGTTTACATAAAAAACCATACTGCCACGATCTAAGCAAATTTTCAAATTATAGTTTAACACAATGCCAAAATCAGTTGACAGTGTGGGAAAATAATATTGAGGAATCAATGAGGTTGGTCCATTTTTAAATGGTGGGCGTGGTTTAACAGCCAGGAATAACATCATTGGTATTAATTAATTAATCACAGAATTAATTCCACCTTAAGCCTCGGGTACTCATAACAATCTGAGAACGAGTGAAGAGAGTCCGAAATCATAACAGCTATATAGACTGAAACTTCAAATAATTACCCTATTCTGAGGTCGAACGTAGCGGACCTCAGAATAGAATAGACTTAATATAGGCAGTAGACTGAAGTAATACTACCTTTGGCTTTGAACAATCATGAAATTCTAAGGACAAGCAAAGCGAGTCCAAAGTTTTAATAAAAAGTACTGAGGTATCCCGTACCCGATATTTTTATTTGATTTTCTTCTAAGAAAGCTCTTTACTTTTGTAAAATTGTTCATCCTTCTAAGAAAATTTTTTACTTTCGTAAAATAGTTCATTCTTCTAGTAAAGCTTTTTACTTCCGTAAAATTGTTCATTCTTCTAGGAAAGCTTTTTATTTTTGTAAAATTGTTCATTCTTCTAGGAAAGCTTTTTACTCTCGTACAATTGTTCATTCTTCTAAGAAAGCTTTTTACCTTCGTAAAGTTGTTTATTCTTCTAGGAAAGCTTTTTACTTTCGTGAAATTGTCATTAGGTATGATTGCTAAGACAATAAAGAATTTAAAGACAGCATGCAGATGCGGTCGTACTGCAGAATTTAAATTTCACTTTGCCTACTTAAGTTTTTAAAATTATTAAAGTTCTCGTCGTTCAAGTAGATATTGATTATTTCCTGATAGCTTTGCACAAAAATGATCATATTTGTGTAGCTAAGTGATAAGCAATAAAATCACATTTTACAGCTAAGTTGAATAATTTTATATTAGAGGTGTTTAATTTTTTGGAAAAAAGGATAATTTACTTTCCCTAGGCAACAAAATTTTTCTTATTTCATAATTTAAGAAGATATTCTAGAATCTGCAGTATTTTTTAATTTCCGTTAGGAAACTTAAACATCGCTATCCAAACATAGGAAATAGATCTATGCTCAATTTTTAAAAATAAGTTTTTACATGGTGACTTGCTGATTTCACTATAAAATTAATTTCAATCTCGAAATATTGAAAAGAAAGAAAAATTTGGGTATGGGCGTACTCTGGTACTGTAAAGCTTAAGATGATGTTACTTCGGTCACAGCGGTCACGCAACACTTGACCACAAAACTACAAATGAACCACTTTTTAGATTTATAACTTAAAGCTAATTAAAGCTTAGGAAAATATCACGGTAGATAACTATTCGATTATGTAATCTGGAAAATACTTTTATCCATACATTCAAAAGTGTATTTATTAACCATGATTGACCTATCATCATACTTAGCAACCTAGGGTTTTTAATAAATTTAATTAATTAAAATAATACATAAGCAATATATTTAATTATTATTTAAATTTTCTTATCATTTAATTTTATGTAGCAAACGCAATTTTTTTTACTCTTTTTTGACTGAGTTTTTGGATATAATTTTAAGTATCGCAGCAACAGATATATATTTTCCGAAAACTTGTCAAACCAAAACTTCTCAACTTTTTTAATTTTGTGTCAACTTTTTGTTTTTCAAGTTCTGAGCATAGTACATACGTCGGAAAACATTTGCATGTTTGCAAGATATAGCTTGTCAAAATTTATTAATTTAAAAATAAATATGTTTAAGTTGACGACTAATATCAAAACGAAATTTTGTGGTTACATGTGACACTTGAGAGGTGCATTAGAGCTAAATTTAAACTTGATTAGTCAAATTTCCGTATTATCACGATTCTTTTAAATCTTCAACGACTCAGCCAAATAGTCTATGGTCGAAAAACTTAACTTTTGTGCAGCACAACTAACAACCTCCCTGAGAACGTTTATTATATTTTACCGACGGTAGAAGATGACCCTGACAAGGTCCTAAAAACCAGCTTATGGCGAAATCATTTAAAGCAGAAAATTCAAATATCCTGGTTCTGGAACTGTAGAAATACAATAATCATAAACAAATATGCAGGGTGGGGGGGGGGGGTTATTTCAAATACATCACTCTTATTTATCTCCGTTCGTAGCTATAGCGATAAAATTGGAATCTACTCCCCCCCCCCCTCCCCCTTTTTCCCACCTTCAGTAGTCCATGTTGACCACTGGAAGTTTAAATAACTAATTATTGTTTTGGTAATCGTGTGGCATGCATAGTAATCTGATTACCAAAATGTTGTTTTTACGGTAACTTTAAAAAGTTAAATTGGAGCATATTTTTATATTAATCGTTTAAGAAACTGTATCATATCCCAAATATGATACCAATTTAATTAAACTCTGGTAATTTTTTCTGGAGCAATCGTTTGGCATACATAAGGTCTATTTCCCATTTATAATTAAAAATACGTTTACTGGACAATTTAAGTTTAAAAAGTTAAATTGAAAGAAAAATACATGGATCATTTCTGAAATTGTGTCATATCCTAGAAAATTTGATATCAATATTGCTGAATTTCGGTAATTTTTCCCAGACCTTTATTTTTTCCATACAATATATTAGAAGTGATGAATTCTGGTGTACCAGGAAGCTTATTTTTAATTATAAATGAGTAATAGTACTTATGTATGTAGCAATTTAATTTTACCGGTATCAAATTGTTTGAAATATGATAGTTTTTGAAATGATCCATGTAGATACCTAAAAAATACCCAAAAATTAATTAATTCATTGTTGTACGTCAGAACTTCGGAATTTTTTATGAAATATTTTCGCATAGACTTGAATATAAATTTATAAGTAATAAATTAAAAGATAATTAACAATAAATAAAAAACACAACTTAAAATAAATGTAACAGTGTTTCCAGATCAAAACACTCAAAATTAAAGACTTTTTAGGTCTAAAACTGGGAATGATAGTCCAAGTCATAGTCAAGTTCTACAAAAAGATGTCAATAAAAAAATACAAAATAAAGAACTTACTTAAATTTAAAATAGCGATTATTTATAAAGTCCTTAATATCTGAAACAGTTGATCGCGCTAATTAAACTCAAAAACTTTTGACCGGTAAAACCATAGATAAGAACAATAGAGTATTAAAGAGCGAAACAATAGGAACAAAATGTAAGACAAACATCAGAGAATTCAACTTAAACGACACACAAGAACAAGAAAATATAATATAATTAAGAACAAAAATATTTTAATTGGTTAAAATTTTTAACACGAAAATCTAAAGAAAGGCTGACACCACTCCACGCGAACAATACCGAGTTATTAATGATGCTGTTTTTTTTCTATATGAATAAAACCCTCGTGTCGATATTGTGTTAGCAGAATCAATCAAATTTTTATACATAGTGAAGAAAAAATACTGTTTATTCAGATTTTATAATGATTAAATTGAAATCTATTGATACGTATTATCATATGAATAGGCAATAAAATTATTGTGTATAGTTGGAAAAATCAGGATATTGTATAACACATAACTATAAATTATTTGTTCGAATGGTATTATTAGCCTATTCTATTAAAAAATCCTCTATTATTAGGTAAACATAGTTTAAAGAATAGAAAAATGCATATACAAATTTTTGTATTTGGTTTTATGGGAATTCATAGTATTGATATCATAAAATAGAACTTATAATTCAGGCATGGTCACCTGGCAAGAATAAATTGGCGTGCGCAGCGAGCCAGAAATTTTTACAGTATTACGACTTTTTCTACTATTAATGGGCCTTGGGCCTTCTCTTGAAGTTAGGTCCTGGACAGTCTAACGCCAGACCAGAATTATGATTTATACGCATGTTGTGATATATGAATAAAAATGAGCTAAGATTAATTTTATTATTAGTATTAGTTCAATTGTTTTCGACAATTGAACATTTATAAAAAATTGTAAAAAGTATAAAAATTATCCTATTTAGTAGTTTAAATTGGGTACAAGTGTATCCCTTTACGTCATAAATAAGTATATTACGTTTCGTTTCAATGCGGCAAGTATATCTACGACTTTTGTTTGATCATAAAAGTTGAGCAGTATCGAGAGAGTGGAATAAAACGAATGTATTTTCTATATGAGGAAGTGTTGCAGGGTATAAATTTGGTTATTTTTATATTCTGAGGATAGTAGTGTTACAAATCCCATGTGATTAGGAAATGTTTCGAGGCACCCCGTACCCGATTTTTTTATTACATCAGCATAATTAAGGATAAGACGCAGGTACAACTAATTTTTTGTACTAATAGACATGTGATGAAGTAAAATCTTTCTCTGTTGTAGTTAACAGTTACGACATGTCCATTTATATGGACAGTTACCACATATCCATTTATATGGACAGTTATCACGTGTGTCCATTTTCATGGACAGTTTTTTTATATATTTATTTAGAGCGCCTGCTCAACGTAGTACTACAGGCACTTGGTATCTTTAATTTTAAAATACAGATTTAACAATATTAATATCTAAATTTTGCCATTTAGGTCATACATACATTTGTTTTTACATTTTACATGCACACATTTTACCACATCTCCATTTACATGAAAATTTACCACATATCTATTAATATGGACAGTTCCCCCATGTCCATTTACATGGACATATACAAAATATCCATTAATATGGACTGTTGCCATATTTCCATTTAAAAGGAAATTTACCACATATCCATTAACATGGACAGTTCCCCATGTCCATTTACATGGAAATTTACCGCGTATCCATTAATATGGACAGTTCCCCATGTCCATTTGCATGGAAATTTACCACGTATCCATTAATATGGACAGTTCACCATGTCCATTTACATGGACATTTACCACTTATCCATTAATATGAACTGTTACCACGAATACATTTATATGGACAGTCACCACATGTCCATTTACATGAACAGTTATCACATGACCACATCATAAGCGCGTTAAAATCATTAAGTGAATAGGTTCAAGCCCTGCCATTAGGAAGACTATTTCCCATAACCAAATGGTATGGATTGACTAAAAATTATGGATCTAATTTAATCGAATACCAGTTCATTTCAGGATTATAAATCCTGTCACGAGTGCTGTCCTTTAAAAATGAAAAGGAAAGTGTATTTGGTCTTTAAATTACTTTGAAAGAATTTTAAAAACTAAGCAAATACTTTTTATTAACAAGTTGTAATTAAAATATCCAAACCTCTGTAACGTCAAGAAAACAGAAAAAAATACGGAAAAATAAACTAGTTTTTTTCAAATAGCTTAACATAGTTTAGCTTAATGAGACATTAATCCCATTTTAATTAAATATATTAACAAAAAGTATAACAAGAAAAAACTATGTGCGTTAATTATAAGTATTTCATTGTTTTTCCATATGATATGCGGGTATCTTTGTACTTCATTATGATTAAAACCTTGTTATTAGAAAAAGATAGCAACAAGTTGATATGCGGGCTTGAGTATAGCTAGAGATAGGTCATCATTAACTTTACAACAACACAGTTAGGTCCGGCTAAGTAACCCATGAAGTCGGTATAATACTAATTGCAAAATACGTGTAACACTATAACTGTCACATCCAATTTTTACCTGTAGTCTAAAAGTGTTATTTCGTTTTAAAGTAATTATTAGAATTATTGAACATACTAGGTAATTACCATTTAATCTTTAGAAAAAGTCGTCACTAATGTTTCAATTATTTAAATTGTAATTACCTAAATACAGTATAACTTCTAATGGAAAAAATATTTTTGTTTTAAATAGAATATAAATCTCGTGAGGTCATTTTTAGCTAATTTTGTTTTATCATTTGTCCCCAATTTTGTTCCCTTATGATTATGATATGAAATGATTACTTGTCTGTCTTGGCATTTATAAATCAAAATGAACTAGTATTACACGAAGAGAAATTAACATATAAATGAGGATCAAATATGCCCTAAAAACCTTTAAAAAAGGTCGGATTACAACATAAAACTAGCTAACTATGATGTAGATATGAAGAAAAATATTTTAATGCCGCAGAAACAATTTAAAGCATTTTTAAAAACATTTGAAAAGCATCCGTAAAAAAATTGATTAACCTAAGTTTAAATCAATTTATTTAGTAAAATTGTATTTACTTGAAATCAAACGTCTTTTTTGATCAGGTATCATTTGATACTACCGTGTTTTGCAAAAATGAATAGTTACACAAAATAATTGATCATGTATCATTTGATACTACCGTGTTTTGCAAAACATGAATAGTTAACACAGAATAATTGTGCGAGAGACACCTAGGAAATGTAACAAGCAAAAAGCAATGCCTACATCTGGGAACTGTTCCATCATTCGACATTCGCCATCATTGATGGCTCAACATAATGTCATGTCATGTGAAATATTTACCAGAGACGAGCGGTGCTCTCATTACCGCCATCATGCATGGCAAGCAAAACATTATCATTTGATAGTTCAGGCTATCATAAATGAGTTCAGGCTCTGTCAGCGCCCTGATGAGTTAGACGTAACGAAACAGAGTGGGACATGGCATTATGTCGAGCCATCAATGATGACGAATGTCGAATGATGGAACAGTTCCCAGATGTGTAGCATTGCTTTTTGCTTGTTACATTTCCTAGGTGTCTCTCGCACAATTATATTGTGTCTTTTTTGATAGTTAGTTAAAATTGTATTTTAGCGTATAAAAATAAGCTGACATATGTGAAACTAAGCTTACCTATCTGATTTATTATAAGTTATACATAACATGGGCCACTTAGCTGTCCGCTTTCTGATCTGCAAAGTTTTCTAGCCACAGATGAGATTAAGACCTTGCTAGACTCAAACACATTACACTAGCTCAAACAAATAATATTTGGTAATTTTTATTTCAATTTTTACTTTTCCTTATTTATACCTTTATTATATTTATAGGAAAAGTATTGTGTTTGCAAAAAATCATAAACCGTGATGTCACTGGAATCATCCGTTTTAGATGTTTATAAGACCCCCTGAGTGGTTTTCACAAAGTTGTCTGTCTGTGTGTGTGTGCCTGTTCTCATTGTAGCTCCAAGTGTATTTATGCTTTCCGGAAAATATTTTTTATGACGTCATTAACTTGCAATAATGACTCAGCAAAATTTCGAAAACTCATAAAACACGGAAAAATGTTTTGATCAATTTGAGATTTAACACACATGTAACAATGTATAAGACCAACATACGTGCCAAGTTATCTCATTATCAGCATTAGTTCATTTTTTATCACATGACTTATGTACGATTTTTAAAAAATTGTGAAAAATAGGGAAATAACCCAATTGAGTTGAAATGTTGCACAAGTCTCTACCTTTACGTAATAAATTATAAAGTACAGTTTCAGTATAATACAACAAGTATATCAATGACTTGTAATGGATCATATAAGTTAAGCAGCATCGCAAGCGTAATCAGTGCTGTTTAGTTCACTGCTGAGAATGAAGTGTATGTATTTACTATCTGAGGACGAGTGAAGCGAGTCTAAAGACGTATTAATGTATAAATTTTGCGAATAGTTTATTCGCCAGTGATTGAGGATGAAGGTAAGTAGGGAGGATGAGCGTAGCGAATCCGATGTGATGAGGAAAAGTTCCGAGGTAACCCGTATCCGATTTGTTTTAAATGCTAAGTAAGATTTTCCCTTACAAATGGTCAATTCTCCCTCTCATAGGACTTGATTTTTGTAATAAGTTTAGTCTATAACCTATTCACACATAAAGTTATATAAATACTTTCGGGCACTATTTTTTCAATTTTTGAAATCTGATTGTGTTTAACGTGGGACATTTGATGAAATATGAGGCCGAAACATTTCTTCTCTTTTACAAATCACAGAAATAGGGTAGTTGTAGTTCAGAAATAGGGTAGTTGTAGTTATAGAGACAGTGCAAGATTCTGATTGTATTTGTTCTTCTTGAAATTTAAACTTCTTATAAATAAACTTTATTTAATGTTTTTGGTTTAAGGCACAGTAAACTTGAAATTAGAAGTCCTTAAACTGAACCGATAAGAAGTCTTTTTAAGTAATTAGAAAACTGGTGGAACAAGAGAAAAGTACATTGACAGACTTAATAATGGTCGTTGTCACTTAGGGAAACTTACGCACACCACAGGTAAATGTTCTGTAGTTTAGAAATTGTTCTTTGTTTCCTAAACACATTATGTATGTAAGTGAAATACCATGCATAATAGTTATTTATGCATCTCGGAAATAAAATAAGCCATTTCTTCCTTATTTACAAAGTTTGTTCCAAAAAAAGTCGTAAGAACCACAGGTAATTAATCCCGAGGCAAAGCTGAGGAATTGATATGATTTATTCCCGAAGCCATGAAGACGGAAATGTTGACAGTTTTCTCTCCGAGGTGCAGCCCGAAAAAGAAAAGTTGAAGAGGGAACAGTGACAGTTTATTCTCTAGGTACATACGATATTTTATCTTCAAAAGAGAGAAAAATACATTCCAGAATAAACGTTTTAATAATGTTCAAGTATATTTATTTATCAAATAATATTATAAAGATAATAAAATTTAAAAATATTACTATAAAGAATTGCTTGTTTTACTTGATGTCAATAATACGCGTATGTGTAATGTGACAATGTCATAGCAAACAGATTCGTGTTTAGCGCATGCGTAATGACTGATTTTTCGTCTTGTCCCTGATTTTACTTTAGTCCCGTATTTTAGAATAAGGGATGAAAAGACTCTAAATAATAAAGTTAAAAAAGCTAATTAGAGTCCCTTTAGAAGATAAAAGATATTTATATTTTTTTAGCAAAGCGGCATTAAAAAGAGCTGGAGACACTAAAAAAGACGGTGATAAAAATGGTAGAACTAATATAATGAAACGATCTCCTATAAAGAGTTAACACGAGGGTATTTGTACCAATAATTTACTAAGGACGCAAGGTATAGGTTATTACCAAAGAGGTAATAACCAACGCATAATGGGCCAATACCAACCCTCAAAATCAAATTAATATTAATAGTAATTGTGTTTACTGAATAATGTAAATACTAAAAATTTCTATACGAGAATTGTATAGTTAATATTATAGTTAATTAAACTTCAAAACTAGAAATGAGTTAAAAACGCACAATAGATTTTAAAAACAAAAATAACGGGTACGGCGTACTTTGGAACTATTCTCACATCACACTCTCCTCAGAATATACAATTCTAAGGACAACATTAAACAATAATGCAACACCTCATCAGACTTACTACGTTCGTCCTCAGAATATACAATTCTAAGGACTTCATTAAACAATAATGCAACACCTCATCAGACTTACTGCGTTCGTCCTCAGAGTATACAATTCTGAAGACAACATTAAACAATAATGCAACACCTATCAACTTACTACGAAGACAACTAAGGACTTCATTAAACAATAATGCAACACCTCATCAGACTTACTACGTTCGTCCTCAGAATATACAATTCTAAGAACAACATTAAACAATAATGCAACACCTCATCAGACTTACTACGTTCGTCCTCAGAATATACAATTCTAAGGACAACATTAAACAATAATGCAACACCTCATCAGACTTACTACGTTCGTCCTCAGAATATACAATTCTAAGGACAACATTAAACAATAATGCAACACCTCATCAGACTTACTACGTTCGTCCTCAGATAGTAAATACATTCGTTTCATTCCCAGTGGTCATTCATCCAGGTACGATGCTATTTAATTTTTAAGATCCAAAAAATCACAGATATGCTTGTCATATTGAAACGAAACTTAGATTACTTATACATCGCATAGTATACACTAGTACCGAATTTCAAGTCAATTAGAATATTGTCCGATTTTTAGAGTTTTTTTAAAAAACGTAAATGTCATTTGATAAGAGTTGAACTAATGCTGATACTGAGATGAAACAAATAGTGTGATAATATGATACTGCGGGTAAATGACGTCATACAATTTTTTTTCCGAATAGCACAACTACAGCGGTAGACTACCGCTACAAAGTTACTCAAAGTTAACAAGAGTACAAAGTTTCAACTCTCTAGCATATATACACTGAGAGTAACGATGATAACAAACACACACACATACAGACAGACAAATTTGTGAAAACCAATCAGGAGGCCTTAAAAACACCTGAAACGGATAATTCCTGTGAGTTTTCGGTTTCGGATTTATTTTCGCAAACACAATAATTTTCCTATATTTTTACGGTATGAATGAGGAAAAGTAAAAACAGAGGTCGTTTTGTTTAGAATATAAAGGAAAAATAATATAAGTTGAAGCTTACTAAATTGCTTAAATTAATAATGATTTAAAGTAAGAAGGAGCACGCTGTGCTCACTAGATTGTATTTTATTAATCTTAATATAACTTAATAACAGGTTGATGCAAGATTGCATACAGTAATACAGTAATATATGTATAGCGGGCTCAATTCGCTCGCTACTTATTCAAAGTAAATTACAATTTTAACTTACTGATTTAATTCTTTTAAAGTTTGCAAAAAATATTTATTAAAATTGTGGTGGTCATATTGATTTTTTTGTTTATTTTTTAAGTACAATACAAGTATGTGTTTGGCTCGTCGCTTTAAAATTATTTTTAACTTCCGTCTTGTTTGCTGCCATTTTGAAAATTATGGGCTATCATGTATCATCTTGATACATATATTTTCTTTTTATACTTTTGCTAAGCTTTGAACGATATACGACTCGATTCTATACAATGCCGACGACCAATCACAAATTTTTTAAGGAGTTAGCTGACACGTACCAACATATGCGCCGTCCTTAACTTGTGACATGAAAGAACTTACGTTCGTTCAATAACAACTTTTTAAAAAAATATTTACTTTTGATTATAGAGTCAGATCGATTAAATCTTCAATAACATTAAAGAAGGATTATTTAAAATACACATCTGTACAAGTCTTTGGATAGATAAATAAAGATTGCAGAGAGATCGATAGAAAGTGACGTTTAACATTTAAAAACATACATATTACATAAATAAATCTTGTTTTTGAAGACATACATTTTTATGTCTTACAAATTAAGAACATAAATGCGTTCTTTGGGTCAATATTTTTATTTTAATATTTTATTATTTTAAAGAAATTTAACACTACTACTTCTGTTTAAAACTAATTGGAATGATCACTCAAAGAGAAATGAATAATCTCTAACCCTCTGGCATTGTGCTATAGTAAAACTACAAGGTCTTTAAATTATTTTAAAGTTTTATGCGCGTAAAAAACTTAAGAGAAATTTATTATTTTAGAAGTCAGAATTATAGTACGACACACGGTTAAAATCAGTTAAAAGGGCGGAAAAAATAATGCGAGGGAGCCAATGAGGTTAGTCCTGGCTGTTAAACCACGCCCACCATTTCAAATCAGACCAACCTCGTTGGTTTCACAACAGATTTTCCCACGCTGTTAACTGATTTTAGCCGTCTGTTGTACTATAATTATTATTAAATTGATTTAGTAAAAAACGTTTTGAGTAAAAATTTAATTAATGAAACGAGTTTCACCTGCTTTCTTTTTCTGTTATTATTACTGTTATCTAATGGTTAGTGGTGGTTTATGGTTACTACCTCTAGTAATAGTTACTAGAGGTTACCAATTTTAATTGGTGATGATTGCTTTAAATTAAATCTAAAGAGAACATACCTAAATACGGAAACGGGTATCCGTATGTCATATATGTATGTATATGTGCATTAGACCCAATTGGTTGGTCCTGAAAGATATTTATAGGATTCAACCCTAAGGAGGTGTTTTAGACTAACAATAATAATTTTCAAACATTTTTATCAGTGTCCGAAGGATTCATGTTTTGACTAATGTTAAATGGTGTTCTCACTCCTAATATTTTAAGGAATTAAATAATTCTTTTGTCGTCTGGACACCAAATACATATAGATGCACGGCATTTGGTACACTAATATTTAATTATTCTTTTTGCATGCAACGCAAAAAGAATAATTAGTGCTGCAACACAATACAAAAATGTCCGCACCAATAAAATTCCAGTTCACTGCCTAGTTACATAATCTATTTTTAAGCACGTTATCAATTTTACATCACGCTTATAAATTTTATGTCTTCCAAAGTAACAAATACTCGGAAATTTGCGTTTTGTTGTAATTTTTTTAAAAAAGTGATTTAATCTACTTTAATTAAGGATCAAAATTATTTTAACGGTTTATCTAACGAAACAAATGCTCAAACTCATTCTCATGCTTCAAAATTATTTTAACGGTTTATCTAAGGAAATGCTCAAACTCATTCTCATGCTCCAAAATTATTTTCAACGGTTAATCTAAGGAAATGCTCAAACTCATTCTCATGCTCCAAAATTATTTTAACGGTTTATCTAAGGAAATGCTCAAACTCATTCTCATGCTCCAAAATTATTTTAACGGTTTATCTAAGGAAATGCTCAAACTCATTCTCATGCTCCAAAATTATTTTAACGTTTTATCTAACGAAACAAATGCTCAAACTCATTCTCATGCTCCAAAAACTGCTTAAGCCTCTACAGAACTAAATTTCCGCCTGTTAAATAACCCCTCTATTATTCTACGATTGCTATTTTACAGGGCTTAAAAAGTGCCTTTGGACTTGATAAAACATAATCAAACTAATTTGTGAGCTTATATTTGTATTAACTCTACGTAAAAAGTTGAAGGAGGAAACTTGTTTTTCCATCATGTTTTAGTTTAATGAAAAGGTCAATCTGGGAGTCAAGGATAACAAGACAAGCTAATGCATTTATAAATAACAAAAGAAACATTAATTTCCATCAAACAAAAGCGATATATTAAGTAGACAACAATATAATGTTATACAACGTTATAAAAATTGATCCAGCAATAATCTATAAAAACCTCCGTTTAAAAATTTAACAGGAGGCCATAGGCTCCCGGACGCTACGCGGTTAAGGCCTTCTGATATTTCTGGAAAAAATCAGTAAAAAACAAGTTATTTTCCGGCCTAATATTCGGCGGACAATTTGCTCCACAGCTTTGTTGTATTACAATTGCTTTGGACAATTTTGTTTGTATCACTTAATTCTTTGTAGAAGCTATAAATAAATTTGGTTTATTAACTAAGTACTGATTTAACCTTAAAAACTACAGGTATAAAACTAAACGTGCGATTTATAAGTATTGTGCATATCTCATAATATTGAATTAGTTCTACTAAAAACTCTGTTTTATTGTTAAGGCGCAATAAGGAGATTTGGTATGAGGAGGATTGAAAGAAATGTTTCGTCCTTGCCAGACTGGACGACAGAAGGTCAACCAGGCTCCCCAGGTCTTATAATAGCCTTCTCAGATATCTATCGACTAAGTCATTGGAAATTCCAATCAGCCCAGAAATGCGCAATAAACGCACTTCACGCACTTATATGCTTTACATTACTTTTTTTTAAGGACGTCCGTAAAATAAGCACTTTAATTATCTTGCTAAAGTAATAATTGCTAATCAATTTTTAACGAGTTGAATAATTGTTACAATCAAATTATTAAGTGAACCCAAACTTTTATTCCTTGATGCCTAAGGAAAATGTTCAACTAACACAGATGAAGTCATAAGTTATCTAAAAATATAAGTGTAATCTGCTATTTCTAATCTAAAACGCAGCTGTTCTTAATTATTGCTAATATACGAGTTTTATAATTTTATATGCACCCCAGTTAAAATGATCTTTCTCCAGTGAAGTGTTTACTCTTTGAACAGATCGTTCAAGTAACTATTCGGTGCAGTTTTGAGATATGTAGATCTAGAAAGTTGAACGAGATTCAGATACAACTTTAATCCATTACAAATTAATAGCAATGAACATAAGAGTTTCAAAATATAAGGCACGCTCATTGATTCGCACCTTATATATATATATATATATATATATATATATATATATATATATATATATATATATATATATATATATATATATTATTTTTCAAATATATATAGTTGATATGAAATGGCCAATCGATCCCCACACTCCCCCTATCCACTTCCGTCATCCAAATAACCTCTTAAGCTTAATTTTCATTCATTTGAAGAAAATTCGCTAAAAAAGCCGGTACGGGGTACCCAGTAACTTTTTTCGACAACTTATTACTTTGGCGTCTCTGTATGGAAACACTTGAAATAAAGTTACCAAACGTCTTGAGTTATGTAACAAATCTCTAAGCTATAAATAAAAATATACAATTAAACCAGCGTCCAGTGTGTTCTGACGTTCTCTTTTAAGAAATCTCTTTCAAGTATAGAGAAGCCTCCATCGGAACAAAATTATAATAAATCATACATCATGATACAGTGAAATACCATCAAAACATTTCTATTCTGACTGTATTATAATCAACTTAGAAGCCACATCAATCATTATCAACCTATTGATTGATTACTAAATAATGAATGCGTGTGATAAGAAAACCGAATAATGTCAAACTTGGGTTTTATTACTAAATTTACTCAATCAAAAAATATACTCCAGTTTAAACGTCAGCATGTCATATTTAATTTTAGTAGATGCAAGGCTGCCTTAGTAATTTAAATAGTAATAGTTTTTATGGCTCTTCTGGGTAGTTTATAAAAAAATCAATTAACCAAGAAGTTTCAACCAATTAAATAGAGTAATAAAACACTATTAAAACCAATGACGTATTTTAGCCCATAAATTTTTGTTATAAAATATAGGAATATAAAATATTTTACGGGTTTAGCAAATTTTTACATCAATGGATTGATGGATGGTCAGTGCATGACATGGTTCAAATTATTAGCTTTTCTCTATATATCCCAATGAAAAACAAGAGCCCTTCGGCCTCTTGGTCGCTCAGCAACCTACATGAAAAGTAATGTTCTTTATTTTGATTGGTACCAGGTCGTAACTTTATATTTTTATTAAAAATCATAAGAGTTAGTCATTTAAGTGTTTTATTTACCCTAAAATGAGAATATACGAGGAATTAGTCTTATTATTGTTACATAACTAACATTTCGCGCCTTTGGGAAGGTAAGTTTGTACTTATTTTTCTATCATATACAACGTTTATGATGTCTGTAAAGTCTCAATAAGAAATCATTTCGATGTTGAGAAAAACAATTATATTAAACCTGAAGAAGAGAAAATGCTGATTGGAAATTTTTTAAAAATAGGGCAATTACAAATTTCTATAATTATAATAACATAATTCATCAATGCATTAATAAGTACTTATAATAAATTCAAGGAAGTAATATAATTACTTATAATTAGAATAATATAATTCATTCAATGAAGTAATAAGTAGGAAAAAAAGATTTTAACTCTTAATCTTTAATGCGACCTTTTTCTCTTATTTCAAAAGTTATTTTAACTTACCGAGAAATGTATAGATCCCAAAGCTTTCTTTGAAAATCCATTCAAAGTCAGCAAGAGAGGATAAAATTGATGAGTTGAAAAGTATAGTTAGGTAAAAACTTTCTTACGTTTAGCGGAGTTTGACAATAACTTAAAAGTTTGAACGAAAAACTTTTTCCCCTAACAAAAGTTATTCAGGGGGTCAAAATAGCTTTTAAACGATCTTTTGTTGAAAAAAAAAACACTGGAAGAAAAAAAGAGCAATAATATTACATTTATTAAAAAGTTGTTATGACACTCTATTTTATATTCAGATTGCCATAGAACTCGCGGGAGGTATGTACCAAAGACGAAAGAGTTAAATGGACTATTTATAATGAAATCACTATAATGACATTACTTCATTATGTCATTTATTAATATTATAATAAATATTTTAGTCCAAGAGCCGGAACTGAAGAAATGTGACTAATTTTGTACTACTTTAAACCAAATTTTTTAAAAAAATATACCTTAAATTATGAAGAAAAAACATAGCCTGCCCATCCAGTGTGGAGCCCTTCATATGAATACGCTCCCTCAAAAAATAAGAAAATCGCACAAATTCCCGTTTTCTTATTGGAATAAGATGTTCCCTGTGGGTCGTGTGCAAAACAAAAATAGAACATTTTTAAAGACGATACAATGCCAAATAATGCGAATGTTCAATCATCAAAATTGGAAACCAAAGTTACGGTTTCTTTCAAAAATAATAAAAATGGTTAATTTATGATAAGTCAGCGAATTGTTTTGAAAAAATCGACTTTTTCGTCGACATTTGTTCATTTAACAAATGTCATAACTTTAGTTGTAGTTATCCGATTTTGACGAAAAACACTCGTTTTATAGTAAATTTTAAAAACTTAAAAAATCCTCTTTTCATGTTTTGCACACGACCTACAGCTTTATTCCAAGAAAACGCGAATTTGTGCGATTTTCTAATATTTTGAGCGAACGCATTCATATGAAGGGCTTCACTCTGGATAGGCAGACTATGCTTTTCCTTCATAATTTAAGGTATATTTTCATAAAAATTTGGTTTGAAGTAGTACAAAATGAGTCGCATTTTTTAGTCCTGGCTCTTGGACTATTAGGTATAAAAAGTATAAGTTGAGATTTAGATGAAATATTTAATAAATAGTATCAAATGAAAACAGCCGAACCAATTTTTATCAATAATAATAATAATAATAATAAGTTATACAAATAAAAATTCCTATAAAGAGCAGCTAATATATAAACAGTTAATAATGATCCAATTGAGTATCTCTTTATGTAACATGTCACTACGGCTAGTACATCTAAGAGATTTGTCGAATCAGTAATGCTAAGTAGGATTAAGTGAGGTCAGTGCATTGATGGGTTACCGTTAAGAATAAAAATATAGTTTCACTATCCCTGAGTCCTCCCTACTTCAGACTTGCTTTGCTCGTCCTCAGAATATAATAATGACCTACTGCAACACGTCTTCGGACTCGCTTCGCTCGTCCTGAGATAGTAAATACAATCTTTTTATTTCCGATGGTTAGTCATCCAGGCACTGGCCTCGTTCGATGCTACTTAACCTTTATAATCCAAGAAACAAAGTCGATACTCGTCGTATTGAACAAAATTAGTATACTTATTTACTAAATTTCAACTAATTTGGATTATTTTTCATAAGTTATAACGTTCATAACTTTCATAAATTATAACGTTCATAACTTTCATAACGCTCATAAGTTATAACGTTCATAACTTTCATAAATTATAACGTTCATAACTTTCATAACGCTCATAAGTTATGCTTAGTTTCCTGATAACGAGAGGAAACTTGGCACATGTGTTGGTTTTATTTGAAATCAATCAAAACATTTTTCCTTTTAAGACATTTTTGCTCGTAACATTTATCAAATCATTATTGTATGTTCATGACGTCATAAAAAATATTTTCCTGATAAAACAACTAGAACTAATATTTGTAATTTTTGGTACCAAGTTTCAACTTTTTAGCATAAACACACTGGGAGACACGATAATAGCAGACAAAGAAACAAACATACACACATACAGACAGAAAGCTTTGTCAAAACCACTCAGAGAGTCTTAAAACACCTGAAACTAATAATTCAGTTAAAATACCGGTTTCGGATTTTATTTCAAACTCAATATTTTTCCTATATACCTACCTAAAGTAAAACAAAGACCTAAAAATACGGAGAAGAACGTTTAAGTTATTGTGGTAAGATTGCATATACTTTGAAATAAGGCGCGGTCGAATATCTAGAACGTTGGATCACCAACAAACTTTTTTTATATTTTTTTTTCAAAATTTTCAGTAATTAGCCAGATTTGTGATAAATGAAGCCTATTTCCGTAATTTTTTCGGTTAATCTCAAAGAGTATTTACTTTCACTCAACGATTTATTTTTAATCTAACTTGGTACATACATAACTACTGTTAGACGTCAATGTTGACATGTCAAAATATAACACAAAATATTGACGTCTAACAGTAGTTATGTATGTACCAAGTTAGATTAAAAATAAATCGTTGAGTGAATGTAAATACTCTTTGAGATTAACCAAAAGAGCGTGCAGATTACTGAATAGGCTTCATTTATACAAATCCAGCTAATTACTGAAATTTTGAAAAAAAAATTATAAAAAAAGTTTGTTGGTGATCCAACGTTCTAGATATTCGACCTTTGAAAATTGTTTCTAATTCAACAAGTCGTCTGTGCCCTGATTATATAGGTACTAAAGACCTATATAATCAGGGTTTATTCAATTAAAACCCTAATGTTCCTAAATGCGTTAAATAAATTATTGAAAATATTTTGAGTATAGATAATCCTTTGCATTTTAATTTTTCAAAAGTATCTAATGACGCTACAGCAAATTATTAGTATTAACTATCCTGTTTATGTATACATTTTAAAAAATTATCTTTCAAAAAGAGTTTTATGGGTATAATTAAAATAATTAATTGTAATAATTAATTTAATAATTTATTATTATAATTTTACATTTTTACTTTCCCTCATTTATAACGTAGGAATATAAGAAAAGTATTGTGTTGTCAGTCTATAGGTGTAGTTGTACTAAAAAAAAAAATATATACAACATATAGAAATGTCATATGTATATATACATATGACATTTTTTATATGTTGAATAAAAATTAATTTATTTCTTCACTATAGTGAGGAGAAAGGGTTGTAACACGAGCAAAGCGAAATCGTTCAACTTACATGGAATTACTTTGATAAAGGAACTTAATATTGTACTTTGATAAAGGATTCTACTTTACTAGTTTGTTTTAGATCCAAAAGTGGATTCTCCAAACAAATTTTGGGGAGCTCCTCTTTAGTAATATTTTCCAATCTTGGAGCAGAATTATAATAATTAGGGGAGGGGGGTTCCCCATGCTTGCTCCTAATAGACTATTTAAATGTCCGCGTATCATTAAAAACCGATCGGAATTAGAAGTTATAAAATCGGATTCCTAAATATGTTAGTTAGGTCTTGAGCGGCGTATAAATTTAGATAACGTCTACAACTATGTTGGTTTAATACAATAAGGCGTGAACCCCAAGTTTTTAATGGAAATAGACACATTCAGGGTCAATTAAAGGGTCAATTTTCATTCCTGCCACTTAAAAATTGCATTTACGCCACTGGAATTAACCAGCTAATGCTAAAGCACTCAGTTTTTGATTGCAGTAAACGCCAAGTAATGTGACAATCACATAGAAATCTTAGATATAGATATTGTATAAGGAATGGAAGTTAAAAAGAAACAAGAGCGAGTTACAGTACAGAACAAGACAAATTGTTACTGTTACGAGAGTCAAGAAGGAAGAAGAAAACATGTCCATGACTAGAGGACAACCTAACAGATTAACTATGAAAATAACTATTCAACTAGAGAATGAATAGAACATAGCACATGCTATGCGAGGCAGGAAGAACACAACTCCACATATTTCATCTCCTTCTTATATTAAACTAGCATTTAACTTCATACATATTCCCTTTGTAAACACGTATGTATGAACAGAAAATAGAAATTAAATGTATGAGTTATTAAACCTGGCAGATTTATTTGATTAAAAATTACAAAGAACATATAAAACGCTAATAACTAAATGGCAGGGATCGTTGCGACTGTGACCCAAACGGCAATATTTGACTAAATAAAACAGTATAGAAGTGTATCTAGATAAAAAAAAGTTAGGAACTGCAGGCTTTATTCGCTGCCGATTAGCAAAATAAGTATAAAAACATAATTTGTGCCTGGTAGAGGGATGATAGAGTGAATAGTACCAGTTTTAAAGCAACTTTGTTATCTTGTGACACATAATTATCTAATTAATTTTCCTCATTTATCCTGTAGGTATATAAAAAAGTATTGCTCTATTTGTTTTGACGTTTTTTCAAATAAACTGTGAATAAAAACAAAATGCCTTCGGCTTCTTAGCCGTTTCGCAGAGTCGGCGCTATGGGCCGCTACCCCCGCGCCTCCCTGTGGCCGCTTCCCAGCCACATGTTGTACTTTATCAGTTCGTCATACTACTGGTTTATGTAAGAAGCATACTGCCATGATATAACCGAATTTTCAAATTTATTAGTCAAAAAACATGATTTGTTTACATTTTGTCAATCAAATGACATAATGTTTTGTTTGACATATATACCGTCAAACTATACTGTGAAATAATACTGATTATAAAATGAAACTTGATATTTTTGTGAACCATACATAGTAGTATACGTGTAAACAATTTTAGCTCAATCTAAGCACTACAAGAAGATTTGTGATTTATTGAAATGTTTGTGGGGTCATTATTGTGGGTTTATGACGTCACACATAGGGTTCACAAAGGTTGATAATTTTACCAAGTTTCAATTCGATTCAAGAAAAATTTCAATTTCAAGAAAGCGTTCTAAAGTTATTGTGTCCCATAGAAACGTTCTAGGAACAAAAATCTCGTACATTCATACACACACACACACACACACAGATATATATATATATATAAATATATATATATATTATATATATATATATATATATATTATATATATATATATATATAACTTTTTCAAAAAGTAAAAAAAGGGAAAACTTTAGGTCTACTTCGACAAAATGTTATTCTTTATAAAAATTTCCCCATTTGAAGGAACATTTTGTCGCATTATCAAAATTACACCTAGTTTCTCTTGGATAATATTTAATTCTTCTTTTTATGGAAAAGTATTATTTTCGGGTACAAGGTTTAAGGTTCTGAATTTCTATTGTGATGAATGCTCATTTCAAAACAAGCAGAACTTTTTATGAAGTCCGACTTTGTCTCGAAAATTGATTTTTTTTCTTTGAAACTTTAGGTAAGAACATCCGGGGATACACTGTATAAAGCAACTCATTACTCATACCCTAATCTACTGAAAGGTGTTATGAACTTTAGTTTAGTAGTAGGCTAAATGTAAGATGGTAAAGGTTTGTTCGGCACTATACTTCAGTGTACACAAGCACTAGAGTAACTTGGAGTAAGAACTATGTTCGGGTACGTCCTCGATTCTATTCCAAAATGCCCTACACTGTTTTCGTAACGAAATTTGGGCAAGAAGAATCTTACTCTAAACTGCACTTTTTACTCCTCCTAAGACCGAGTAAAATAGTGTTCTGGAGTAAAAATAAATAAAGTAATAACTATGTACTATCTTTAATCAAAGAAAGAATAATTATATCTCTTGTTATAATGATCACAACGTCTTATATCGCCTGAAATCGGATTTACAAGTCCCAACAGAATGCTGATTTTTGTACGTACCTAATTTGAACAAAAATTATTTATAACTTGCAATTGGCCCGGTAATTGTTTACAAAGGATAGTGCAGATTAATGAAAAAAAATTATTTACACAAATTTGAAGTAATAATTGTATAATTTGAACAAAAAGAAAGGTAAATTTCAACGAGTCTGCCTAAAACAATTTAGATCCCGTAAAATAACAAATTAAACAATATTGTGAATTACGATTATTTATTTTGTTTAGCTAGGAAGGTAGGATAACCCAGGAAGGTTATTTACACTTTTTCTGTTCGCGCACACATCTAATCCTGAGTTTACTCTACTTTACCCTAGATTGCTCCCAAAATGAGAAATTTTAGGGTAAAGATTTTCCTAAATTCTTCTAGTACGTGTGCAAAAACCTAAGTATCATGTGCAAAGACTATCACATGATCACAGGGCTAATTAAGTTTTCTCAACACAAGAAAAGTTACCCCAAGTTTTATTACATTTAAAACTTCGAACTCGCATTGCTGGTCCCACAATTTCATAATTTTCCTACAATAAGGTGTAAAGATTCATGACCATGCAAAAATTACCTACTTTATGTAAACAGCTGTGATAAAATTTGCAGCTTTGGTTTTACAAATGAAATTTTTAATCTAAATTTTTCAAAATGCTTAATTTATTCTGTTTTTTAATTTCGTATTTAAATGAAATGTTACACTAATGTTAAATATAAACAAACTTTAGCTCATAATTATATGTACCGTAACATATAATTATTAGAATTATTGCCAGTTCATTTTTTTATATGAAGATCCTTATACACAAAACGGCAGCCAATAGCAAAATGACTTAAACAAATTTTGTTATACGTATAGGGCTATGGACTCTCGCTCTTTTCGAATACTAGCTACACCACTATATGATGACTGTATGGTGGCTCGAATATATTGTTGAATAACTTGCCAATTTCTTTATCTTGGAGAACCCTAGCTTGTAATGTTGCAATGCATCTTTAAAGACCCTACCTAACAATACAGCTTTGGCATATCTATCACAACACTGCATACATAAATATATCAGAAATAAGATGACTTGAACTATGAGGAATTTTCGAAAGTTTAGTTTGTGTATGGGTTGGGTCAAGGCTAGGTCGGTTCTAAGATAGCGGTAGCTTGGTAAATATAAGATACCCCTTCTCTCAAGACACAGAGTAGCTTTAAAGACCGGTCTCCTAGTTAGTCCTGTTTATAAGGAATCCGCAAGGAAATCTAAGCTAGCTTTAACTCCCCTACTATGTGCCCAAGTCCTCCCACCCAGGACAATGCATACAGAATAAGGATACCACTCTTTACTTGAACCAACTTCAGTTAACGACATATGTTAAGATAAACAACTTAACCATTCATTAATTAACTGACCATTACGACTTAACTTTAAACAAAAATATTACATCAGGTTGAAGAAATAACATAAAATAACGTATTTATAAACATATTTTAAAATAACAGATCTTAAGATATGCTGCAAACAGCTTTCATAAATATAAACAGCTTGTTAAAACTAATGCTTCTAATGATGCTCATTAGTTTAGGTTAATTAAGCGGTATTATTAGTTAAACTAGCTCCAAGGTTAAGGCTAAAGAATAACAATGACATCTCGGAGATGAGACAACATATGTTGCTAATATAGCATATGTTGGCCAGACATTGATTTAATACTTGCAGTTATTATTGATAACAAGCATCTGATATTGTTCTAGATAAAAGAGAATTGGGAAAGTATAACAGTTGAGAATATAAAGTAATGTTTATACAAAGATAGTACGAAACAGCCGGGAGTGTCTGGAGATATGAAGCTGGATAAAAGTTTTATTACGTCATGTTAAAGGTTAAAGTGGGGTAAATGGTTGATTAGTAAGCCCAGAGTTTAGATAGAACAGGATCACAAGTCTTCATAAAGCATATTATCAGATAAAGGAGTCTTTAAAAGAAGTGGGAGGATGACTCACTGTTTTTTGGTTCCAAAACGACGAATATCTGCCCCCTCCGAGAGGACCGAGTGTTGTTGCCTGCGAGCCCGTCGTACGGACCGGGCTGATGGAACGGCACACGTCTAGAGTTACTTTTATTCACGGTTACGGCGTTTTTAAATAATAATAAGCGCTAATACTTTAACAAATGACCGGGAGGCCGAGTCTAGAGTCTACCGGACGCCATAGCTGTTTATTGATTTTGTGAGTTGAACTGCGCGCAACTAGGCGGTCAGTGATTAGTACGTAGTTGATACGCTTGGGACCGCCACTAGCCAGTTGACGTTTGGAAAAGAATCACTCCCCTCTAATACTTGTAGTTATTCTGGAATTCTCCAGACTACGCCACATGACTGCTTAGTAAGTTTACAGGAGTGTAAATAGTACCTTCTCCTGGCAATAGAAAGAGACACTGTTCTCAAAGTAGATCCCTCTCAAAAACTTACTTAAGCATTCAATTTCAAAATAAACTAAAACCGGGTATTCGGGCTCTTTGCCGCTACGCGGTCAATTGTTATATAAATGAATTTTATAAAATAATAGCTAATAAACGAATTTATATAAAAAATATAAATTTAATCAATACTTTTTTATATATTTTGTTTATAGTATTGGAAGTATAGAATAGAAAAAGAAATTTTAGAAATAAAATCTAATGCTGGAAGATTATGATTAGGCACTGATGATGATGAAATCGAAAGCCTACGCTTTTTTAGAAGGAGAGATTCTAGAGTTGTTATTGGTTAAAAACATGTTAGTCATAAAATTCAGCCACTTTATAGGTAGCTGTCATAAGTCAGAGGGAGTTAAAGGTCGAGGTCAAGGATCTTGAATAAAGGGGATGACGCACTAAGTCGATTTGCCATACAAGTGACCCCATCGAAGACCAAAAAATAGAGAGAATTTAAACACACGTCAAAAACTAACTGCACATGTCTCATACAACTTTCATGGGGTCAGAAATGTTCCTTAATGCGTCATCCCCTTTATACAAGATCCCTTGGTCGAGGTTAATACATTAGAACAACTCTTTACTCTCTTGGCAGCAAAGGAGGTGCATAAAGCCGAAGTCGAGTTGCCGTTGCCACCGTTTTCCAATAATAATAGATTGCCTTGGACTGAGATAAAAATGATTGGAGTGCCCTATAAAGTATTGGAAGTAAAGGCATGGTCACGACAATGCTAGTAATTAGGGAGAGGTGATAGATAAATCACTTACAAAGTAACTCTGTCGTTCAGCCCGTTTTGCTAACTCCCATAGATAGTGTTTTTCCTCATAAGTCAATAAAGAGTAGACTCTCTGTGTCTAATCCACATAGAAGAGCCGTGGCCTGACTACAATCTTCTATAACTTTAACTAGAAACGATACGGGAACCGCTATAAAGCGGTTCTTATGGTTCAAAGAGCTTAGTTATAAAACTAAGCTCTTTGAACCATAAGAAAGAAAATATATTTATTTTTATATAAGCTTCTATTAAGGTTTCTAGATTTTGCCTAAACCCAGGTTCATTTAGAGTTAGGAATCTTTTACTAGCTAACATTGCAAAGCCTCTGAACGACCAGCTCAACGCCCCTTCCGAAGGACAACATATGTAACAAATATGCTTTTCAAACTAATTCTAGAGGTCTCTTGTTAAATACCTAAATACTTGGTATCTCGGAATTTTTCACCAAATTGGATTCATTAGGCTCATCTTCACTACTTCAGACTCGCTTCGCTCGTCCTTTGAATAAAAATATTACCAAATTTTAACTGCAACACGTTTCCGGACTCGCTTTGGTCACCCATCCAGACACAAACCTCGCTCGATGCTGCTTAACCTTTATAATCCAGCACAAACTGTAGATATACTTGCTACTTGCTGTATTCCAACAAAACTTTGTATACTTATTTCTTTGTTTATTTTCCAATATTTTATTATTGTTTAAAAGACGTATAAAATTCATTCCATAAAAATTGAAGTAATGCAGACAATGAGATAAAACTTGGCACAAATGTTGGTCATGTATAAATAAAAAAAAATGTATTTCCTGTTAGAGTAAACATACAATGGTTTTTATTAACCTATTATTTATAATATAAGATTTTCTAACAAAAAAGGGAGATGATCAGGGTGCACCCTGCTCTTCCACATCCCCTATGAGATAATAAGATTGAGTAATAGTATAATAAGACTAATGTACGCTAAGAGTATTCTAAGAGTATACTAGAGAGTCGAAACTTGGTACCAAAGTCAATCTTTAAGTCTAGCTGTGCTATCCGGCATATATTTTTTCATGACTTCATTAATCGGCAATAAAACAGGAAAAATGTTGCTATCGATTTATTTGATTTTTATATCAAACAACGTAAATTAAAATTTACATTTAACGATGTGACTTCTCTTTAATTTTCAAAATTGTGGCGGCCATGTTGATTTTTAAAAAGTTTTTCTTTACTTATCCCTAGCTTTCCAGTGATAAATTTATCGATTTATTTCATTTAAATTTCTTTTACCTCTTTCATGTTGGCTGCTATTTTAAAAATTACTTGATATTTTGAAATTTTTAATATTGATACATAAATTTTCTTTTTCACTTCTTAAAGAACTTTCAAGCTGACTTGATTTTCCTTACTTTTTTATTTGGTCTACTATATCACATCTATAACTATTACGTGATGACCCAAGTTCGTCACAGTTGGTTAGGTTTTGGCAGCAGTTATCGCGACACGTACAAAAACTCACACAAACACACACACAGAAAAATACGCCGCGTCCTAAAGTCTTTGATATATGACTTCACTAAAGTTTGTTAAATAACCTTTATAGTGTTTTTAGTATTACATTAAAGTATAAATAAATAAATTAACCATTTATTATTTTCATATAGTTAGTACAGATATAGGAATATAAAAGGAAACTTTAATGATCAGTATTAGGATTAGCAAATCATAGGGTACTGAATGAACAAGCGTATTTCCTTTGAAACCCCGGAACACTAGTGAATGCGATATTAAATAGACTTGAAAACTCAAGTTAGGAAACAAAAATTCTAGTAAGAATTCATCTACCACGCACCCTGGATCGGAAAGATGAAGTTGCGCTTAATTTGTATGGACATATAATTAAAGAAAAATTGCCATGAATTTAACCTGGTTTTGAAAGATTTAAATTTTATTACTAAAGACTAGACCATGTATGCATTAACGCTAAGCGGGTTTAATCTATAAAATGTATATAAGGCGCTTAGACAAGTTAGCTTGTCTTAAAAATAAGTTACATCGCAAAACAAAAAATAAACACTTGGCTCTTGGTGCATAAAATATTAATTTGTTGAATAAATCTTTTTTGAGTAGCTTTATTCTTTATGTAATAATAAACAAAAAATATTTGATGAAAAGTGAATATTAAAAAATGAGAAAATGCAAAAATTAGTGAGAACAAGAGTGGAGAAGGTTAAATAGGGAATTTTTTGTCTTAATTTTTTCCCTCATTGTTTTATCTTTAGGTTTCATAATTCTTAAGTTTAGAACTAAAGTTATTAGGCAATAGACAAGAGAAGAATCAAGTTTTCCAAAAAGTTATTAAATAAAGTAAAATTTAGTATTTTTTTCGACACAAGAACTAGACGTAAAATCAAAGAAGTAAAAGATGAAAGAAGAATAATTAAAAGAATCAAAACTATCTAGGCTGGTATAGTAATTTAAAATTTAGTATTTTGATTGGTTTTACCACACTAGTTTGCACTAGATTGCCTGTATATAATATTATGTACTTTGGTTTGCTCTAAGTATGCTACTATAAGCTGTATATAATGGAATAGTAGACACTAAATTGTAAAGATGGCATGAAATGTTTAAAAATGATATTTTAAGAAGAACCATAAACCATTAAAGCTACTTGGTTTTTTGAAACAAAATATGTTTGTGTATCACTAAACAATCTAGGTCACAGGATGGAAGCTCGCGGACCACATTTAAGTATTTAAAATCTGTCAAGTACCAACTAACTGGATTACACCTCCCAAGCTTAATTGTGGGGTTGGTATAGCTATAACTTTATTAATATATCTTATTAAAAAAACCCAATTAAAGACAAAATGCAGGGTTCTATTCAAATACCTTAATATTTCTCTTTTTAAATTATTTAAGTTTTCCTTCAACTGATAACGTATATATCAATTTTTAAAATCACAATTAAAGCAAGAATCAAGATTCTCGTTTAAATTGTGATATTGAATTGACCAAAAAATGTTGGAGACTACCTAAACAACCATTGGTCCATGTATTAATACATGGAGGTATTAAATAATAGGTTTCTTTGAGCCTAATAAATTTGCATATGCGTGTCAGATAAAAAAAGTCCTCTTAACTCTTATTAATAATTCAAACTTCAAATTAAAAAAAATATTATATTGGACATTTTTACACAAAAAATATATAACAAAATTTAATTATAATTAAATAAAACAGATATTAAGAAGGTGCACTCCAGAAAAGTAAAACTTGAATACAGGAGTGTCTTCTAGTGCAGTGAGCATAAGATATGATAATCAATTAAATTAGTAAATAGTCTAGTCAACGAATGGGATTTTTGCGAAGTTTTAAATTGTTGAAATTTCATTTTGAAAATCTGTTTGGACATGTTTAGGGACTTCCCAAACTTACTTTAACTATTTGAAACTTTACCCGTTTGTTGACTAGACTAAATGTGTAATAAATGAACTATAATAAACTATAATTTATATATCATTTGATACTACCGAGTTTTGCAAAACATGAATAGTTGATGTATAATTGCACAATTGTATTGTATAATTTATAGAATAAGACGTATATTTCTATTATATATTATATATCTATCATAACTATATTTATATTAATGAGAGAAAAATACACGAATAATAATTATTAAAATCATATTTATAAGATACAAAATAAAGAGATAGTTAAGATATAATAGAGTAAATATTAAAATAGTAAAAAAATGTATTTTATCTTCTTTTTTTTTATAAATCTATTGTTGAGTATTCAATAATGGATAAAATACAAACACACTAATTACTTTGAGGAATGAAGAAAAAAACATTTGTACCTTTTTTTGAAAAAATTAAAATTTGATTAAAATTTGCACCGTATATATAATTTGACCATTTATTGTAAAGCCTTGGACCAACATAGGATAGGTGTAGCCCAGTCTCAGCCTTACTGGAAGGTTCAAATAATTTGTTCTGGATGATATTGCTAGTATTGATCCTGCTCTTAATTCTATGGTAAATTATTTTCCTGACGAATGTAACTACTTTACAATCGTTAAGCGATTCTAAACTCAACACTCCCAACTGTTCATAGAGGCCTTCTGTTCGACATCTTTGTAGTGACAGAAACATGTTTTTGCACATGAGTCTCATGAACCACGAATGAACCATTGAAATCATCACCATTCTTAGCTGATCCATTGACTTTCGTAATTCTACAAATTTATAGATGGTTCTTCTTATTTTTGAACAAATGAAATAGGCATGAAGGTGCCACCTTAAGTGGCCGTCTAAAAGAAGAAATATCTGGTGCCGACGCAGAGGAGATGGCAGGACAACCACAGTTCCCAGCACTACATTCAGACTTATAATTTTTAAGTAATAGGTTGTTAGGAGGTTGGTTTGCTTCAGCGAAATAGAACACCATATACAATGTAAAAGAGATATTAAGTATGAGTTTGTTCTTATTACGCCATTCACTTATTATTTTAAGAATATCATTGACATACTGGAAAACTTCATTCCAGGAATCAGCAGAGCAGATATAGAGAGTCATCAGCAATTGCAATAATTTTATAAATGTACTTTAATGTGACCTAAGGTGGTCACATTAAAGTAACATTTATACGAATTAAGAAGAGAAATGGCCCCAGAACAGAGCTCTGGGGCACAACTATTTTAATTTCATATCCACACTAAAAACATTTCTGGTTTTTACTCTCTGCCTTCTATTCAAAGAATAATTTTCAAACAATTTTAAAAGCAACTCTCCTACTTCCAATAAGATACAATTTTCTTAAAAGAATCGTGTGCATCCCGAGATCAAAAGCTTTTAATAAGTTAAAAAAAAACTCGTAACTTTTTTACTTTTATTCTAAAGTTTGAATAATATACTTAGTTGGATGGTAATAGTGTCCTCGATCTTTTGTTTTATCGACCTATACCATTAATGAACCACCAGTATCCTGAAATTTTATCTGTGTAATATTTGATTTATCAGACTATATAAAATATATTTACTGTTCACCAGATAATGGTGACTTCCTAGGATAAAATCCCTTTGAAAATGACTTTATTTTTGTTGAAAGTCTTTCTTTTTAATCAGTTTGATGAATAAGTTCTCTGAGCTCATAAGAGTACTAAGCGTTGTTGTATGTGGGACCTTAAAGCACCCACGAAGTTTGCAACTATACCTAGATACACAACTGGATTAGATTGTATGTAGTCAGGGAGGCGATCTAAGGTTGGATATCCCAATTTATAAATTTTATTTGTAAAATCATGTAAATAAATTACATGATTACATTACATTTAAGTAAATAAAACAATCATAGACAGATATGTATCAAATTGGAAAATTGTTCTCAGAGATTCTATAGAAAGGTCAAACATTTTAATTATTGAGGATTAAAGCAAGATAAATTTATGAATTGAGAGATTTAATTAATGCAGCAATACTCCCACGCTTATGATGACGTAGAAGGAGTAATTAATAGATTTAACTGTAGTAAAGAGTTAAGCATATAGGACGCTAGAGTATACTACTGTCTAGATGAATGGAAAGGTGATAGAGGGTTCGAGTTTTATCCAATAGATGCCTCCACAGGTATTAAAAATAAACTTGTTCTCAAGAAAGATTCTTTTCCAGTTAGAGAACCTCAGCATTTGCAGACTTCTCACTAGAATGCATCCGAGTCGTTTATTTTAATAAAACGTAATGTTTATTTTTTTATAAATACAATGATTGGGAGGAAATTAATTCTTTAAATATGTATTTTTTTAAGGGTTACGTGAGATTAATATAAAATTATTACCAATAACACTAAATGTCATTTGTATAGTAAGGTAAGATAATAGAATTGGAGTAAAGTTCTCAAGCCTGTGTATGAGAACAGAGCAAGGAGTATATAAAGCGATGTCGTAACATATGTAGTGGAGGTCCGATGCGTCCCCGTGTCCCTACCGAAAGGTTGGATCATCCAATGAAAAATGTCAGTTACAAAAAAAAATGTTACATTCTACGCGGAGGGCGCAAACTTCGACTTCCATTTTGATAAATTTTGGGTATTACTAACGTAATTGAGTATGTGGATTATTCATAGTTAACCAACTGTATTCCAAATAAGTTAAGTGCACAGCTACTTAATCATGTTCACAATTTGAAGTAACTAAAAGAAGACTATAGACGAACACTAAAATATATTGTTTGTAGCCACAATAATTAAAAATTGGTCGATACAGTGCATGTAACTAGCGCCAAACATGCCTCACAAATTAACTACAAATTAAGCAATTAACCTGTGCGTAAAAAACAAAACGCTTTTTAACAGGTAGCAGACACGCCAACAGGGATACGGAAGGAAGAATTTTTTTCTCTGCAGCACAATGCGTTAGAGGGTTACCTCTCTTTTAGCAGAGAGGTAACCCTTTTATTTTTATGTATATATGTCATTTATTTAATAATTAATAATAACGCCCGCTTAGAGCCTTGCGGCCCATCTAGGATAACCCTTGCGGGAACAACCTCAGGTGGTAGTAGCAACCGTTACGCCTGAGAGTAATCTAAAGTTCATTATATAAACTTAGAGCGTAACCTGGGATGTGACCTCCAGACCGCGGTGGTGTCAAAGGTCAGTATAAATACTGATATAATGACCTCGACCGCAGAGGCGGTCGCTTTTAAATTCGTTTACTTATTTACATTTTTACAATATAAAATGTAATATATGTTTAATTTTTAAGTATGTTATAATGTATATACCCATTGTACTACAGTAACAGAGTGGTACATTTTAAATACATCACCCTGATTAACTCAGCTTCGTGTGGAGCTGTCGCTATAAAATTGGTATCTTACCCTACTAAGCTAACCTCTAGAAGTTCAAATACCCAAATATTTGTTTTATAATCGTCTGGCATGTAGTAATCTGATTACCATAATGTGGTTTTATATTGTAACTTATCATCATTGGTATCAAATCCCGAACATGATACCAATTTAATTAAATTCCAGTATTTTTTTCTGGAGCTATCGTTTGGCATAAATAAGGACTATACGCATGTATAATTAAAAATACGCTTACTGCACACAAAAATTCATCACTTCTAATGCCTTGTAGGGGCAAAATAAAGGTCTGGGAAAAATTATCGGAATTTAGCAATATTAGTATTAAATTGTGCAGGGTACAATTTCGCAGTTTCAGAAATGATCCACATAATGGCGTGCTCCAATTAAACTTTTTAAAGTTACCATAGAACACATTTTGGTAATCAGATTACCATTCATGCCAGACGATTAACAAAAAATAATTTGGTATTTAAACTCCCAGTGGTCAACTTAGTGGGGGTAGATGCCAATTTTATAGCTCCGTACGGAAATGAGTAATCAGGGTGACGAATTTGAAATGTACCAACCTGTATAATGCAAACAATAAAATTCAGAATATAAAATATGCTTAAAAACATTTATTAATTATAAGATTAATTTAAGCTCCAGCGTTCGCTAATCAATCCTGCCTCTCAATCTACTTTATTCTATTTTATTCCTCACTCTTTTTTTATACCGATAAGTTCAAATACTCTACCTCTACCCAATAGTGTTTCACATCGCGATCACAACTACAAGACCATGCATAAAGACAATAGAATCCAGTGATGACATCGACATTACAACCGTGCAGTCTAGAAGTCAATCTTTGGATTACGAACACGCTGATCTACTTTACCTAAGAGATGTGCAAACTTTATGCTTCACTAATCATGTTCACGCTTGCTTTATAAATTTATATAATTAAATAACAGTTTAGGAGTAATCCATTATTTATTCTTGTTATTTAATAAGTTAAGTGTATCAAGTTTTATCAGGAAATAAAAATAAATGTACATGGCAATTAACTTACTATTGCTATAGTTATAATTTGATTTAAAAATAGATTTATTTTCGAACCTAAAATGGCAGCAGATATTTAATGCCAAAGAAGTTGGTTCTAAGAAAAGTCCTGATAAATAAATTTCGTCTTAACTCGTGACTTACAAAGGTTCTCTAATACTTCGTTCACACACGGGTTTGATATAGGGTTCAACCCCATGTTTGACTCTCTTGGGGGTTCAATCCCAAGTGTTCGCAGTGTATTTTTAAACCAAAAGTTTAGACTCTACTACAGTTATAATTTATTTATTATTATTCTTATTTATTTTTTTGTTTTTGTTTTTATTTTATTTTATTATTATTAGACTCTACCCCGATGAAAAATGAGTTTCAGGGTTGATCTCCGAGTTCAATCCCGTTCACACGATAACTGTGTTACTTTGGGTGAACACACTAAGTGTTCACCACTTAGGGTGATGAGCGGAATTGAACCCCCTGCCAAATCCCGCGTGTGAGCAAATCATAAATAGTCAATATTTTATCTTATATTTCAATGTTCTCTGTTTAAAAACGAAAGGAGAAAACTAATGCTAGATATTATGACACAGGAAAAGATTTGGTCTCCAACAAATTTGTCCATATATTTACAGAAATTTTCCTACTATTTTCTATATTTATAAATTCCCTTGATTTTGATTTATTTGAATAAAATATTTCATTTTTATTCAATATCACCAACAATTAATTCACTATTTTGATCACTTCCGATTTATTCGATTTCTTTAATTACTTAACATTATTTTATTACTGATTAATTTTAGGCTCGACTAAAATTAATAAGTAATAAATATATAATAAATAAGAGGCTCGACTTCCGCCATGACGTTTATCCCATTAGCGATTTTTCCCTATAAGAAATTCGCTACAAATATAGTCAATATTCAGTAAAATTTACTAGATTAATTTATATCTTAGAAACTACTCTATTTTCTTTTCTAAGGAAACTTAATTTATTTTTTTTTTATATTTTATGGTTATGCGATTTATTTTAAATCTTTCTCACCTCTACGATAGAGATAGAAGTATTATTATTTAAAATTATGAGGTGCAAGCACTACAAGGTGCACTTAGGTTATAATGAGATACATTTTCAAGAAACACGAAACAACACGTACTTGTGAGAAATGATTATTTTTTATATCGATAACATTATTGTTTTTATTTATTTAATCTAAAAAATATATTAATCCTTCTTCTCCTTTTACAGAGAAGGCAAAAAATTAATACTTTTGGTTTGTATTATTGCTTTTTTGTAACAAACCTCATGAACAATTTCACTAAATTTTAAGAAAGTTGAAGCTATTATTTTTTATTAAAAAAAGTAGTTAGTAGTAAGTATATTGAGTATTAGTTGTAAGAATTATTGTATAGCCGAATAGTAGTAGTATTATTGAGTATAGCCGAATAGTAGTAAGTATATTGAGTATAGCCGAATAGTTGTAAGAATTATTGAGTATAGCCGAATAGTAGTAAGTATTATTGAGTATAGCCGAATAGTTGTAAGTATTATTGAGTATAGCCGAATAGTAGTAAGTATTTTGAGTATAGCCGAATAGTTGTAAGTATTATTGAGTATAGCCGAATAGTTGTAAGAATTATTGAGTATAGAGAAGAATTTGTTAGAAGTACCTTGACGCATCGTTCCTGGAGAGAACGCGTATTAAAAACACTCGTATTTAGTAACCAATTAAATAAGTTCGTAGTCTATTATCAGCGACGAACTATACTTACTAAATTATTGGGTAACGACTGAATGTCGGTATTGCCATGTTAATAATAATTGATTCCAAAAGGATACACCTGCACTATAAAACTAAGCTTACAGTGTAGTCTTATTTGTACTATAATCTGCTCTTTATTTCGATCATGAGCAAAAATAAAACATGACCATGAATGGATTACTTATTAACTCAATCTTATCTGAAGTCTCAGAAAGCAGATAAAGAGGTTTTACAAAGAAGACATCAGACGCACCAAATATTAATGCTTGAGGGAAGCAAGGAGACTCATTTTTACAATTAATCATCTAAAAACTTAAAAAAATAATCACATATCTGTATGGGGTAAAATTTTGTCTTTACTTCCTTTTTAGCGATTTGTTTTTAGATATTAAAGAAAGATTCTGTTTCAAGATTTAATCAAGAGTGAAAGTGAGCGATGACTGGATTGTTTACTTTTTTTATATAAAAACAAGGTCATTATTGTGCAGGAGTCATCCACTTTAAATTCACTTGGGAGGTGCCAGTGTATAGTGATTGATATCAATTATGAACTCTTCTCTAATTTTTGCATTATGTATACTTTCTAGAAGACAAAATTACAAAATTTAAACTTCATCACAGCAGAGGTCGATTCTATCTGTTTTTATGATAATTTATGGGCTATATGCGGACTTCTATTGTTCTTTTATACATCGCTCATTCCTAGGGTTTTGTACCCTCCTAATTCAGGAGTTATCCAGTACTATTTTAAATTAATTCCTTACTTAAAGACAGGACCTTAGCCGGACTAGATAACAAGAGGTAGGTAGCTGCTTAGTAAGTTTTGAATTTAGAGGGGACAAATAAGTTACCTAGGGAATTTTTTTTAAATTTCCTTATTTAAACCGTAGGTATATAGAAAAAGTATTGTGTTTGCAAAAACCCGAGACTGGGATGTCACCAGAATTATCCGTTTATAAGGCGCGGTCGAATATCTAGAACGTTGGATCACAAACAAACTTTTTTTATAATTTTTTTTCAAAATTTTCAGTAATTAGCCGGATTTGTGATAAATGAAGCCTATTTCCGTAATCTGCACGCTCTTTTGGTTAATCTCAAAGAGTATTTACATTCATTCAACGATTTATTTTTAATCTAACTTGGTACATACCTAACTACTGTTAGACGTCAATATTTTGTGTTATATTTTGACATGTCATATTTTTTAACATTGAACATTGATTAACCAAAAGAGCGTGCAGATTACGGAAATAGGCTTCATTTATCACAAATCCGGCTAATTACTGAAAATTTTGAAGAAAAAGTTATAAAAAAAGTCTGTTGGTGATCCAAGGTTCTAGAAGGCCGTGGATATTCGACCCTGCCTTATTGTATTTTTAAGGCCTCCTGAGAGGTTATCACAAAGTTGTCTGTATGTGTGTGTGTCTGTTATCATCATAGCTCCTAGCGTATTTATGCCAGAGAGTAAAATTTTTGTGCAAAAATCAATCTATCGCCGTAGTTGTGCTATTCGGGAACTAATTTTTTAATGATGTCAATAACCTGCAAATAATAATTTAGCAAAAATTTCAAAAAATCATAAAACGCGAAAACATGATGTAATCGGATTGAGATTTAACACACATGTAGCTATGTATAAGACTAACTAAGCTATGTGCTAAGTTTCATCTCATTATTTGCATTAGTTCAATTTTTATTGAATTACTTGTGTACGTTTTTTTAAATAAATTGTGAAAAAACCATGCAATTGAGTGCAAGTGTATACCTTTACGTAATAAATAGGTGCACCAAGTTTCATTTAAATTTGATAAGTATATCCATAATTTTTATTGAATCATAATAGGTAAGCAATATCGAGTGTCGTCAGTGCCTGGATAGGTGACCTCTAGGAATGAAACGAATGTATTTACAATCTGAGGAAGAGCGAAGCGAGTCTGAAGTAGGGAGGATAAGCGTAGAGAATCCGATGTGATGAGGAAAAGTTTTAAGGTACTTCGTATTCCATATTTTTGAATTCCTTTGGCAACGGCCATACAGCCCTGTTTTAAGATCTGTTATGACAGGGTTACGAAAAGTCTGGTCCTCAGACCCCTGGAGGTCGGTCCGCTTGCCCTTATGTTAGGTTGAAAGCGCTTCGAATAAATTAATGTTTTTGAGGAGAGACTGTTTTCTTGGTTCCTTTGAACAGTTATTAGTTCTACTTTTAGAGAATTTCTGAAGAAAAAATGAGCTTATGACTTTGTAAGAACGTGAATGAATAAAAAAATTATCAATCAAGTTATTATTTGTTAAACGCAACATCTATTTCCTGTTGTAGGTAAGAAAGTTAAAAAATTCCAGTAGTTCTATTTGTTGGTTAATTAAATAAATAAAACAAAATTACTGTAATTTATATAAGAGAACGATTGTAATAGATCGTCATGGGGGGGGGACCAGCACAACAAACATTTATATTGAACCCTATGTGTTGTTTTCAAATTTCTGTATATGTTTCTAAATATATTATTTCGTCGTCATTTAAATTGTCTTAAGGTTGCTATATTATTTGTATAATTGTTCATAATGTTCAGTACTCCCTTGGTAAACACTCACACTGCTCCCAGTAAACACGCAGCAAGCTTGTCCTCCATATTTAATTGTTTCATAGAATAAAATAATAGTATAGCCAGAAGACAAGAGGACTAATTTCAGGAGCCAATCCCGAGGAACAAAATGACCACAACGAGGATATACATTTAAACAATCCATCACAAAACATATACCAAAAACAAACTGCACATGATTGATACATGCTGCGCATGCATACTATGATTACATTAACTGCGCAGATCATACATTTAGAGGTAAACTTACCTTCCGACGAATGGTTTACTATTGCAGGTTATAAACAAATAGTAAAAAGTAATATACTTTATTTTACACGTTACCACCTCGTGTCTTCATATTTTTATTAAACCTAATAAAGGTTGGAAAGTGCCGATGACCATAGTGTTAAGCATTTTACTAATAAATAAAAAAAGGCTGGAAATTTAAATGCTTTATTTGGTTTAAAGTGTCAATATACGTTGATATTGTCTTTTCCTTTTTACATAAATTGCGTTTCGAGCCTTTAGCTGAATCCATGCTAGGGAAGGTAAGTTTGCTCTTGTTTCTCTATCTTATACGACGTTCATGGGGTCAGTTATCGCGTCATATCCTTTATTCAACATCCTAGAACTCGCGTAAACAGGAGTCAAGGTTGAATACTTTTGTCCGAAAACTAATCATGGAGGACGATCTTGCTGGGGTGTTGACCCAGGGAGTACTATTAACAACACGGACACCAACTCACGGAACTTCAACTCTATAAAGAAAATGATAAAGATAATATATAATAATAATATTTCCCAGATGAAAGGTAAACATTTATTAATATAACACTTTTAAAAAAGCTGAATAAGAGGGTTTAGTTTAACATTTTTTGGGCTGGTCCTCACAAATGGTCCTCTTGTAATTACACCCTATAGGGGTTAAAAAAATCAGAATCACAAATATATAAAATATTAGCTAACTTGCGAGGACAAAACTTAAAATTTAATTAATTTAGATATGGAGAAAATAAGAACCTTCATCTAGTTGTAGATTTATATTTTTATAATAATAGCAATTATTATAAAAATTTGGAGTTGGAGCGACTCCAAGACACCTTTTGGTAACCACGAAAAATGAGCTAACTAACTGCCGATTTGCAAATATAAATTTATAAATTCAATTAGTAATAAATGGTTTATTTACTTATTTATTTATGATAAAGCCTTTAATAATGATCGCATATTTGCACATAGTTACAATTGAAATAAGTTCATTATTGCTTGGTGGTGAAGAATAGACATTTTATTTTATTTTACACGGGATTTGCATGGGAAATAATTGTTTCCAACATGACATGGTATCTTTAAAACCCTCAAAATATTTCGAAAAAATTATGCAAGTTACTAAAAATATATATTTAGAATGACTAGATGGTCCGGATCACATGCCTCTGTAAAAATGGAAAGTGAATTGAGGGTTTTTCATCTTGTATTTCACGAAGTAAATATGCGTGTAACAGCGAGAGTTATTTATGTCATTCTGAGTGAAAGATGATTGCGATGCTGTATTATAACTGACAGGTCAGTTTTTTTTGGAAACGATGAAGAAAAATTGATAGCGTGGGTGGTTAGGTATTCATTACAAGGAATTCAGTGTCATACTGTGAGGAAAAAGTAATAGACTCGACGAAAATTACTCGTCTATTAGAGTTTTCTTTTGGATAAAGACGGTAGGATTTTCATTCTCATGATTTTTCCATTTGAAAGCTGCGACTAACAAAAGAGTTTTTGACAAGACTGTCGTCTGATAGGAAGAAATATTGCCTACTAGTTTAAAAAAAGATGAGCCTTATCGTAAATGACACCTTTTTTCATAGAATACCTACCAACCGGGTAATCGTTGACGAAATAACTGGTCAGTGAAAGCTTAAAGATGTTCACCGCGAATCGAACAAGGTAAATGCTAAATAGGTAAAGATCATTAGAAAGGCGGTCAAAACCTTTTCTCATAGTGTGTGTTACATTCGGCACTGTCCGAAAAACTACTCAATGTGTTCTTCAAAGCGGAAAATGACCGAGAAAATAAAGAACCACAGACAAAAATGCGTTGACCGCTAAAATAATTCTTTATCTTACCTGACGAATTCTGTTCAACTCATCTGTCGAAAACTATAAAGTCCGTTAGTTTAACTTTTATTATTTCTGACGAGTTCTGAATGGATTTTTAAAACCACACTCGTTATAGTTTTAAACTCTAACCTGTTGAATTACCTGACATAGAAATTCCTTATTGAATCCTTACTTTTAAATTATCTAAATTACGATAACTTTCAAAATGTGTTCTTCTTCACACAATAACTCACGGAGTAATAGAGTGGTACATCATCAAATACCGAAAAAAAGAAATAGTTTGGATTGTACGTGTTTTGAAAAAAGATATTATTCTAGCGAATAATTTAAAGAGAAAGAAAACGAGGATGTCGTTGGAAAGGTATTGTTGTGCTAAATACGAGAACTAAAATGAAGTTAATATTCAAAGCTCAGTGATCGCTATAGCAATTAATAAAAATAAAGATTCCTAGAACTACACAGTTCAGTTGTAAAAAGCTATAGAAAACCCATGATGATGAACAAATGACCAACTATTTTCTTTTTTACGATGAATTATGGTTCAAGCCATTACACTGTGTAATAGCGTAAATGCGTAAAACATTTTATACCTAATAGTTGTAATGTCACAGTGAAGATCTTGAAAATTGTACTTTAAAGAAATTACCTTTCAAAAGAATTATAAGTACAATTGATAGCCTATTATTTCTTAACCTAAAGCATTAACCGTTTATTTCTTCTTGATTTTAAAGCTTGTAATACCCATTTATACAGGTGGTTTAATCACTGCTTAATTTATGAACTAAATGCAAGTTTAAAATCTGCGACCTTTTAAAAAATCGAACCATTCCATTAACCCTTACGACTTCACACCACAAAAAAAGTTTAAAAAACACAACGATGGAAATAATTGAAAATACAACTCTAGCTTAATATTAAATTAAATATTTTAAAAAATCTTATAATTACAATTGTTATTATAGTTATTTATTTAAGTTGCTTATTAATCATCAATTTTAATTTAACACATTTAAATCAAATCCTAACTTTTTCTAATAATTTTTTGACTCACTACTAACTACTTACCTGTGCTTACTAATAATTCATAGTTAATAACTATTAAGAGTAAAATAAAGTTAGTAATTAAGAATTACTACTAATAACAGTTAAAAAACAGGTAACTTTGTTTCTTCAATAGTTATTTGTAAGCAGAGGTATAAATAGTAAGCAATGAGTTAAATAATTATAAGAAAAAGTTAGGATTTGATCTAAATGAAATAATTGATCTAAAGTAAATAAACATATCTTTTGATCTAAAGTAAATAAATAATTTTCTAAAAAGGAATATAACTTTTAAATTGTTTTTGAGGCCCATAAATTATTTAAACTTAGCCTCATCTACCTTAAAATGTAATATTTTCTTGGAAATAAATTTGTTTCTTATTTATTTTCTTTCTAATCTAAATTCTAAGAGGACTTCTCTTCCAATTTTAGTCCATGACAAATTTTAAATTTTGTTTTAACTTAAATCCAAAAAATTTACTGAGTATATAGTTTTTACACGATGTACGAGTATTTATTTTAGTTTGCATTGAAGTCGAACAAGCAAAAATGTGCAACAATATCAATTATAGATTTTAGATATTTAGCTAAGAATATAAATATTTTAAATATCTGTAATTAATCCGTTTTTAGCGGAATTGCCCCAAAAAAGACGGGTATAAAATATATTAGATAAAAAATTTTAAGGAAAAATTTATTACAAAAGATTTTCTTAACCTAAAAATAAATAACCTTAAAACTAAAGAGGGAAAAAGGAGTTGGGAATTTGGGAAAGGAGGAATGTTCTTCAAAGAGTATTGGCATGAGCAGAGTAGGCGAGGTAATGAGCCGTGGGGTCCGCCCTGTGGGTATCAGCGTAGTGTACGTGTGTTTCATCATCGTGCTTTCCAGACAGTTTCTTAAGACCAGTAAGACCAGCTAGGACAAGAGCGATGGTACCGACCATGAGAGCTTTACCAGCTACCATAGCGATGGCTTTAAGAACTAGAGGGATTTTGATAGCTGCTGCTGTGGCTGCTGCGATCATCAAGTATTGGAGAAGCTTCTTCTTCTTCTTCTTTCTGCCCTCTGCAAATAAATTATTAATAAAAAATTATTATGAATCTCTAAAAAATATTTTTGCGAGTAGTCATAGCCCTATTCTTTAGAAAGTAGATTAATTTATACAAAATAAGAATTTCATGCAAAACTGTGCATTTTAACATTTTAAACAATGCAATATGTTAACATCTCACTTCTCACATTAATGTAAAAAAAATTAGTCAATAAATGATATTACAAGACACCCTGTTATTTAAGCTATAATTAAATTAACAAAACAGCATAATATTTTTTATAACTTTTTATCCGTCAAGATGTAAAACTTATTAACAAATCCATTGTTATTCGAAACGAAACGTTTATTGAATAGAACGAAAATTAATATATTTTAGATGATATCTTTTTAATAATAATTATTAGGAGAGAGTGGTCAAAAAATATATTTTAGAATTTATACAATACAAATTTCACTTTTCTTGCAGAACAAATGTTTTATGTCACGAAAATCTTTGTAATTATTAAAATATATTCATAAATTTATGCTGTTTAATTTATTATTTTTACATAATTGTAATAAGGAATAAAATAATTATTAAAATAGTGATATGATTTTTAATTTTTTTTAAAATAATTAATTAGATTGGAACAGAAAAAAAGTAGTTGAGTTAACGCTTGGATTATCCGAACAACTGGACCAGACTTAAAAATATCATGTATGGAGAGAGAGAAAGAGAAAATACATTTTATTGCAATGAAACCAGTGTTAAGATTCCTTTCGTGCGTTTCTTAAAAACAGGTGATGGCAAGTTTTCATTCTGGAACCTAATTGGGCATCTGACTTTAACAAAACCAGTCCGAGTGAATCTGTGCCACATAGGGACCCGTTATACAGCTTGCAGCTTAAAAACTATAGAAGATTTCAACTAATACGCTTCTAATGTTGACAACAATTCACCTTATAAAATCAACGGTCTATTTATATTTTAATTAATTTGTAATAAAATAAGATATTTTTTCAACGATTAGAAATGAACTATACTTGATTATTTACAAACTAATCGACCAACAAGAAAATATTTTTTTTTACCATCATTTTACTTAAAAAATATTATGCAACGAATATTTTTAACTTAATAAATTGACTTTACAACTAGATAAATATAGATTAATTTTATACATGGATATAATATATGCATAATATTAAGGACATTAGTAACGCAGCACACTAAATTCTGAACTACTTAATCTATGCTTCAAGATGTCTATGACGATTAGAATATGCATATGAATATGTAATTTAATTTTTAATAAAGAACTAGTTTAATGTAATCTAGTTACTACGTATTTTAATTATAAAATAATTGATTACATTTTATATATTTATTTATTAAAATAGACTTATAAGCACTTATAAAGACTTATAAGTTAAGTCTTAGTTAGACTAGTTAGACTTAGTTAAGATATAATTGAATCTTCCAAGATCTTTTAAAATTGAATACCAATGCTAATAAATATTAACTTAAAAAATATCGGGTCCAGAGTACCTCGGAAAAATCCCTTATCACATCGGATTTGCTAAGTCCTTACATTTTCGGACTCGCTTCGATTGTCCTCAGATAGTAAATACACCAGCTCGACGCTACTTAACTTTTATAATCCAACAAATACCGTAGATATACTTGCCGTATTGAAACGGAACGTAGTATACATATTTATTACGCATAAAGGGGCACATTTTATTCATTTTTTTTACCAAATATTAACTCGATTAAATTTTCTTTTAATTTTTTAAAATTTTCTAAAAAACGTAAGCAAGTCATTCGATAATCATTGCACTAATACTGATGACGAGATTATACTTGGCATATATTTTAGTCTTATATGTGACAACATGTTTGCTAAATCTGAAATTGATCGAAACATTTTTTCGCATTTTATGAATTTTCAACAATTTTGTAAAGTCATAATTTACAGTAAATGATATATGTTACTGTGTGTTAGGTTAAGTTCCTGCTAGACCAAAAGATTGATTTTTCTAACAAGTTTCAACTCTCTAGCATAAATGCGCTGAGAGCGACAATGATAAATCACACACATACACAACAACTTTGTTAAAACTGTTGTTTAATCAGGAAGTATTAAAACTCCTGAAACGGGTTCAAGCGAAATCCCGGATTTTTTTTGCACACACAATTCATTACCTACATATGAGTGCAGTATTTATGAGGAAAAGTAAAATAATGATTATAAGTTAAAATATATTAAGCAGCACAACAGTCTACCAACACAGTCAACACAGTCTACCTAAACACTTAAAGTCTGATTTTTGTGTCAAGGTTCAACCCTGTAGCATAAATAAACACAATAACATCACACAGGCAGACAATGAAAAACCCTCGGAATCATGAAAATGCCTAAACACATAATGACAAACCTCGGTTATTTTTTGTGCATAAATAAAAATCCCTGCACTTATTGTAGATAGTATAGTTGTAGAATGGTAGGGAGAAAAGTAAAAATTAATGAAAAAGAAACATGTAAAAAAGGGGAGAGTAAGAACTCGCAGGCAAATTTAGCAGTGTTGTCTTCAGGTCTTGACAAAACAACTTAAATCTTCTATTAAAAGTTCATTTAGTTTTCAAAGAGAAAACGACATACCAGTAAAATTTTACGGCTCATTTAATTTTAAAATAATAATAAAAGCAATAATCCTAAAATAGCAAATCATAACCCATTAAAAATTTATTTCTTACAACCAGCACTATTCAGTAGAAATTCATGATTATAATAGCTCTACACCTTCAATAATTTAACTTAATAACTACTTTCGAAGGTCCTACATCGTTAAAAGTCAGTCTAGTGACTGATTTTTAACGTTGTAGAAGATAGTACTTCATGAGAGTGCTTGATACAATAATAAAACCTACACTCACAACACTCATTTTATCATTTTAATACTTCGACTTAAAAAACTCAATTTGCACTTTCTAGCTATAAAATACCATAATACTATGGTACTTTATTATAATAATTTACAAGTTTATTTATGTTTTTACTGTTCCTCACCTGCTACACAGGTAGGCGTTTAACTTTATACCTACGTAGATATTTGGAAAAGTATTGCGTCCACCCTAAAAATTGATACAGAGGTTACAACAGATATCCGTTTCAAGCACTCAGTGGTTTTCATCATGATGGGTGTATAACAGTCTATGTACGTGTGAAATTCATACTTCCCGCTGTGTTAATTTTAGAGGGTTGAAACTTGACACAAAAACAGACTTTTGGCATAGTTGAACTGATATATTTTTTAGACCACAATTGTAATAATTTTGCTGATCAAAACTTTAAAAAATCATAATAATCGTAAATTTGACTGTTTGAGTAATAATTTAATTTAAATGTTTATCTAGGTATTGATGGTTAATCGATCTACAACATTTCATTTTGATTTAGAAAGTATTAAAATTCAATATTGAGTATTGAATTTTAAAATTTTAAGGGTCTATAATGTTTAATTTTCTGACTGCTTTTCGACATTCGTTTTTTTTTAAACAGCGAAACAAATAATGAATTAGTTGTAAAAATTCCATAGCTATTCAGTTTATAGTTCGTATAAGTTATTAGCAAACATCTATATTCATTGATGCGAAGCGGAAGACGGGCGAAGCGAGTCCGACGTTGGAAAAGTACATTAGTTATCTAATGCACGATTTTTTATTGTTTGGTAGGAACGGGGTTTTTCTAATTTTGATGCATTTTTATTCAACAATTGAAGTCTTCCTAATATTAGAAAATAATTCACTCAAATGAACATTTTTATAAGCGGCGATTTCACTATCGAGTTGTGTAGATGTTGGTAGGTTTAAACAGGGTCTTTCTTTTTTTCTATTGTTTTTTAAAGAAAGTAACTAATATTTTTTTATTAGTTAATCTGTAATTTATACGCGTTTCTTTTCTTTACTTGCGAAGTATTTAATTATATTACTCATCACTAGAGCGTATCATACATTACAGTATAAAAGATAATACATATGTGTAACCAACCAAAAATATAAACGTGGAAAGTGATTTATTTTAAGCTTTTTTTGTAAAGGTGAATTTAATAGAAAGTGATTAATTATAGATGAAACATATCAGATGAATACATAAACTTTTGCACTTTTTCAATAAAAGCAAAAAATATTAATCATGAATTTTTGAAATAAATTGTATATGAATGTATTTTAATTTTTTTTTCTTTGATTGAAATAACAGGAGTTGCTTTATCAGGATTACTTTGATTTTAAGGATGTCTAGGTGCTCTAAAGTTTAGGTATCTTTAAACCTAAGAAACTCTAAACAAAGGTTAGTTAGGTATTCTCATGTAACGGAAATCAAATAAAAGTATGATTAACTTCTCTGCTTATTCTTGCCATAGCAGTAATAAACAAAATGACAGATGTAAAAAAATGTGCGAGAATAATTTTGTTTAGGGTTCAATCAAAATCATTCATCCGTATCAATAAAAATTGATAAGGTAAACGATTTAAAATAATTAAGTTGATTCTCGTTCAGAATTTTCTACACTATCTTGTTTTTCATTTACTATACTTACAGTACTTGATTCTCACTGAAAGGTAAAATAAAATAGTCATTATTAAGGAAATGTGCTAAATGTACCTTCTTTCATTTCTCCTACTTCAGAGAAGTCGACTGTGAGAGATCTCGTTGAGATAAGCTGCTGAAGATTATCCCAGAGACTTAGGGGCTCGTTTGATTTCCCTTGCCTTGTCTGTACTGGGGCTGATGCAGACCTCTTCAAGTAAAAACCTGGTAAAATTTCTAAATTTTCTTCTTCTAATGCTCTTCCTACTGCACTGGCTGCTTCGGCCTCCAAGCACCCGCTTATTGGTTGTTCTCCTAATGCACATTTTTCTAAAACCTAAAAAAAACGTATGCAGTTGGTAAACATATTCGTATAAAAATAAGAAGGAAGTAAACATGGCAAGACTCACAGTAGCTAATTATAGTTATTTGAAAAAATTATATATATCTAGAATTCGCTTAAATTCTAAGCACAAAAATATTTTTATGGTTGCATTGTATTTTATGTAACATGACTCATATGTGCTTCTGAATTTGTAAAAACTTTATATTAACTCAACGAACTTAACATACGTCGGTGTCAATTTATTTTAGGGAATTCCCTTTAGAAAAAATTTGCTAAATAAACTTTTGTAGTAGAACAAATGGTAGTACTTTTGTAATCTATATGGTAGTACAGTTTAAATGCTCAGCCCCAATGAAGTATTTTATAGAAATACTATTAATTCGGCAAATAAAATTTATAGGAATACTATTAAGTCGGCAAATAAAATTTATAGGAATACTATTAATTCAGCAAATAAACTTAATAGGAATACTATTAATGCATAAACAAAATTATAGAATACTAATAATTCAGCAAATTAAATTTAAGGAATACAATTAATTCGGCAAATAAAAATACAAATAATAATATTATATTATGTTTAGCGATAATGATTTTTAATTTAATCAAGAGATTTTTAATTTTATTTAGGGGTCATTCCTGGACTAACTATTTTAACTATCCTATTTTTCTAAAATATTTTTACGGGATGGAATTTTATGGAATAGATCTGGATATTTATACAAATTAAACGAAATATTTATATTCTTAAGAATGTAGCTTATAATATTTTATGTAAAATACAAGAATATATCATAAATGTTTTATACATTTAATTATATTAAAAGTATGATATTCTTTGATATGTGTAGAATTTGAAGTGTGTAGTTAGGATAGGGTCAGAAGTCAAATCGTATCATAAATTACATTGTGTTATGAATCATAGAATCAAATGTCTTTCTTTATCCTCCATCTTAAATATCAATTATATGTCCTATCAAATTTTAATATCTATCTACTTTGTATTCTTATGCTCTACATTTTTACAAATAATATATTATGAAAATAAACTTCTATTTAAAAAAAATAATAAGTAGCTATTAACACGTATTTAATTAATTTTGTAAACCAGAAGCTACTCTTAGCTATTACAAGTTTACTTATACACCACCCGCTATAAAAATTCTCTAATACCAATTAAGGTTGAGTTTTCTTAATTTTGTCTCGATTGGAATGTCGTTTGTACAAATACAAGTTTTTTTAGTACCGGTATAACCTACATATCAAAATAAAACATATAAGTAAATTATAAGAAAATCAAAAGCCAAAACAAATTCGTAAAAAATAAAAACAGATTTCGAACCAGTTTCCGCAAAAGATAAAATCGAGCCCGAAGTAACGGATTGACAACCCGAATGTACTCAGGGTGGGACTTTACATAGTGACTTAGCACATTCTCCATTCTTGTCGTCCTTAGGATTTAAAATTTAATCTCAATGACAAAATAAATTAAGATGTCAAATTTCTTATTCTTATAAATTTAATTTAATTTCTTACTGCCATCTATAAAATGTATCTTGATAAAATAAGGTTATTTCTAATATCAGGTGGGTCCTAAAAATTATATTTTTCTACAGGTATATTTCCATTTTCATAGAATATATATATATATATATATATATATATATATATATATATATATATATATAATATATATATATATATATATATACATACATATACATAATTTTATATTCCTTTAAAAATATTAACTTTTATTGATTAAATAGTTTCATAAATAATAAATAAATTTTAATTAAAAATAAAGTAATATCTATTGAAATAAATAAATAAAAAATTGGACAGTAAAATATTTTAATTTGTAATTAATTGGTTAAAACTGTTAGTAACTATATACTTTTATAGATTCTTTTCATAGCCAATTGTTATTTGTTTACGTAGTCTTTTGTGGTCTATAATTTTTTCTTCTTATTATGTATTTTCATTTTTATTTATCTCATTAATCTTCTCCTAACCAGTTTAAATGTTTGCCACACTTCTACTTAATTATATTTTAGAAACTACTTTAAAACAATTAATTTAACTAAATTATCTACTGAGATTTTATCTAACTCCGTTATCGGAAGAAAACATTTAATGACGAACTAACGAGAAAATATATTAAAAGGAAAGTAATAAGTAATTTATAATATTTCCACTCTGAATCCTGCTAAGTATATATGATTTTTATCTGTTTAATTATACCAATTCCTATTAATTAGAAAGCTTTTAATTAGTTTTAATTTACAGATCAATAAGATAAGTTAATATTATTAATAAGTTTAATATTATTAAATTTACTAAAATATATTTTATTACTTATTAACATAAGTGTACTCAGCTCATTTAATTTAAAATATTATTTTATTTTATTTAACACTAAAAATGAATTAAAAACAGTACTTAAAAAATCATCTGCAATCAATTACGCTAGCAATCAGCATTAATGAATTAACCAAATTAATAAAATCAATTACTATATAAAAATAGGTATTTATATGCAAAATATTTTTAGCAGGAAATAGTAAAAAAATGTTTTATAAGAGAAGTAATATTTTTATTTTAATCATTATTTATTGGTATAATAAAAATATATAGAGCTACATCTTTAACTGAAGGTGGTATAAATTAACTGGAGATTAGGTCAAAATATTTTTCTGATAACAAACAATGTTAAAATAAATTGACACAATATAATTGTGTCAACATACAACTACTCATGTTTGGCAAAACACGGAGTATCAAATATTAGAATTTTAATAAAAGTAAAAAAGTTTTCAAATATTTTTTTGTTACTTTCCCTCGTCTAGTACGGTAGGTATAGTTTTAAATGTGTTAGTGAATTCAAAAAATAATTGTTTTCATTAATCTAAGAATGACCACTTTTTTTATTACTAATATATAAACAAAGTGTAAGTGTAATATTGTAAAGTAAGCATAATGAAGTTTGGCTTTATTAATAGCAATTTTTGTTATCGAAATAGTTTTTTTGGGTTTAAAAATAGAACTGCCATGCTGTTAACTCTATAGATTTTGTTATGCAATGTCTGAAGAAAGCATCCCTATCTTTCGACTAGAAACTGACCCTGTTTTGATCTCGAATATTAAGTTTACATCATGTTGGCAGAGCCAGCTGTAGTAGTACTGTAGGTAGTACAGCTAATACAGTAGTTATTGACAGTGTATATATAATTTATTTATATACATTATATATACAAATTTAATTATGTATTATACATGATTTACATTAATTATATAAAATTATTGCCTTTAAATAAATAAATAAAAAAATTGACATGCAGAAAAACCTACCTATGAGAAACAAAATTGCTGATAATAAATGAGTAAATACGTGTAAAATTTTAAATGTAATGCTAATATAAAAAATATTTTTTATTGAGAATATGAGTTCAGGCGAAGTCTCTCAATCAAATGATAGAACAAACTGAAAAACTTAAACTTTGATATTAAAGTTTAGTTTAATGTCAAAAATTTAGAGTTAATTGGACATTATTTAATGTCAAATATTAGCTCAATGGCAAGAAGCAAGAGAGTGAGTAACACTGATACAAATCATTGTAGTGACCCCTTCCTATAAGTTTTATTTTAAAACTGATGTAAGAATAAGTAGTGAGAGTTTGTGCAAGAATTTGTAGTAATAGTATGTAAATTTAAAAAAAGTTGTGATTTTTTAAATTCTTTAATTTTGTTGAAAAATCACAAATTTATAGAGAATAATAATTATTGCAATTAATAGGTTGTGTTTTGTTAATGTTAAATTTAATTAGTAATCTTTTGTTGTTTTATAGAAAAACTGTGATAATGTTAAATTTTATTTGTACTTTTTGAGATTATTTAAAAAAAACTGTAAAATTATTTTTTATGTTGATTAATAATAATAATTATAATATATTTAATTATTTATTTATTATTAATTATTAATTATTTATTTATTAATTATAATATAGTCTGTTCTAAGAATAAAGTAGTCTGCATAAGTTAATAAAGTATGTCCTCTATAAGTCACTGGATCAGCTTGTTTTAAGTCTAAACTTGATAGCTCTTTTGATTTGGCATAAGTGTCTTTGCACACTATAGGACAGTTTGCCAAAATCCACATCGGATGAAAAATGTATAGAGCAAAAAATGTGTGTTTCTTAGATAGGCTTATGGCATTATGAATGAAAAATTACCAAGAAGGTAGATAACAGAGAATCAGCATCTGTGTTAATAATTATAGCAGAAAAAATTATCAAACCTATGCCGTAAAATGTGAGTTAGAGCTATTAAGGCTTATATATATATATATATCAGATTCTCTTCATTACGAAGGTTTCGGTTTATGTAAAGGTAATTTGTATGTAGTCCATAGCAATAAAGGCTAAAATAGTAATTAAAAAACATTTGGTTTTAGAAAAGTTGCCATTAAAAAGAAAAAAAAAATCAATAGCAAAAAAGCGATGACAAGTCCTTAAAGTCACTTAAAGTCTTTAATTGACAAGTTAACTGTCTTTTAATATTGCAGGGCAAGGACAATACTCCTTATTAAGTTATATAAACCTTACTAAGTACATATTTACAAAGTGCAGTAAAAATACATTTAAATATGAATATGGAAAGTAACAGAAAGTTGTAATGTATCACAATAATACAAAGAGTAAAAGTCTAAAGATACAGCCATGCAAAACAGAAAATAAAAATAGTTCTGAACAGCTAATAGGATTAACCGGAAACATTTAAACTTGAGAAATAATATTTTTCTTAGAGTTTGAAGAGCAAGGTGAATTAAGTTTGTGCTTAGAGATCATCTTTACCAAGAATATTAGAAATATTTTAGGAAACACGACGAAAAAAAGCCCGTTTGTTTATGGGTGATTATATCTAACATTAATAATTTTATTTAAACGAAAGAATAAGTTTTAAATTTCATATTTAGCTAAAAATGCCATAAATTTTATCTTTGTTAATTTATTATTATTCTAATTCGTAGAGATAATCTTGCGATTTAATGACTATAAAAGAAATAAGTAACAGAATAAATTTAGAACAAAAATGATAAAAAAAATCAAATTTAAATTAATTAAATGAAACAAAAATTAAATTAATCATTTAAATCTCAAAAGTTAATTCAAACCGAAATAAATAACAGAAAAGTAAAAATAAAATTATAAAAACCAAATTTCTGGAATTACTTGAAAGTTAATTTTCATTTAAACACCAAACACTGGTACCATGGTTAAAGTTATTTTCATTCAGTTTTTTATTACCTCAGTCATTTTACTTCAAATATTTGATGGCTTAAAAACAGGGTCAGTTAGTGAATATAAAATATTTTTTGTTAATTTATTTTTAATAAACGGTTTTTGATGATTAAATTTTAAGGATTAAATTTTGTATTTATTTAGGTCAGCTAAAACTTAATAATAAATCAAGAAGAGATTAGTAGTTCTTTAAATTATAGTATAAAGATAATAATTTGTAACGAAAAATTAGAGCATGGTGTATTAATATTTCTTATATTTAAGTTGTTCCCGTTATGTTAGTAGAATAGAGACATTTTAGCTACCTTTAACGTTAACGCTAACGTGAAAAGGATTAGAGGAATATTGACTCTATGGGTTGACTCCAACCCTACGCTCTAGATGTCTATTTTAGGTTTGACAATTTTATGATTACATAATTGTAATAATATTGTATTTTTCAATTTAAATAAAGTATTTAATATAAAAAAATTGAGTACTGGAAGATATAATAATATCATTTATATAACTACTATTATTAATAATTTATAAGTAACAATATTGATAAATATTGTTTCTTATAATTAATCATTATTAATTTTATTAATATTAATCTACTAAGGTTAGTTTGTAAACTCAAATAGAACATATACAAATACTTCCCAAAAGAAGCTAACGCTCAATGTTTAAGGGCTAATATAGCATTTAAGCCAATTATGAAGATGAATTAAAATTTAAGAATATGGTAATGCGGGGTTATGGCTTTAAATCTACAATATGGTGTAGTACTAATGAAAAATTGCGTTTCTGTATTGAATTATGTTATTTTATTTAATCTCATCTGTACAATTTCTACAAAAACGTAAAGAGGAAGACACGCACTTTTCTCTAGATAGTAGCTACCCTAAATCCTTAAATTTTCTCCCTCAGATAAATAATTATTACTGATATGAATATCTGGATTATAGCACCTATAAATGTGCTTTGGAGTATGCACCTAGGTAGGTGCTACTTAGTGCGCGCCTAGGTTGAAGCTTTGCAGAGTGTATACAGGTTGATGGTATGCAGTGTACACGCACCTCAGTTGGTCCTAAGAAAGTTCCATAAAAATAACAGTAAGTGTTTAGACGAAGGTATACTCTCTAGTTATTGTTAACTTTTTCCAGACACACTTATAATAATTATTAATAAGATTGCTTCATTCAGGAAATATTTGTGTGCTAGAACCAGTGTCAAAGTCAATGTCAATATCCTCATCATATAATATTATAAGCCAGTATTTGTTTTTTAGGTTCTACCCATATGTAAATAAATATTGTACAACTCATACTAATAGCTTATACTAATTATTAATGGTTATTGATTATTATATGAGTATGCTAATTTGTAAATTTAGTATAATAATTTACGATAAAAAGTTTAAATAAACAACATAATCTCAAATGTTTGAGTAAGTAAAGTGTATATGTATAAATAATAGGTAATGGTATATTAGGTATAATACACTAGAAGTGTGATAGTTTATTTTTATATAATAATTACATAATAAATAATAAAATATGCATATAATTAAAGGTAAAACTGGAAAGTTAAAAACCACAGGATAATTACTCCTCAAATTTTTGCAGATGTTCGTGCCAGTAGATGTAATTAACAAATTTTAATTTAAAAGTTTATTTAGCTAAAGACTACTTTGTTTAATGTTGTAAGTTATAATAAAAACAATTTTTTGTTGTAAATTAGAGAAACAGAAAAAGGAATAAATAGAAGAAAACTTATTACCGGAAGCCTTTAATTAAAATAAGTTAAATTTAACATTCGCATGTAATTTTTACTAGTTGTAGGATTTATGAACTACCAGAGAAATATTAATATTCACTTGATTGAAGAAAGTCTAAACACATTTAATGGTAGTAAATTATTTACACAAAATTATCGTAGTATAGATAATTTTACCCAAAGTTAATTGTGAGTAAAAAATAAAATGGCGATAGTTAGCAAAATCCTGGATTTAAAGCTTCATTTGAAGCGTATGATTTTAAATTTCAGGAGCAATATTGAAGTCTATAATTTACTGGTAGACAAAATTATAAAAAAATGTAATGTATGGAGGAAAAAAAATTAGAATAACAAAATTTTAAATACGTTAGAAGGTATATTGACAAGAATATTGCAGGTCTTTAAATTAGAAGGCTATTGAATTTTAAATTAAATAAATTTAAACTTTAGCAAATAGCTTATTTAAACACTAACAATGACACTAATAATGACACAAATAAACAATTATAAACTGAGAAACGAAAATAAGGAAAAACAAATGAAGTTTTATTGTTATTAAGTTTAACTTATTTTGAATTATATAAAATTTGAAATAAAATAAATTGTATATTTAATAATTATTATTATAAAGACTTACTTTTATTCCTGAGGTTAATTCATCCTGTTCCTCAACTTGCGAGGGTTGTGTTGGATCCAAGGAGGATGCTAAGGTAGCTAGGAGGATGGTAAAGAGAACAGATAACCTTGTACTTGTGGACGGCATGGTTAACACTACACGACTTCCTCTCTAAACCCCTATACTACCTCTACTTATAGCGTTAGAGACCATTTGGTGCATGACACCCTACTAACAAAGCTAACAAGCCCCACCAATTTCTCCTTCCCAAAACCCTATATCAGGATCAACACCAGAAAATTAACACAATTAATTTCATTTTCCCTTTTTTTTTAATTTCATTTTTTAATGTAATTAACCTAAAAGAAACAATTGTGATATTGATCTAGACTCTTTTTTGGTGACAATTCTCACACTTAATTCTTAAACTGTTTCTCGGCGTATTATAATTTAATTTTTGTCTTCAAAAGAAAGTGATCCTTTTATTAAATGACCAAGGAAGATAATAAGTATAATTATCAGATATTATAGTAACCTGGAAATGAAAAGTCCATATCTTAATTCTTTCACACAGAATGAAATAAGTTCACTTTCAATTTATAAGCTAACAAGAGTGACAGTGACAAGATAAATGCACTATAATGCAATGTAATAGGCGATGATTGCAAACACTGTAACTGTTACTTAAATATTTACTTAATATCTGTTACTTAAATGTTACTTTATATAAATATTAAAGTATTCAACCGAAATAAATATTAACCTCAATAATTTTTAAATATGCAATGTAAAGAGAGTAATTCTGACCCTCCATGACTCAATATTAGTAATTTTACTAATCCTTGGTGGAAGGTTTATATGTCAAGTAATTAATTGTATATCTATTATGTATGTAAAATATAAAAAATAAAGGATATAGTTATAAAAAGTAAATAAAGAAGATCTTTATGATACAGAATTTTTTTACATTTCGATATCTTTTAACAGCCCTAAGGTGATAGTCTCATGATGGTTTTAATAGATATATTAGGAAGATGCATGGTGCCTATTTAGTTGTAATCAGCTTATTCATTATTTTAATAAATAGCCTTTGTAAGGTGGCATACTGCCACAATATTAGCGAATTTTCAAATGTATTAGTCATAAGACGAGATTTGTTTGTTTGTTTAAAAACGATAGAATCGTCTATAAATTTAATTTTTTTGACTTTGCCATTTTGTAGGCCACATATAAAATTTTAAATTTCATATCCATCAATAATGTTCTCAAATTTAGTGATTTTTTAAAAATGTTTTGCCACTACTTTAGGTTAGTAACGTCATAAATATTTTATAAACAATAGGGTTCTGTATTTTTATAATATTGATTATTGTACCAAGTTTTATTTCGATGAGAGTAAAGTTTTCGAAAGTTATCGTGAGATATGAACATATATATATATATATATATATATATATAATATATATATATATATATATATATATATATATATATATATATGTGTGTGTGTGTGTGTGTGTGTGTGGCTGTATTAAAATTGAATTTTGTACACTTGTTTATTTTACTAAAGAATGCAATCGTTCAAAGTTTCAATTTAATTGGATGGTTTTTCATTTCTGTGCCTGTACATTAATATTCATATTTAATTAATTAGTTTTTACTTTTCCTCTTTACACCATACGTATAAAGGAAAAGTAATGAGATTGAAAAAAAACTGAAACCAGTATTTTACTTGAATTGTCCGTCAGGTGTTTCTAGACTCCTGATTGGTTTTCACATATTATCTGTCTATAGCTGTGTATGTGTGTGTATTTTATAAGCGTAGTTCTCAGTGTATTTTATGCTTGAGAGTTCAAACTTAGTACAAAAATCAATCTTTAAGTCTAGTTGTGCTATCCGGAAAATATTTTTTATGACGACATTAACTGGCAATAATGACTCAGCGAAAATTTCGATAACCTATAAAACTCGGAAAAATGTACTGATCAATTTGAAATTGAGCTCACGTGTAATCAATAGAAGACCAAAAAATGGGCTAAATTTCATCTCATTATTAATCATCATTAGTGTCGATTTTTATCAAATGACTTGTGTATTTTTTAAATGGTAAAACATCGAAAAATAGCACAATGAGTTGAAATTAGTTAAGTGTATCCATTACATAATAAATTATACTAAAAATTTGTAAATTCATTACAGCAAGTATATCAACTGTTTTTTTCGGATCATAAAATTTAAGGAGCATCGAGTTAGGTCAGTGCCTGGATTTGTGATCGCTGGTAATAAAACGAATCTATTTACTGTCTGAGTAAGAGCGAAGCAGTAGGATGAGCATAGGGAATTAGGCGAGGAATAGTGTACAGGTTTGAACACTAAATTACGAGACCAAATTTGGCCTTTGAAGGCTTAAGAACTCGCAGAAATTTTAGATGTAAACTGAATAGTAGTTGCGAGGTTTGATAGTTCAAAGGTAAAGGGCATATGACGACTATAAGCATGCCCATACAAGATTAGATCGACCTCAGATGATTTCCAGATCCAGACTAAATTTCAATTCGTAGCTAACTCAGACACATTACCTCATTTTATTGATTTCCATAAATGATGCGTACAGTATTATCAGACAGGAAAATAATAGTTACTAACTCTTACGCATCATGAATTTATTAAACTATTTAGTAAAAAAAAAATGTTAGTTTTCAAGCTCTGTTGAACTACTGATATTATATTTACAAATTTTGTTATTATAAAGTACAGAGACTGTGTTACTTGCTTGATTGAGTTGATTCTAATTCATTTTATATTTTAAGGAAAATGTAAGTTTATCAAGTCAAGGCAAGATGCAAGTGAAGGACTATTTTTTTAGAATTTACCGTTCTGTGATACTCAACTTACAAGTCTAGTTAACTTCGAAAGAAAGCGATTTAAAGACTTAAAGATAAAAATAAATTATTTAGAAAAGAAATAACAAACAACGGAGACAACAAACAAAGACTTAATGCAAGGCATGACGAATCATTTTAAGTCCATACAAACAAGTGACCATAGAAACCCCAAAAATAGAGAGAATTCAACACGAAACACACGTCAAAAACCAACTGCACATGCTTGGAACAAACTGCGCATGGTTACAATTCTTAAAACAGCGCAGGTCTTAAAATTTAGAGGCAAACTTACGTCACAATGGTTCCATTGTTTATTGCTTGAGAAGGTTATAACAAAAACACGCTTAAATTATCACTCACTGAAGAGGCAAAGTATATTCCAAAATTTAAAATTATATGAGCACAAATAACTTAACAAGCACCACAAATGTAACAATCACGAGAAGCACAGAAGAAAGTTGAGAAGCAAACTCGACAACCTTGCTACATAACCTGCGTTTGGCGCTTTTTTCATTAAAATCAAGGGAAAGGGGTAAGTTTGCTTCTAATTCTCTATCTCATACAACTTCCATGGGGTCAGAAAAGTTCCTTAATGTTTCATCCCCTTTATTCAAGATCCTTGACTTAATGTAACTGTACCTGTAAAAATTTGTACAATTTTTGGAAGTCATGTAAAAAAGTAAATAAAGAATCAGCTGCAGTCAATACTCGCTTTATTAATATCTTTTAATCGGATTCGGCTCAAAACTTTTGAGCTATCAACAAATATGATATTCCTTGATATATTGTTATTAGATGCGTTGTGTGTTGATGCATGGTGTGTTGACCACCTGATAATCACAGCAATATTCATGTCCGATAGCAAATATATAAATATAAAGAGACTCGGCAAGCCAAGCATGTCTGCGATACGGGCCTACGAGATGGCCGGATAATAAAAAAACTGCTAAATTCTTGGCAATGAAATGAAATAACAAACAAATAATGATCAAGAAATACAAAACAACGATTTGATGCCCCCTAGACATGTCGCGGTTTGGACCATGCTGTGTAATAGTGCATTTATATTTTTTATCCTTTGATAACATGTAAACTCATAAAATAGAGACTCTATTTGGACTCTATAATGGAGGTGAATCTAAAACTGATAATATTTCTTAAGAAAATTCAAAATAGTGGCTTAAATTTCGGCTACGGGATTAATAATGATATACTTTGTGGTAAGTTCGTATAGACCACATGATGTCTGCGGCTTTTATATTTCTCGATAAGAATTGAATGTATATAGTTTTTATATAGATTCATCCTAATTTATATTTTTATCCAAACCCAAATGTGAGATTTTAAGATAGGTATGTACAACTTTGGGGATTTATTTATACCGAAATAGTGGGTTTAGACAAAAATATTTAGTTAACAAACTGTCTCATATTCATCCCTAGAACCCAACAAGCGCAAAAAAAGAATAATTTCCAATTAAGTTTTTTTACATTTTTGCAAAATCCAGTGTTGCACGGAAAACCCGAAGTTGACTATACCACCAAAAAGAAGCTCCTTTTGGACAAAAAAAGTACCCCTAGTTAAATTAATTTATGCCCAATGGTTTAAACACAAAAGGAAAGGTGGAGACTTTTCCAGGTCCATCCTGTATAATTTTTAAATAAGAATTTAAAAGTAAAGTAAATAACAAAACTGTTAATCTTACATATGTGTTTGATCAAATATAATCACAGAGTCACCACATGTAATCTTGTTGAGCACCCATACCTGCGACAAATGACCAAGCATTTTTAATACATCCAAACAAAATACTTATACATTTATGATAATTTTTAATAACAAATAATGCACATAACGGATAACTTTATGCAAAAAGTAAAAATACATTACTCTGTTCTCAACTAAAAAATCTACAAAACTAAATTTCAAGGCAGTAATAGTTATTTATGCACCAAGGGAGTAAATAATGCTATTATTTCCCTGAGCAGTTAGTTGGTTCCTGAGGCGTAAGCCGAGAGAACCAAAGTATTTAACTCCCGAGACAAAGCCGAGGGATTTATGTGTTTAATTCCAGAGGCAAAGCCGAGGGAATTATGACTATTAACTCCCGAGGCGAAGCCGAGGAAGGTAATTGCGAGGGGGAAATAGCATTTTACTCCTAAGGTGTATACAAGATTTTATCTCCAGACGTTGATTTTATTTTAACACGTATTGTTGTATTTTATTCTTATTTTTTGGGTCAGACCCCCTGATAAATTTAGGGGGTTAAAACATTTAACCCCCGGGAAAATGACGAAAAATTGATTGGTCTCCAGTATAAATTTAAAGAATACCACTCCTCTAAAAAATCGGTATAATTGGCTCTAATAACCCAATAATAGGAAACACTTTTCACTCCCAAGGGAAAAAAAGTTACTTTTTACTCCGAAGGGAGTGAAAAGTAACGTTTTCTCCCTTGGGAGTGAAAAGTGCTTCTTTATTCCCTAAAAACTAGTTAATTAACTTTACATTATACCCGTCTGGAGATAAAATTACTTTCACTGCTACAAACAGTTTGTTTATGTACGAACGAAACCAGGCAATAATACATGCTTTAGGTTCAAATTTAGCAACTTTCATCAAAAAATAGTTTTAAGTACAAAACAATAATAAACAGTAAAAACCTTTCATCACAAAACAATAATTTGACTATTCCTTTACAATTTTTACCCATAAGTCATGACTTCAAAGGAAGAACAGTACAATTTTGTACTGGATAATTAACAAATCTTTTAAGCAAATTTCGTTATGAAAAGGAAGAGTATTTTAAAATTCATTGAAATCTTTTTTATTCTGTGCAGGTGGATAAAGGTGTTTTGCTAGAGAAACATTTTTAGGACGACAATAATTCAGGAAATTTTCAATCTAAATATTGTCACTCTTCGATCCCAGGAAGAAGAAAATAATAATTTATTGGAATTTCAAATCTCAGAAATACCTTAAGAGATATAATGAGTAAAACGCTACCTAATACTAAGATGAAAGAGTGACCATTCTGAGATTAAAAAGTTTATACATCATAGTCATCCTAAAAATGTTTCTCGACCAAAAACAGCTCAATAAAAACATTCAAGGCTAGGGTATCAGATTTTGGGAAACTTTAGTAAAAACTTGTAAGTAATGATTCGCTACATTTCCTCTGCTTTATTTTCAATTTTTATTAAAAAGTGGGATTAATTATAAGGAAAGATAAAAAGTAGCAATTTAATTACTGATTTATAAATTCTACTATTATCTCAGGTCTTCTAGGGTAGAATAGAACAGTTTTGCATTGGATTATTAACAGTTAATTCTTCAAAAAATTGTAATAAATTTTAATCTATTGGAATAATATACAGGTTGGAATAAAATACCTTCAATAAGATATATAATGAATGAAAGTGTATCTTATGTAAAGGAGAAAGAGCAATGGATACATAAGGAGAAAAACAAATTGGCCTCATTGGTAAACATCTCTTACTTGACGATCACAAATTTTCATAAAAATACTGTTAAATTTCTAGAAATAAGATTACAAATTTTTTAAACTACTACTGCTTCAATTTTATTTTCAGATAAATATCTTTTTACAAAATTATTAACAAAAAGGAAGTAATATTTCTCTATAGACTCATTAATTTTCTGGAAAAACATTTTCACTCCAACACGCGATAAACTGTCTACATCACGCTGCATACGCATTAATTAATCTATTCTACATTACAATATGGTAATTGACTTTTGTTAAGATTGAAAAAAGCGTTACAAGGTCTACGTGTTACGGTGAAAATTGTTATAAAAATATTATTATTATATTATAAACAGATTAAAAGATATGTGGTTAATACATAGACAAATATATAGACGCTTCGACATGAGTAATTAAAATAGTGAAACTTGTAGTTTCGCGTATTTCACGCGGTCCTTTTGTATAAAACTATTACTTTCTCAAACATTGCTATAAAGTGATAGATAGTTAGACCTTTCTACCAGATTAGACATAAAATTATTATAGATTAATCATTAAAAGTTGTAATTGGTATTAAAATTTAATAAGTTGCGAGAACACAAAATGCCTAAGACAACTTTGCTTTTAGTTTTCGACATTTTCTTATACATCACACGTTATATACATAAATAATTTTCTCCTTGAACTTTCGATCCTATTTGTACTATTTTACAGGTCTTCTTTTCGACAGTTAAGGGTTAGATTACTTATTGAATTATTAATTAATTTAATAAAAAAATTATTAATTAATTGTCCAAAATAAGTACTTGTGTTGTTCATTTTTCTTAAGAAGAATACAAATAACCCGGACATGCCCTCCATGTTTAGTTTTTAGTTCGCCAACATTTGTTGGCGAACTAATCATTTATTACTGTTACACATTCTATAGTTAAGAAAAAATACTTATTAAACTTCGTAGGCTTTCGCGGTTATTGTCATGAAGATTTAGGCCTTCCGGTGGTGACCGCGTCAATGTAGATGAAGAATCCGACGTTTCGCTTCCACTGTAGGAGGCATCTTCAAGGATGTAGGAAATCAGGGATAAAAACACAATGCTCTACAAAACTGAACTCAGTTATTTTAATTAAGCGTAGAAAATTGATTTTTTTAAGAATGATTTTACATATGATCCTATATGTAAAAATTGAGGATCCTGGACAAATCAGCTTATTAGTTAAACATTAAAACAAAATTTGAAATTAGTAGGACTAATAGAAGGACCCCCAAAGTCAGCACCCTCAATAGAAGGACCCAAAGGACTAGAGATTGTTCCTGACAAATCTTTTGTTACCGAAACTATAATCGTTCTTGATTGAAAAAGATCTAAAGATCTTCAAGAACCTTCAACAACTATTCGCAATAAAACCATTATAATTTCTAATAAAAGATATATGACAAAAATATCACTGTGTACATAGAGATATATCAAGAGGGGGCATAGCCTATCTCAATACATTAAGAGGTCTGAAACATCATTTTTGGGCTGTAGGGGCTCTGTGAAACATCATTGAAACCTCCTTCAAAAGTGGGTCAAGGTTAATAATTAATAAATCAATTGATTTTGGCTTCCCCCACATTGTTTGTGTTTTGATTTGTATTTTTAACATTCTCCTATATAAGTTATTTAGTTAAGTTTCACAATTTAACATCTAGGGCTCCTCTAGTAATATTATCTCTATGATTGTATAAAATACGTTAAAACTGTATCTTTATACTTTTCTTATAATATTTTGATTGGATGGCAAAGGAAAATAATACCAGTCTTTGCCTATCTAAAGCTAAACACCAATTTTTGATTATTTGCCAAAAAATAACAAAAACGATTTTTATAGTTTGATTTAGATTAGTTTTATATTTTTTGTTTTCTTTTTTAACTGAAAGATAATGTAATTATAATGCAATTTTAATCCTGACACGTTGAGATGTGATTGAAGTGAACTACATAGTAAAATTATCACGAGGTAGATCTTTATCTACTTGTAATGTTTTAACTAATTTCATAAAACTGTTATTTTTTCTAACGATTTTTAAACCAAAGTATACAAATTAAAACAGTACCATAAGTTACATTTGCCTTCATTGGTTTTCATGAAAACAGAACGTGGTATCTGTGAGGTTTAACAATAAAATCTTAGTCTACTTTAGTTCTGCCTCGACGATTAATAACCTGTTAGCAAAACTATCCGGTTAATTTTAAAATAAATGGTGCTTATAGCAAGTATATTATTTAGTTTAGTATTTTAAAAGGCATAATTTTAGGGAAATAAGTAATGTATAAATTATGCATATTATTTTATATTAAGTTAATATTTTATATTATATTTGTGCATCTGAGTTAATATGTTACTACCGAGCTATCCTGTTACCAGTGATCCGATGTTTCTAATCAGTTAAAAATATGATCCAAAACAGTGGGTTTGACACCAACATAATGTCAAGCCATCAATGCCATCATCAAGGAGAAATGACGAATAAAAGATGACAGAAAAAACCCCAACATGTAGTATAGCATTTTGCTTGTTACATTCCTAGGAATTTTACGTACAATTATAAAGTGTAAATATGTTAACTGGAGTGAGTCAAATAAGCTAAGTAAAACTAAAAGTACATAAGTAATAAACTTAGAATAGAATAATGTAACAAAATTAACAATACAATGCATGTAGTATAGCAAGACTGAAAACATAACTGAAAATACTGAAAACATTTATTTTTTCCTAGACTCCATCTTGAAGAATTTATTGTCTACTTCAAATTTTAGACAATTAAGAGTAAAATGTTCCTATGTTTCTGGAGTTACTCCGTTGCTGGGGCACGACACGACATGTTGGAAAAAATACAACAGAACATGATCTTGATCTATCTTGATCATGATCTATGGGTGTTTAGAATCTGTAGTTGCTGATACAGAAAATTCCCTTTGAATAGATATAGGGCAGCAATCTATTACAATATTTTAAATATAGTTTCAGTTTTTACGAGCCACGGTTATTCTAAGACAATAGTGGAAGTTAAAGACATAAATGTGATAAAGTTAATGAACTAGAGCCATAAGATGTACATCAGGATACGGTTATAATGTCCTTCCTAACTTCCACTAACTTGTTTATAACTGGTTCTATATCGGAACAACAAGAGAGTTTAACAACAACCTTTTACTTTTAAGGTCCCGTTTCTTTCTGATTAATTAATAAAGAAATGTCAAATCACAAAAAGGAAAAGTTGCCCATTACCAAAAAATAAATGTTATGTATTTTTAAGATTTTTTTAATAAAAAAAATTCTTTTCAATGACGTTTCTTTTATGCAGACGTAACAAAAAAATAACGAGAAAATATGCATCCTGATCTCTACTGCAAATTTATTTTTAAAGGTCATCAACATACATGAGAAAAATTATAACTCTAGTTTCAAAACAATTACTGTTTAATCATCTGGTGTTAACAGGAGAGTTGATAAAATAAATAAAGATAGAGAATCTGACGGTAGGACCTCTAGTTATCTAATGTTTCTTTCTCATGATTTTTTTCTCAACGTCAGCTTATGATTTCATTCTTGAAATCAATATTGTTCAATGTTCGTATGTTCTAAAGATTTGATACTATAACATTGAATTTTTAATTTGTTATTTGCTACTTTGACGGTCCTTTTAAAATACGCCAACTCTTTTTTACAATCAACCCCAGACGTTTATATTAACTCATGACGAATTAGATAAATATGGCTCGGCCGTAGTATCTGTACGTCTGTCTGAACGTTGAAAATTCTACGTTCCTCGAAATTATGCAATCCAATCATCAGCTCAGCCCAATTTGTCCAAAGTTTAATTTTATATTTATGATATATCATTCCTCATTTCATACAAGAAATGTAAATTTAAAGGAAAAATTTGTATATAATCCTACATTTTTTAAACAATTTACATTTTTACAAAATAATATTTTATATTTTTAAAATGTATTTCATCGCATATTTTGTACTAAAAACTTAACACGACTGATTTATTAAATATTTGAATAACGTATCTTTTAAAGCTAATCTAATATATTTTCAAGTCTAAAGTCTAAAGTGGAAGTTGATATTAATGAAGGTGTTGAGAGAAAGTTAGACCCAGGTTATGGCCAAGGTTTGGTCCAGCTAGGTATCCAAAAATACCTGATTGTAAATACCTGAACATAATAAACAATTAATTTAACTCGGTTTCCTTAAACTAATTCCAACTGTAGAATTTATCTGAGATAGAGTTGATATAGGATTAATCTGAGAAGGGTTTATTTTATATCTCATGTAATATATAAGATTTTGATGAGAATCAGTTTAGGGCACTATTTTTTTATTATATATTAATAATTATATTAATTAAATATACTATTACTAATATAAATTTTGTTTTTCTAATTAGCAAGTTTCATTAAAAAAGGTTATCTGAAAAAAATGTAGCACACAAATACGTTACTTCTTATACAATCAGCGAAATGTGTACATGCAATAGATAGAGGCGTTATAAATGTGTAGGCATGATCGAGGTGTTTAAAATGTTTTACCTTAGAATATTGAACATTTTAAACGCCTCTATCATGCTCTCTTTCCGAATGTTTAAGTCTCCTTGCCGTAGATAAATACACTCCATCCAAATGGGGTGTATTAGCATGTATTGTATACGTTTCGCTAATGAGGTTAGTAATGTAGAAGTTTTAAGTAGAATAGAGGAAACTCCAACCCTAATACTTCTCTTTGATAGAAAAGAAGAAACTAACATTGGCAACATACTTCGTCACATAGGACTCTTCTAGAAAAAAAAACTTAAAGAAATTATAGAAGGACACAGTGATAGAGGCCTCGACTATAATTTATACCTAGGCTTAAGCCTTGACTTTGAACTTCGTCCAAAACTATCATATTATGATTAAAACCCATTAACTGAGAGCAGAGATGATTGGAGAACTGCAACAAACCGATCATAGGATCGACAACTCAAGAAAAAGAACGATGGGAGGTGAGGAAAAGTAAAAACAAAACCTTTAATTTGACAAATCAATTATTACTGATATACTTTTAACAAATAAAAGTCGGTTAGCCCGTTAGCCGTGGTAAAAACGGCTACGGGTCAAAATATAGTAGTTATTTAACTTAAAATTGATAACAACATTCTATAGAAAAATCATAGATAATGGCTGACAGCCTAAATTGTAGTTTGGTTAGTTTTAGCGAATTTTCATCATGAAATAAAGCTTATTATGTCTTGAGAGAGCTTATTATTATTAAATGCCGTGTTTTAGTAATCATTTTTAAAACGACTGGACTTCTTTACTGTTATTTTCTATAATAGTAATAATTTTGTGAATTTTGCAATTTTATATTATAAATAGAGTTTCTCTCAAAAGATTAAAAAGGTTTCACATCTTATTCAATAGGCACAAGATTATCCAAGATGTACTGTATTTTATTAAAGCTACCAATTTAATTTAGGTTCAAAAACAAATCAGGAACCAAAAAATCGCAATTAAATTCTACTTACTTCAACTATCAACAGATATTACTTATTTTACCCCAACACATTTTACTCCCCACACTTCAACGTTGCGTCAATAATTATCCGCAAGTGAATCTGTTTCACTAGGTTTTCTAAACACATGTTTTACACTTATTAATTACCTTGCATTATCTACATGTACTTCATGCACTTCTTATACTGTCATTATTATGGTTCACTGTTACTTTTAATAACTTTCAAGAACATCTTTCAAGAAGATGTGAAATTTCCTTCTTAATCTTTAATAACGATTTACGCTATTATCATAAATTGTGTTAAACATGCGATATTATACGAACTATAAACTGATTATAGGGAAACTTAGTATATTTTTGATAATTTATTTCCTTATGTGTTTGGTGTTTATGATTAAACATTTTAACAAGCTTCCTAAAGCATTTCCTAGTTTAAATAAAAATATTAATTAGAAGAACGAATATTTGTCGAATCAACATATTTGCTTCTCATTCTTCTTAAAAAAGAAAGTTTTCTTTATATTAGCCATTTGTGCTTAAATCTTGTCGTTTCAACAACACATCTTTTAAATCCAAAATTTTTTTAGGAATCATTAACTTCTTTTTCTCATAAGTGAAATAAAGTTTGCAAGTATCTGGTACATTTTTTTTACTTATCCTCATCTATTCCGTAAGTATACATAGGAAAAGTAATGTGTTAGCACTAAAACTCCGAAACCGAAATTTCAACTGAATTATCCAATTTTTTTAAGACCTTCTTAGTGGTTTATTACAAATTTGTCTGACTGTATGAATAAGTGTCTGTATGTATGTATGTGTGTGTCTGTTATCATTGTGTAGCTCCCAGTAAGTTTATGTTAGAGTTTTGAAACTTGGTACAAAAATAAATGTTTAGGTCTAGTTGTGCTTTTCGGAAAATAATTTTTATGTTGTCATGAACCGTTATTAATGACATAGAAACAATTTTGAAAATTCATAATAAGGCGCGGTCGAATATCCACGGCCTTCTAGAACATTGGATCACCAACAAACTTTTTTTATAACTTTTTTTTCAAAATTTTCAGTAATTAGCCGGATTTGTGATAAATGAAGCCTATTTCCGTAATCTGCACGCTCTTTTGGTAATCTCAAAGAGTATTTACATTCACTCACGATTTATTTTTAATCTAACTTGGTACATACATAACTACTGTTAGACGTCAATGTTAACAAATATGACATGTCAAATATAACACAAATATATGACGGTCTAACAGTAGTTATGTATGTACCAAGTTAATTTAAAAAATAAATCGTTGAGTGAATGTAAATACTCTTTGAGATTAACCAAAAGAGCGTGCAGATTACGGAAATAGGCTTCATTTATCACAAATCCGGCTAATTACTGAAAATTTTGAAAAAAAAAGTTATATAAAAAGTTTGTTGGTGATCCAATGTTTTAGAAGGGCGTGGATATTCGACCTCGCCTTATACGCGCCATAAAACGTACCAAACAGTTTGGATTGATCTTAAATTTAACACGCATCAGTTAAATTTACCAAAAATCGAATGACAGTTTAATTAAGTTGAAATATGGCGTGAATGTATCCTTTTATGTAATAAATAAGTATATTAAATAATAATTTAGCTGTTTTTATAATCTGAGATAACAGATGGACGCCCCGTTATATGAATTTGATAATTTTCGTATTTAGAGGACGAGCGAAGAGGACTCTCAGAATATGAAGTGAGCCAGAAGTGGTTTATGAAAAAATTCTGGCGCAATGGTCCGCATGTCTAGCGTATTTCCTTTGGAATGCGTGTTTCCGTGCTTGACAATCCATTTCTTGCTTAATATTCCGGTTTATGCATTATAACTTAACTCGTAACTCATTTCTTCTGTATTTTCTAAAGGAAATGAGCATTATTATTCTGTTGGTTATACAAAACTATGCATAACTGCTAAAATTAGCAGTGCACACCATTATTTGTACTAGTTTAATGCTTAATTGGTTTCTTGATTATTGAGTAACTGCTCAAGTGTATAAAGCATAAACCGGAACCTTAAGCAAGATATCGATTGCTTGCTAAGCATGGAAACACCGCACCAGAATTATTTTGTAGTTATAATAGTTATGGCTTTGAGTGCAAGTATTGACTCCGGACCACTCTCATTCATCTCACATGCCCAAAAAACATAAATAGCGACTCCCTACTTGAAATATGCTGTTTACCGGCCGTATTTTAAGTTTTTTGATAATTGACCACCGTTTTATCGACTTTTAGGTTACTTAGAGTGGACATGTTGACTCTGGACCGGTTTTATCCGACATAACACCAAAAATACATAGAAAACGACACCCTAATCAAAATTTAATTTTCATTGACCTTAATTTTGGTTTCCGGTAATTTATTATGGTTTCTTCGACTTTTTGGTCACATAGAGTAATTAGACTTTTTGGTCGTATTGACTTCAGACCGTTTTCTTCAGAAACTGGATTACAAAAAAGGTTGGTTTTTGTATCAAGTTTCATTAAAAAATAATTATTTGTTCAAAAGAAAGAGTATTTACAAGAATGTGATATATTTTCCGAAGGGAATTCAGCGAATTTTCACCAAAGGAAATTCGCTAAAAGTAGAATATGAAACCCTCAGAAGTAGTGAGGTTAAGCACAGCAAATTTGATATGGTGTGGAAACGTTCCGAGGTACCCGAACCTGATTATTTTAACCTTTTACGTTAGGTGAGTAATTTTAACGTGTTCATTAAAAAATACAATACCAATATTTCACCATGTGATATTTCAGTGTGCGCAAGTTTAAATTTACGCATAACTCCTGCTGTGTCTGTGATAAAAGTTAACTTTTGGCAAAATTTCAAACATTAGATCTGATTGTGCTGGCCGGGTATAAAACCTTGCGAACCAATTTTTGCTGAGTTATTAATGATTTAAATAAAAACGAGAAAAAAGGTTGACTAAAACTTCAAAAAGTATTACGGTAGATGGCCACCAGCGGTTATACTTGGAAGCTTATTATAGTTTATTAATTTCAATCCTATAAACGAATATTATATAGTAATATATTTCATTATCATATTATATGTTTTGTTATTTGGTAATTTTGGGGTAAATCGTCATATTTTTGATAGTTATAATCAAACGTTTTCATATAATTTTAATATTGCACCAACAAATACACATTTCCGCCAATTACTTATTGAGTACAAATTCAGTAGTTTTCGAATTTCGACAACAATTTCTTTATGTTAAAAGCTTTGATTGATACCGTACGTTAAAATAATAGGCCGTCTAAGTTTACTAATTGAAAAATAGCAACCATATCAAACTAAAATTCAGTGGATAGATTAACTTATTTATAGATGACACAATATAATTGTGCGAGAGACACCTAGGAAATGTAACAAGCAATATGCAATGCTACATCTGGGAACTGTTCCATCATTCGACATTCGTCATCATTGATGGCTCGACATAATGTCATGTCCCACTCTGTTTCGTTACGTCTAACTCATCAGGGCGCCGACAGAGCCTGAACTCACTCTGACCTTCAATTAATTCCGAAGAATATAATGTGAAGTACTTACCAGAGACGAGCGGTGCTCTCTTACCGCCATCATGCATGGCAAGCAAAACATATATCATTTGATACTACCGAGTTTTGCAAAACATGAATAGTTGACACAAATATAATTGTGCGAGAGACACCTAGGAAATGTAACAAGCATATACTGGTGATACTACCGTATCAAATGATATATGTTTTGCTTGCCATGCATGATGGCGGTAAGAGAGCACCGCTCGTCTCTGGTAAGTACTTCACATTATATTCTTCGGAATTAATTGAAGGTCAGAGTGAGTTCAGGCTCTGTCGGCGCCCTGATGAGTTAGACGTAACGAAACAGAGTGGGACATGACATTATGTTCCGAAATGGGTTGTTAAACACGGAAACACGCATTCTAAATGAAATTCGCCCAACAGCGGACCGCCGCGCCGGAATTATTTATTTAGTAGTTCTAAACTTATATAATGTAAAGACTAACGCCTTAACGACCTCGGCCACGGAGGCGGCTATATAATGTATAAAACTATAAAAATTGTCATTCCAACCAAGATTGATTTTTGTAGTATCAGTAAGACCTTTTTGTCTCTTTATCTTGACAACCTCATAAGCATGATGAATTTTCAGGATAAAAAGTCCCTCAAAAACAAATATTGTTAAGCTATTAAGGTAATTGTTTAGATTTTTATATTGTAAATATCCATCCAGATCCAGTGAATTGATATCATTATAAGTTGATTTTTTTCTTAATTGTACTGTTTTTCGAAGTGTTCTTTTCTTGTACTTTTATTCTTGTAATTTTTCCGTTTTACCTTTTCCGTGTATTTTTTTCAACAATTATAATTTGTATCCTCTTTTTTTCCTGTAATTTTCTTCCTATGTAATTTTTTCCAAAATTATTCCGATCAGCACAACTTTACATGAACCCAATTTTTTTTCTTTTAAAATAAATGTCGTTCTAATGTGTTCTATAATCTCGGTTTGCGGAGCCGGATTTAACTACAACTGGATTACTACAACAAAAATTTTGGCATTGGCAAAACAATTATTACAATTAAAAATTGTAATAACTTTGGTTGTCATCATCCATTTTTGATGAAAAAAAAAATATATTTATTGGAAATTTTATCTGGCATAAAAATTTTCTCTTTATAAATAAATAAATAAATAAATAATATAATATATATATATATATATATATATATATATATATATATATATATATATATATATATATATATATATATATAATATATATATATATATATATATTGTAGCGGCTACTATGACTTATAGAGGCAACAAAACAATATGCATTTAATATCTCTCGCGCCTGCGCAGTATCTTCAGAGTAAAAGTCATGTCGCCGTACTAAGAAGCTCTAGGTTCAACCTAGACACCAAGAAGGGCAGACGTACCACTCGACTTCTCTGGACAACTGGGAAAGCCTCCAAGATTAACATTCAAAATCTTGCTGAATTTATAAACGTATGAAATTAAAAGTACCATTTATCTTCTCACCGAAGTTCATTTAAGTATTTCATCTCTTTATTTTTATTAATTTTTCACTTTGTCTGTTCAAATACATTTTTGATTAGTTAATACTAAATATTATTCGCCCTGGACCTATATTTAAGACTTTAAATGTTTCATCTGGCGTCCAACGGGCGGGGCGAATTTCAAAAAAAAATATTTTAATGTTTGTAATTGCATTATTTTATTATTATAACCTATGAGGGGTCAAAGCTTACTTTTAATTCCTCTCGGAATATCAAATTGTGGTAAAATCGTTTTGTTTTTCTAAATCTTGGTATAATTACGCTAATCTATTTTTTGGTGAACCAATTATGGTGGATTATGTAAACATTGACGTCAATGTTAGTACTATGGAAAATACCTTGGGAATAGAAATGTTATCGAGCCAACCGAATAATTTACAACTTAATTTAGAAGAAAAAGTAGACTATTATCTTGATAAATTTACTTATATTTTTGAGGAAACATTAAATTTACAAAGAAAATGTAGTTTAATATTAATAAAATCATTACAAGGGTTAGATGATTGTAAGGATCCTTTCAGTGAAAAGGTCAAAAGTAATAAATACATAGCTGTACAAAATAATCATCTCAATGACAATAGATTAAATACAATATGTCAGTATGAAACAATAAAGATTTCTAAGATCGAGAAAAACACAAATATAAAACAGGTGAAACGCAATACTACTAAGGCTCATAACATCATTAACAATAAATTCAATGAAGCCACATGTAAAATAAAGGACAGATTAGGGTACGCCAAAACACAAAAACACCCTAAAATTAAAAAAAGGATTTGTTCTTCGAGACAACGTTTTACTAGAATCCAGCGACTATGCTTTCCTTACATTATTGATATTGAAGGAAATAAAATCTTGGTACATAAGTACAGCTCGAAATTTAAATATTTCCTTAACAGTTATAGACAACATAAAAGTTCTTTAAATATGTATGATTCTACAAATAAAAAGTACTCCAATATTCGTAAAATTAGCGATCAAGAAATGACAGTCGAAGACGATGAAAATCAAACTCCGAAGGATTCTAGTGATCAAGATGGGTAACATGCTGTTAAAATACATCGGTTAACATAGATTAGATGCTTATATAGATGTCGCTGATGTCTTAGATTTTTCAATACCATTCAAGTTTATGAAGATGATAACTTTTTATTTAAAGTACTTTAATACATTTGTTTTTCTTAATTATGTAACTACTTACTTTTTTGGGTTACTTTTATTTGATTAAATTTATTTTATGGACCTAGCTGGATTAAAATGCTGATATTAGTAGATCGGCATTTGTTAATCATTATCTTCTTCGTCTACCACTTACTTTTAGGGTGAGATCCATAGTGAATTCCTGTCCCTTCAAGATTCTTAAAAAGCTTATCAGATATCGGAAAAATCTGATAAGCAGGGGGGCTATGTAGCGGCTACTATGACTTATAGAGGCAACAAAACAATATACATTTAATATCTCTCGCGCCTGCGCAGTATCTTCAGAGTAAAAGTCATGTCGCCGTACTAAGAAGCTCTAGGTTCAACCTAGACACCAAGAAGGGCAGACGTACCACTCGTCTTCTCTGGACAACTGGGAAAGCCTCCAAGATTAACATTCAAAATCTTGCTGAATTTATAAACGTATGAAATTAAAAGTACCATTTATCTTCTCACCGAAGTTCATTTAAGTATTTCATCTCTTTATTTTTATTAATTTTTCACTTTGTCTGTTCAAATACATTTTTGATTAGTTAATACTAAATATTATTCGCCCTGGACCTATATTTAAGACTTTAAATGTTTCAATATATATATATATATATATATATATATATATATATATATATATATATATATATATATATATATATATATATAATATATATATATGCCTCTTAGTTTGTACGTGTATGTACGTATATTATGAGTTGCCACTCAGATTAAGGATAAATTGTAACTATTCGCGATTCAAAGAGATAGTTGGAAGGTTGGCAATACCAATGGCGGGAAAACGAAAGGGTGATCAAAAATTTTTTTATCATAGGATTAGCATGGGAGCCAATAAAAATTCTACTTTTATTTATTTATTGTTAGTTAATTTGTGATAAATGTGATGAAAATTATTAGAACCACCACCGGTACTAAAAAAATTTCAAATATTTCGTAGATAAATATTTCGATAATTCCAGGATTTTAAATATAGAATCAGGCTCTTATCACTACAGACTTGGATTCGTCCGATTTAACCCAGAAACAATAAAACCTAAACGGATAATTTAAACAAACATTGAAAATCGGCTTCTTATCAGTTAATTTAAATACCTGCTCCAAATAATTTAATGCAATTAAATGGTAATTTTGTGTGTTTGTGAAAACTAAAATTATTTAAAAGTAACATTAATTAAAATAAAACCCTATATTATGATCTTCATTTTCTTATCATTCAATTTAAATACTCGTGACAACTCATTAAAACGCTATTTTTCAATAAAATTGTGATTCTACTGAGTTCATACGCCCTAAAATTAATTAGATTAAAGCACTTTGATAAAAAAATTAAAGAAATAATCGTCACAAATAAGAAATAATTCTGGCGCGGTGGTCCGCATGTCGGGCGAATTTCCTTTGATGCGTGTTTCCGTGCTTTTTATATAAGTTTACAACTACTAAATAAATAATTCCGGCGCGGTGGTCCGCTGTCGGGCGAATTTCATTTAGAATACGTGTTTCCATGCTAAACAACCATTTTCTTGCTTATGCAAGAACAATGCCCATTGCGTGGTTCCGGTTCATGCTTTAGAACCTAAGCAATTACTCAATTGTCAAGCACTGCTCGTAACTCATTTTGTCTGTATTTTCCAAAGGAAATGCGCTTAACTATCCAGTTGGTTGCACAAAACTATGCCTCTAAAATTAGAAGTACGCTCTATTATTTGCACTAGTTTAAAGCTTAGTTACTTATCTTTAAGCTTAGTCAGTTATCTTTAAAGGTTTTTTTAGCGCATTTCCTTTGGAAAATACAGACAAAATGAGTTACGAGCAGTGCTTGACAATTGAGTAATTGCTTAGGTTCTAAAGCATGAACCGGAACCACGCAATGGGCATTGTTCTTGCATAAGCAAGAAAATGGTTGTTTAGCATGGAAACACGTATTCTAAATAAAATTCGCCGACAGCGGACCACCACGCCGGAATTATTTATTTAGTAAGTTGTAAACTTATATAAAAAGCACACGGAAACACGCATCAAAGGAAATTTGCCCGACATGCGGACCACCGCGCCAGAATTATTTCCTAGTTGTAAACTTATATTAGGTAAAAAAACGATAAAAAATGATCGACCCTTCCAGGATGTGAACCCAGGTACTCTGGGTTTGAGTGGTCGTATTGACTCCGGACCACAGGCATTCATCTCAGAGGCCCAAAAAACATTGAAAACGACACCCTACTCGAAATTTAATTTTCAACGACCGTAATTTTGGTTTTCTATAATTTTGTGGTTTTTTCGACTTTTTGGTAACTTAAAGTGGTCGTATCGACTTCGGACTGGTTTCATTCGATTCCGCGCCCAAAATTACATTGAAAACGACACCCTACTCTAAATTTATTTTTTATCGACCTAAATTTTGGTTTTCGGGAATTTAGAATGGTTTTTTCGATTTTTAGGTCACTTATAGTGGTCGTATCGACTTCGGACCGGTTTCATTCGATTCAGCGTCTCAAAAAACATAAATATTGACCTTTTTTGCGGCAAAAAATATTAACCCTAATTTTGCCGATTTTTTGAAAATTTCGCTGACTCAGCAAACCGGGTTAATGACGTCACAAAAACCTGGTTTTCAATAGGGTTCGTGTCCTCCCGAAGGTTGATTTTTTGTACCAAGTTTGGTTAAAAAATATTAATCCGTTCGAAAGATAGAGTGTTTACAAGAAAGTGTCTAGAAATACATACATATATATATATATATATATATATATATATATATATTATATATATATATATATAATATATATATATAATATATATATATATATATATATAAGCTCGCGAAACGTATTTTTTCGTCATTAGGGACCTCTGAAACGGATTTGTGTCGTGGTCCGAGGTTCGAATTCCGCCATGACGCCTATCCCATTAGGCGAATTTTCAAAGGAAATTCGCTAAAACCAAAAAATCCCCATAAGGACTTTAACAACGATCACCCTTTCGTTATCAATTTCTTATCAGCGACGGTGGCGCTGCTACGGAGTTTGAATCGCGAATACTGAAAGGATTATTTCTTAGACTTTAAAAAATTCTGGCGCGGCGGTCCGCATGTCGGGGGAATTTTCTTTGGATGCGTGTTTCCGTGCTTAACAACAATCCTGGTTGGAATGATAATTTTTATAGTTAAATTAGGTCCGCATGTCGGGCAAATTTCCTTTGGATGCGTGTTTTCGTGCTTTTTACATTATATAAGTTTACAACTACTAAATAAATAATTCCGGCGCGGTGGTCTGCTGTCGGGCGAATTTCATTTAAATTTGTGACGTGGTCCAATGGAATTCCGCCATGACGCCTATCCCATTAGCGAATTTTATTCCCAAGGGAAATTCGCTAAAAAAGATTTAATTGAAGTAGAATATTTAATAGTTATTTATGGACTTTTTGAATGAAAATCTTAAATCTTAGACTACTTAAGACGCCCTAAGCTAGATTTTCATTAAAAGGAAAAATAAAAATTGAAGTGAAAAGGCGGCCTAAAACCATTTCTATCATCAAATCTATACATCAGTCAAAATCAAAACTAAACGGTACCCTGGTACTAATTACAACATGTAATTCGACTAAAAAATAATTTAAGAAATCTTTACCAATTAGTAGAAGATTAAAGACAAGAAGTAGAAAATATAATATGTTATAATTCTTTATTTTATATACTTAAGATTGAATCTGGCAAGGTTGAGGGTGTAAGACTAAGGTAGCTGAAGCAACTAATTGTAAAGAATAAGTTAACTGTACCACTGTAAAGAAGTTTTAATATGGAAGTTGTTGAAGATGGAGAGTTATTATGATATGCTCCAGATACATCCAGGACTGATGATGTTGGTACAAGATAAAGTCGTATAAACACATGTGAATCTGTTATCTATTCAGCCTTACTTTTTAATACTAAAATTAATGAGTTATTAGTTGTTTATCTTTTACCTATTTACCTAGTAACTGAATGTTTGACTAAGTGAACGATAAGTGACAGTGTTAGGTTCAAAAATAAGTGAGAGTATATAACCAGTGTTCTCTTACTACTGTTCAATGTTTGCTTTAAGCCAGCACTGTTTAAAGCACAATTTCAATTGCAATAATTCCTTTATTTGTTGATAAATACAAAAATAAACAACAAAATTAAAAAAATTACAAAAAAAATAATACAAATGTATACAAATTTTGATACTCATACTAATTTATCAACAACCTCAAGATCATTAGATCTGAGTGTGGAGACAGTCTGAAGAATATATAAGAGCAAAGAATTAAGTGGCACATAGCAACTGAGAAATGAGAAGCAAGTAAACAAAATATGGAAAAAAGAAATATTAATTTAACGTACATGATTAAAACAATAAAAGATTAAAACAGTAAAGCAGTAAAAGGAGTTTTCTAAAATTTAAAATAATTTTAGAGTTTTTTCACAATTTTGATTGTGAATTAGTACCATAAAACATGAATACCATATATAGCTTTGTGTAGCCATATAGCTTTGTGTAGACTAAAGGAACGCGAATTTAGAAGGCTTTGTTGATAATATTACACTATTATATAACAGTATTAGACGTATTTTTTACGCTTAAACTCGTAGGGTCATATTAGCGTTTTCCCTCACTCTACTAATTCACCCCAGAGTTTGTGCACACTCACTCATCTAGGAAGCACACTCTCCATACAAGGCGGCACATATAACTAATCCTCAGAGTGCCCAGTTTATTTAGCCCAACCCAAATCTATCCAAATTCACCGCTCTGGCTGTGCCCACGACTAGTTCACATTGTGCCTAGTTCATCTAGACCAGCTAGACTCTGGCTAGGCTCACCGCTCTGGCTAGCGTCACAGTGGAAGACTGAGCCCAAAAGGCCCGAGGAGGATTTTATCTAAAAGAGCCCAAATCTTCATCTCAAGAGGCTCAAAGAGCGGGGGGTCCCATATTACTTCTCAAGTAGAGGGGTGGACTCTTAACGAGAGTAGAATTTATTATTATAGCAAGTTTAATAGATTAAACTTGGGTCATAGGGGGTTAAAACTTAAAACCCCTATGACTTGACCCCAGATCATAGGGGTCTAATCATCGTGTGGGGCCCTTAAATATCTAGGTATATTAAATAAGGGTTATAATAATCGAAATTTAAAATAAATTGATAATTAAATAAAAATATCTAGCAGCCTTTAATGCTGCTATAGAGCCCTGATCAAGTATGCTAGGGCCCTTTATGGCCCTAGTCTACGCTATAGGGCCCTTAAAAGCCCAGGTAAAATAAATAGGGGCCTTAAAGACCCAAGATTTAAAAACATTTGTCTCTAGGAGCTTTTTTGGCCCTACCTTAGAGTATTTGGCCTCTTTGACTCCGGTGTTATGAATATATTACATTATTATTATGAATAGTATAAATGTATATACTATAACTTTAAAAATATTTAATATGTTCATAATATTTTTTGGGTTTATTTTTTAGGCTGAGGGACCAAGGAGGGCTGCCGCCCTCAATGGTCAGTCCGCCTCTGAGCGCCGACTACTAAGTTCACCAGTGTGCTTAGTTCATCTAGTCTTACTAGCTCCTCTGATCACATTAGTCTCACTTGGCCTGTACTCGTTTAATCAGACTCTGGCTAATCTAGCGCCACCCAACAGAGATCTCTAGCAACCCCGACGTCAGTGTGAACAAACTCATTATTTAGCCCTCACCTGAAAGTTCTGCAGTGCTAATAGGGGACGTCTGTCATCAATAACTAAACTCTTTGTTCCTACATACTCACGTTATTCGTGCCCCGAGCTGCATCTCCATTAGCCTTCAGAACTTTTACTTTTCTTTATCTCCAGCTCATGATAACGGAAACGTGGGTCCAGACTTGTCTCAAATGAAACAGGAACCAGCTCCGTATTTGCGTGATAGCAGCCAAGGATCAACCCGTAAAACCTTAGCTGGGTTGGCCGGCCTTGAATTCAAGACTTCCCGAGTGCACGTTACAAGGGATAACCTCATATAAAGGGCCTCTCCTGGCTAGATTTGAACCCTCGACCTCCAGGTCGAAAAGTGAGCGCTCTACCACATAGCTACCGGACTCGGTATTAGAAATATTAATATAGTAATACTAAATTGTTAATAAACTTATTACTAAATTATTAATTTACTATACTGTTACTATACTGTCTAGTATTAATTTTATTCTCAGCCTAAGATTTAAGGCAGAGTATTTAAATTCATAGTAATTGAAATATTACTCTAACAACATTATTAATAAGAATACAAACGTTATTTATGGACCATCGGAATAAATAATGCTATTATTTTCATGAGCAATATGTAAATCATTTAGTCACCTTGGCATTCGTTTTAGAAACCAATGCTATTAACACCAGAGAAGAAGCCGAGGGGTAAAATACTTTTTACCCATCTATTTATGTATTGGATGCTTGAGGCGAAACCGGAAAAGTTATTAACTTTACTCTTGAGGCGAAGTCGAGGTAGCTAATTAATGCGAGAGAATAATGATGACTTTAAAAGTATCCCAGAATGGAGGTCGTTATACAATTGAATAAAATTAATGATTTATCTTTCAAACTTTTTAGTAAGTTAGGTCCCCATTTTGAATCAAGCAAATTTTTTATAAAGAGTATTTTTTTAGCACAAAGATGCAAATTTGATGACAAACATTATTTAGAAGGGAAAATAAAAAAATTAGCAGAGTCATATTACACTTTTGTTCTTCATGAATATTTAAAAAATATATTAATTCGAAGGGTACTTTACATTTACACCTTATAGATTTTCTTATAGTTTACTTCTTTACATCGAAGCAAGAAACCCTTTTATGAAGAGTGACTTTTTTTCAAGAAATCAAAATTTTGGTAGTTTCATCTATTCGGGTAAAAATGGGATTGTATCCAGTTCCAAGTCATATTTTTTAAAACTTATATCTCCTGAAATTTAAAAGAAGAGACACAAAAATGACTGTTTCTAGCTTTCTTTTTGAATGACATCTCCAAAAAACACATCAAGAAGGATGGAATGAAATTTAAAAATAGTGAAATCTAAGTTGAGTAGAAATCCTACTAAAAAAATCAGTTTAGGTTTGACATCACAAGGAGGTAACCAGGCCTGTAGCTAGAGAGGCGTCAAAGGTCGGGGGGGGGGGCGACCTCCGAAAAACATTTTCGCCCCCTTAGACGAAGTAGTTGACAGCGGACGTCCCTTAAATCATCATAAGGTGCGTGAAACATCGCTCCCTCAGGTTGGTTCTCTACAAGTTTTGGCTAGCTACAGACCTGAAATTTACTTGTTAAAACCAGCGTCTGAGGGCTAAGATTTCTAAACGGTCAATTTTTTCAGCGATTTCATCAATTTCATGATGGGTGTAAAAATAATTTTAGTTGAAAATTTGACATCAATATGATGATAAAGAGACAAAATATTTGAGCTTAATTGTATACTAGCGTATAAATATACAAACAGGAACATGATGAACGACAAGCAAACCAGGAAGATGATGGACAAGCAAAAGCACGACAAGCAAACCAGGAAGATGATGAACGACAAGCAAACCAGGAAGATGATGGACGACAAGCAAACCAGGAAGATGATGAACGACAAGCAAACCAGGAAGATGATGAACGACAAATAAACCAGGAAGATGATGAACGACAAGCAAACCAGGAAGATGATGAAAGTCAAGCAAACCAGGAAGATGATAAACGACAAGCAAATCAGGAAGATGGTGTGATTTCAACTGTTTTTGCATTAAATAGTTTGAATTTTGATCTATATTTTAAATCTATGTATAGCATTAATGTACCTAGGATTTGTTATTTGGGTTAATGCTTTGAAAATAGAAGCCTAATGCTACTTTTAACTGGATGTTAAACCCTCGTACATATGCTTCATCTAGTATCTTTGTTTCATTCTTTAATTTCTAAATGTACTGCTGGGATTTCTGCACAAACACTTTTACGTATTTGTGGTTTCTAGCAGTACAAATACTATCAAATAAAAGGCCCTTGTTGGACATCTGTTTAGGGATTCGATATTGGATTAAAATTAGCGTTAAGTTTTTTTTATCAAAGAATTAGCCCTTTGAACACATCCCAGGTACATTATGCTAGACATAAATTTAGTATTAGACAAAAATTCAACTATTTAAATCAAAACAAAAATCCTACCTGGATTTTACATAATGTAAAATTACGATCTATCGTTTTAACACACACATTTAGCATACATATTTTGACTTGTTTTCTATTAATAGATATCAAACAATTTTAAGACCCAATTTTGAGATAAAATTGGCGCAAAATAAAATAAAAAATTAGCCGTTTTGAAATCATAACTTTCAGACACAAGTTTTGAAAAGTAACCTCCCAGTGACATCAGTCTAGCCATATCTCTCAGCTAAGAAAAAGTAATACTTTCTGAACAGGAGTTATTACTGTTCATTGACGCATGTAGTAATTGACACGTGACTATGACATAAAATAATATTTTATATATAAAATAATATTAAATAGTAATATAAAATAATATTAAATAGTAATATAAAATAATATTTTATGTTTATGTAATAATTAGTTCAATTAAGTTAAGTTGCATACTTACTCATGAATAAAAGTGTTTTAAGTCTGATTATGATTGCTTCCACTGTTTAAGTTTAAGAATAAGCAACAACAATATACATTCCCATTTGCAGCGAAGACTGTTGTGTCGTCAAATATAGTATGCAATTTTATAAAGTAATACAAAAACACAAAAACAAATAAAATATATTTTTAATTATAATGTTCTTATACAATAATGATTAATAATATAAAAATACAGATATTTTAAGAATCACAGGTAATATTGTGGTCTGGTTATACTTTTTTATTTTGTTTATTCTAAAATAAAGGATTGCCATTTATAACTTTTTATATTCCAAGAACTAAAAGGAACGGTTTTATTCTTCAGACGGTATGAATTACACGCACTCACAATAGGAGCTAATAACAAATTTTAATAATTTATTTTAGCAATGAAACATTGTATTTCTACATCGATTTTGTATAATATTAGTGCTTTAACTCCTGTTGACTGTGTTAATGTATATATATATACATATATATATATATATATATATATATATATATATATATATATATATATATATATATATGTTATATATATATATATATATATATATATATATATATATATATATATATATATATATATATATATATATATATATATATATATATATATATATATTTATATATGAACATGTATTTATTTAGAAATCAGACAAAGTTTAAGTATAACCAGAATTCCAATAAAGTCACAAGTATATAATATATTGTAATACATGTCCACAATAGATAAAATTAAAATTATATTTCTTAGGCCTGTATTCACCAATTAGCCAATTTAAAGTCTTAACTTTTTCATAGTTTAAATGTTTATTATTATTCATTTAGTACATGAGATATTTAGTGAAATAAATATTGCGATTTAATAACGTAATTAGGTAACGTACCGGTTTATCAGCTGCATTATAAAACTTGTATATTTCAATTAATAAAAAATTGATTTAGGAATAAATGTAAACTTGAATCAGCTGTTCTGGCGATTGATCACATCATTGAGGTCAGTGCTTACCCCCTCTCTTTATGTTTAAAGAAAGGGTAAAGACAGGATTCACTATAGTTAGTCAATCATAACAGCTGATTTTTGTAAACATGTATTTGAAATTAAATTTTTAGTAGTGCCAACTCAATACGTAAAATAGTAGGATTTTTTGCTACGTTACTTAAAAAAAACAAATTTTAGTAAGTGTTCAACAAATTTCAGAATAAAACAAATTATTAAATCGGTCTAAAGAATAAAGAGATTCTATTCTATTCTATTCTATTCTAGTTACATAGTAAAATAGAATTAGGGACTGGACTAAAATTTAGTAACATTAGTTCTTGCATAGCAAAGGCATTTATATATGCTAAGCCTTGATTAACTCTTTTAATTGAATGGTGAATACAGTATTTAGTCAAATCATAAAAAAATAATAATAAACTAAATTGTTACTAAACATAAAAAATAAAAATATCAAAATAAGTTTACTGCAAGGCCTATTCTAGCAACCTTTTTGGAAAATAATGTACATAAGTATATTTTTTCAATTATAAAGATCATTTATGATTATTAAAAAGTATGGAAAACTGCATGCATTTCTAAGTATAACTGAGCTTTGATAGGTAACTTTTCTAGGGTGGGCGGGTAGTTAGGTTCGTATTGGAGTGAAGTCCATTTTGGCTCCATTGAGGTGAGGCGAGGGAGTCGTGTGAAAAATTTGAAAAACTCTCATAAATCCGTAAGTAAAAGGAGAAATGAGTCTAGAATGGTCTAAGTAACCATAGGTTACTTAGATCAAGAAGCATTTGCTGCCAGCATAACGTTTTATTTTAATGAAAATATCCTAAATCGGTATACCTTGTCCTCCAAAAATGATAACTATAAAACAAGAAATATACAACAGAAAGAGAACAGAAATTATAATGCTCATAGTGAAAAATTTCATGAAGAAACACAATGAAATCTTTTAATATCTGCTCTAAAACATAATTTCTGCAAACAATTATGTTTTTAAAGCATTTGTTGTACAAAGCTAATTTAATATTTAATCCTTATTAGTTTTAGTTTTAGTTTATATATATATATATATATATATATATTATATATATATATATATATATATATATATATATAATATATATATATATGTATATATATTACAATGAAGTCTTGTAGTTACCCCTAGATCTACAACAGATTACAAAATTTATTTTAAATTAAAAAATATTAGGATTTATGAAATACGAATAGGTTTATAAATATAAAATGTAAAATTTAAAGTGTAAACATAATTTTACAGTATTTATATTAACATAACAATTACATAAAATGTAAAAACTAAATATCAACAACTGCAAATAAAATAATTTAAGTCTTTAAGACTCAGAATCAGAATACAAATTAAATATACAAACACAGAGTTCTTATTATATTACAATTATTCTTCTTGAATATATTATTGCACAATTTGTATCACTAAAATACCATTGAAAAATAACTAACAACAAATATATTATAAGGCTAAACTATTGCAAAACTGTGAATCAATGAAATGAAATGTCACCTTAACGCATATCAAATTCAACCTTAAACCATTTACAATTTTATAAAATGAACGCAGATAAGATATATTTGAGATTTTTAAACTTATACTTGATGTAATATAAAATAAAATAAAAAATATAAGATGCACAAAATGACTCGGTTACTTTTGCAATGTTTTCCTTTAGAAAGCTATTAAACGTAAAATTTAAACCTCTAATTTAAAGCATGTATTAACTTTTTGTTAAAAGCCCTTGAATAGTTTTAATAAAATCAAAACTTTTAATTTAATTTTTGTGGTGTCTTTTACCTAATTTAAAATTATAAACCTATTATTTACTAAATTTAACAATCATAGAAACTGAACTTGTAAGAAGAGTATTTTTTATTTTCTTCTTTACTTTAATAACAGCATTTAATAAATAATCACCTATTTCGTTAAAACAAGGTAGAAAGTAACCGCAAGCGGGGAGGCGGCGAGGTGCCTGATCATAAACCGTAACACATTATTAATGGCAATGACATTTTCCTTTATTTCTTTGTGGTCAGTGAAATATCTTTAGCAATTAACTTTTTAACGTACGTAAAGGTATAAAATAAAAGAAAATCTTGAGTAGTAAGTTGAATTAATAAATTTTAGTGTATATGAATAAATTAACACAGTAAAGCAATATTTTCCTCTAATTTGAACATAAGTTAAAAAATCAAAAATAATACAAATTTTAAATTAGACCCAAAAATTATGGTAAAAAACTGGCTAATATCTAAGGCCCGTATTCAAAGACATTTTCCTAACATTTTCCTAACATTCTCCTTGTTCCTTAAGGAGAATGTTAGGAAAATGTCTTTGAATACGGGCCTTAATCTATTTGAATTGTTTTTATAAACATATAATAATTGTAAAATAAATAAATGAATAAAATAAAACCAATTTTTAAGTTTATCTAATTTTATCAATTTTTACTATTGACTGTTTTCACCTATTTTTACCAATTTTTTGGTAAAAAATGGTAAAAATAGTCAAAGGCTTTACAGGCTTTATTTAATAGGCAAATTTACATAAAAAATAATATGCTTCTGACGCTTTTTTTTATTATTTATAAACTTAATAAAGATAGAGCTCTTTTATTATATGAAAAAATATTGATATTTTATTATTTATGTAAATTAATTACTCTTTCATAGACTAAAACTGATATAGTGGCGATAAATTAAACGTTAATCATTGTTTATGTTCTTATTTTAAAACTAAAAATAAATCTTATATAAAATATTAAAAATACTATTAATAAATAAAACTGTGTCAACCGTTTTCTTCTCTGTTGAACAAAAGATAATAAACTACAGAAAACTTTAAATGTAACTAATATTACACATACTCAGGGTATGTTCTAAAACATTTAATGGTTATCACTGCCGAAATTGTTTTAGTTTAGGTTTATTAAACATGTATCCATTCGGGTTTATTCTTCAAGCTAAAAACGACAATTAAATTAGTCATTCAATCAATGTATCGTTTATTCAAAACATTTAACCAAAAAATTATATATAAATTTAAAATAATGTGTAATATTGTCTACATAATATAGATCTTAAAATTTGATAAATAATATTAAATTAAAAATATTTAATTTAATAAAACGATGTTATAATGTAGATGGAAATATTCTCAATTTTGTAATAAAAGCAGCAAGAGATGCTTTTACTTTACTTTGAATCAGTAAAAGAAATGTCTGCGTATTATAATAAATGAGCAAATTTTCGTTGAAAATTCACTAAGATAAATTAAATTTATCTTAAATTTGATGATAAATGTTCGTTATTGCTTGCAAATAACGAAAAATAATAGGATCACGTTAAAATAACATTTATTGAAGATAGTTTAGATGTTATTATAGGTGGGATAGATTTTTTAATGTTAATGATGTTAGATAAGATGTTAAAATATTTATTAAAAAGATCTATGGGTTGCTTTACTTCGAATCAATAAAAGAAATGTCACGTTATTTGAATTATTTTTCATGTAGTTTATTATCTGCATGTCTATAAAGAAGTAATCTCTATAAAAGAAGTTCCTTGATTTATATAGGATATGATTAAAATACCACTTAGAGCAATTAGGAGATTGAAAATAGCTTTTATGATAGATATTGAAGCAACTGTATTTGCTGAATTAAGAGCTCAAAAAAATTATTAAGAAGTGTCAAGTCACTACTTTAGGACAATAGTTCTAATTAATGTCCAAAATTAAAAAAAATTGTGACTAATAAGTCATAATTAAGGTAATAACCTTCAGGCATCACTGGGTCTAAAAACTGTTACAAAGGTTGATCGTTAGTAAATAAAGCACCATTCTAAGATCTTAAAACTGACCTATTAACTTAAAAATATTATAAAGAATGTAAAGATAGAAATAAATATTTCTTTCAGTGTTAATTATAACTTGATAAAATTAAAATATACAAATTTTGTATATTAGACTACGTTGATTGTAAAAGTACGCTAAACCGCTGTACTAATGTCTTTCAGGTTTAGCATAACTCAGCAAAACACGAAATAAAAGGAAAACTACAAGAGCTTAAACTCTCAATCTCACTTCTGCATTAATTAAGTAGAATTGTGTTTCAGTAGTTTAAGTCATCACTTCTAAATTAAAATTTTAAAGTTGTATGACAATTTCAAAGAGTTAATACATTACATCATACGGTGAATGCAAAATGAACTGCATTATATTTAAAAAAATCAAAAGCAAAATATAATAAAAATTAAAAAAAAATTGTTTTACAAAAGAAAATACAAAAAAATAAAATATCCATGCGTTACATCAGATTCTGAAATGAAGCCAAGAATACTACGAGTACATTTCAAAGTGGCAATGACACTGCATTGTTTAATTATAAAACATTATGATTGTTACAATAGCTCGAACTATTTATTGTTTTATGGTCCATAAAGTCATTCAAGGTTTGTCTGTTTTAATGTCCTTGACATTTGACGATACGATGTGTTATACAGCGCTGTGTTGCAGGTGTACATCAGTTTCACTTAAAGTGCCCCGAATAATCTCAACCGTGTCTAAGAAGAACTGGCTTAATGCAATCTGTATAACTATCTACTGCAATATTATCCTTCAAACTTTCACAAAACAAAAAATGGGCCTAGTCATTTTCTGTAACTATTCTATAATGGCATTCTTATTACTGTTTTTTTCTCGATAATGAAATCTCAAGATTCATAAAATTATTTTTATGAAATTGAGTAAAAAATATATTAAATAAATTGTTTGTAGTGAAAATGCAATCCTTGTGTCTATAATTATTGACTAAAAATTCAAGGCTACAGAATCAATAATTGTTTACAAGCCTGTTAGCCAAATAAACAGGATTAAAGCTATCACGAAAACTTTATCGTAATAAGTTCTTATTTTAGTTAGTTTTTTTAGTACTTTTTAGTTTCAATCAGCAATGATTTTATTTTAGTTGGACGTTTTGCTCATTCCATTGTATAGTATTTAAATGGTATATTTAATTTAATTTTATTAAAATAGTATTTTTTTTATGTGTTACACCTATATTATAGGCTGTGTATGAATAGATAAATATACTTTACATGTATAAAGTATATTATATAAGAGGCTGAACTATACAATAATATTATTTTTTATCTAGTTTTTTATTTGAAAACTACTACTAAATATACTATTAAGGCGCTTAAAAAATACAAAAAAACATTGATATAAGATATTGCAGTGTGTTTGTACTCAGTGTTTTATTGCACATTTAATTGTTATATTTATTTGTTTTGTTTACATTATAATCATTAATGTAGTGATAAAATTTATCCTAAGAAAAAATTACGTAGATTTATACGAACATTATGTTGTATTCTTATCAATAACAGAATTAATTAATTTAAAATAATTCTAATTAAAATAAGATAAGCAAAAAGCTCAGAAAAATTGACTTTTTCGTCGATAGGACGTAAAAAACTTATTTACCCTTCATATAGTTAATTTATTTTATTATTGACATCCTTAAGGTCTAGTCCAGGATTCTATTAAAAAACTTTTGGCATCGAACAATAGCCAGATACCCCACTAATGTCGACATTGGTCAGTAATAGCGACAATAACTGGCATTTAGGTCATTGCCAACTTTTCAGTATGTCGACATTTCCCCGATTTCGCACTTTAAGAGTTCTTTGTAACGCATGAAAAGAAAAGACAAAACACGACTGTACCTTGTCGATGAATTTTATTTGTTAAAATATGAAAAACCTTATCATGAAAAAAAGATATTATCAATTTCTAATAAAACAGTTAGAAGTATATTTTAAAGGAAGTTTATTAATGATACAAAATATATAATGACCACAAAAGCTTTACCTTATTGTCACAAAACTAACATTTTCAAAAAATTTAATAAAATAATCATTAATTATAAAATAATTATAATTAATGAGAAAAAGGGATTGTTAACACAATGTACGCTCGATGTAATAAATTATGAAAATTTTAAACGTCATAAAGATTTCATTTATTTATGAGACAAAATATTTGTTTTCAAAACCCTAGTTTACCCACATAATTTCAAATCCTTGAATCTGTACTTTTTAAATTATCTGTTTTTACTAAGTTCGGAAAAAAGAAACAAATTGTATATTATAAGACGCAATGTAATTCATATATATTTTAAAAATTGATTTTTTTGCTTAAATAATTTATATTTGAGAACTGCACAAGCAGTCTTAAATTTATCAGGGTAGTAAAATTTCGTAATTCTAAAATAGATATAAAATATTAAAATGAAACTAAATAATTGTGTAGAGTATGCAATCCTCAGTCGACAGACGCATAAGATATCGAGGGGGATTTGATGTTACGTATTCCGGTCTGTAAATGAACTTGGGAAGGTCGGACAATGAACTTGTTTCTTCCATTTAGGTTGAGCTTTGTATCCAATATTTTTATAAGTCAATTTCACTATTAGGTAACAGCCTTTGAATGTAGAGGTTACGATGTTTATCCTAGATCTCGAGTCAAGGTCAGGGCTAGAGAACTTTTTGACATCTTTTAACCTAAAACCAGACAGAATTCTTTTTTAATCAAACGTCCGTGTTACGCCATTGGAACCACTCATTTTTCTCAAACATAACTTGCTATACAAGAGCTCTCCCATAAAAATTAAGTTTATTGATCTAAATGATGGTTTTAAAGATAAATAGCAGCCTAAAAAATTTAACTATTCCGGATTTTCCACTTTTTTCCTGTGTTTTGAAATTTAACTTACACTAATTAAATTTTCCTAATTTTGTACCTAATTCTTATTTTGTATTTCAAATTTATCCTTGTTTTAAAATTGGTTAATTTATTTTAAACAGAGGATGCATTTTTTTCATCTAAACTGTAACACGTTTTATGGCTTTTATCTAAAAACCTATTGAAGATTTTGTGGGGAACCTAATTGCGAACAGTTTTTACCAAAACTTGAATTTAAATTATGATAACTTTTAAAATTTTATAAAGTGAATCCTTAATATTCTTGGTCTCATTATAAACATTATAATTAAAATAATGAATTTAAAACTATTTTTATAATTCTCAATATGTGATATGTGTATCATACGTATGGCACATACATATGATACACATGTTATAACGAAATGACTTAAGCCTCATATTTTTAACAATATAACATTACAAATTTTGGATTTATTTAATAATTTACGTTAAATAATAAGTATAAAAATTTGCAATCTGTGAACTTAGTTTCATGAAAATGATAAAGTGATTATTTCACGAGGACTATAGGAACATAAATAGACAAAATGAACATAAATAGGGTTCAGGCCACATAATTAAGGTGTGTTGAGGTGTGTCAGTGGAGTGCAAGGTGATTTATAAAGATATATATTTGGTCACAAATGATTTAACTTTCTATAAGACATATAAAACTAAACGTTTATGAAAGACTTGGAATAGAATTAAAAGACAAGTAATGGTTACTAAATGGTACTAAAAACTGGTACTGTACCGGGATTATTGAAAGTAAAGTTAAAATGTTGTAGGGTCGTGAATGAGGTCGGGTCACGGGCAGTATGTCTGTAGGAGAACGTCTACACAAAGGAGGGGCTTTGACTCGAGAATTAAAACACAAGGCAATACAAGAAAATAATCTTCTCTCTTTGACTCTTAGTCAATACCTCGTCCTATACGTGAAAGAGCAAATAAATGATGTAATAATACTGAGAAATATAAAAAAAAATAAAAACAAGTTAACAACAAATAACTTACTGATAATAAATGTATTAACTCCAGATGAAATATGTCAACACACCTTGATAGAGACGAAATATTGGTTACAATATGAGAACTCTGTTGTCTCCTTGGAGCGGCTCCACCTTAATTTCAATCCAGAAATAAAATTAATTTCAAAATCCATTGTCGTCGATGTTTTCGTAAGATCTTCGTTAAGACGTCGAACCATAAGAAACACTTCTTCGGATTCCTAATAGCTTTCACATATGACTCAAAAAAGTTATTATTATTATTTTTTTGGAAGAATTCATTCAAAAGTGAAAAAAGTGAAACATAGCGTGCGTGACTGAGTAACTTGATAAGAAATATATTCTATTCAACTATTTACAAAGAAGTTAGTATTTCTTGCTGAAAGTATTGACTCTGAAAATCTTATTCTTCAAAATGAAAAAATAGTGTTAACTAGAAAAGTACCTTTGGTTGATAAATGAGCTAAACGTGATGTGAGGTTATAATTAGGCTAACATTTTTGGGTAACTTAAATTACAATGGTATTTAAACAGTAAACATAAATTATTAAACTAAATTTGCTTTGTTCAAATATATAGTGCCACATAATAAATTTTACATAGTTTTTTATTTATATTTTCATAATCTCGCAAAGTTAAATATTTAGGTAATTTTACGAATATTTTAGACCAACTGCCGAATTACTGGTAAATGGGTTATATTGTTTTTATTCAGTGTTTATTTATCTCGCAACTTATTTAAACATTATTTAAATAATTAATTTCAATAATTAATAGTTTTTATTTATCGTTTATTGGTATTTTTATAAGCTCGCAAAGTTGAATAGTTAGTCCATTTTGCATTGGAATATTCTAGACCAAATGTCGAATTACTGGTAAATGGGTTATATTGTTTTTATTCATTGTTTGTTTATCCTCAAAACTTATTTACACATTATTTTTTAGGAACAATTTTGTAGGGTATTGGCATAAGGGAGACCAAGATATGTTGTATGAACTCAATTGGTTATTAATTAAAAAGTAACTAATTAATACAAAACTTGGGGAGTTCAATTTTTCCAAAAAGGTAATACTTTAAAACATAGGTCACATTCCAGTCTTTTTATTTTATTAACCACATTTCTCAGTTCTTTAATAGAAGCATATTATTGCTCACTATAATTAAAGATATCAGCGCAAAAAAATATGGTTTTCAATTTGATGCTATATAATATTCTTCTTGAGAAATAAGTAATAAAATAAATATAATAATAAAGTTTAAACTTACACATTAGAAGAGAGACGATGGAAATTAATAATTATAACAAAAATATTACTTATCAAGAGAATTAAAAAAATCTAAGTCAAGTCCTTTACAATTGTCTCCAGTCAGTAATTAATAAGTATAAGAGGTACTTAAAGCCCAGTACAAATAAAGTACTAGAGTAGGAATGAGGCTTTTCATTAAGAACTTAAAACTGTTCGAAAGCCAAAACACAAAATACTAACGTCCATATAAGCAACTTGTATGGTACCTTAATTTAGTCCGTTGCTTTGTTAGAATTAATAAATGCCACTTAAGATTTCCTTAATCAAAAATGATTTTTTTCAGTTCATATACGTTATGTTTTGAGCCATACTGAAAGAGGAACTTGAAGGAAAGCTGCATTGAGAAATCCTTTAAAATGTTTACCGATAGCTTGTGCTGCGGCTGGTTTCATTTCTTCAATAACTTCGTTCGCGTTTTCATTCATGAACCTGTTCATGGCTTCACCGATAACACTGTTCACGTTTAACTGATCTTTAATTTTAAATCGAGCCTTTTGCAGTTTAAAATCCACTCCGAGCCTCTCTGTTTTCATAAAAATTACACCGTCCCTTTTTATTTCTTTTCCAGAAATTTTTCCAGCAGCTGTGATATTCACAAATCTAGCCCAAAATTCACCTCGACTTCTAACAGGAAACAAAAGAACTTGCCCTATCACTTCGTAATTACCCGTAACTTCGATCCTAGGGATTCCGAGACCGAGGTCCATCTTGTATTTATTGACGTCTCCCTTTACGTTGAGAATAGTGTAGTTGGTTGCTCCGTGAACCGTGATGTTAGAGAACGTACCCTTGATCCTTATGGCACCGGCACCGTTTTCCATTGTCATCTTAGGGATGAGTAGAGGCTCCAAGGGCGCCAGTTTGATCTCTGGAATACCTTTGTAAAGGTACGGCCGCAAGTGGTTGAACGATTGTCGTATACAGTCATTTATGTTCGGATCGTCTCTCCGGCAAGGATGAATAAATTCAGGTGTAGAGTTAGGTGATAGGGCACAAAAGACGGTAGGCGATAGGGCCGTCGCCAGCACGACCGATAGAAAAAGGGAGGTGCTGGACGAGAGGCTCATAGTGGTTAGACTAACCCGTGATCGTATTGCCCACCGGGTCTGTGTACTTATGCAATACATTAAGTCACACCACCACGGCTCCCAGTTGAGTTCTCCCCTCTAAAACTTATGCAATTGCTACCCCTTAGATCTGGGACAAACTCCTTGGCGACCCACTTGGGAAACAGTTCACTAGGGTGATGACTGTCGATGTGAATAAACGATCCTTGGATCCGATACGTAGCTTATTGATAAAAACACTGACCATCAACAACCGACAAGGATTATATTTGTCGTCCATTTTTCCTTCTTTAAGTTCTTTACACATTACATCCCACCTTTATTGTAATTCCCCTGACCTCTCCCTACTGTAATGCTGACGTCATAATGAATATAATATAAGAATGATAGGTCTTATATTATCCTTAAAATAAGAGCAAATCCAGATTTTAAATGTAGTTTAATAATTAACAAGTGCAAAACATCCAACAACAGTTTTGTCTTAAAGCCAAAGCCAGTTTTATCATATCTATGTTGTTCACAAAAGCCAACATTGTTTTTATTTAGAGTTCAGTCATTTAGAGTTTATTGACGTATATAATTACGCCTTTAGATTATGTTTTTAAAATGAATTTACTTTCCAACAAATGTATCAATATTCATTAATGAATTAATTAAAGCATACAAGTAGCTTTCAGTTCATCTTAAGAATATGTCGGGGAGCAAAAAACAAAAAAAGATAGGAGTCTAAGCTGTATGTTTTTGGTTGCATTTTTTTAGCTTTTTTAATTATCTTTTGTACCTTATAAAGTAAATAACTTAACTAATGCGTATAAAAGTTCCTATTTTATAATAATAATTGTTTGTTGTATATAAATAATACGGATAACCACTGCAAGGTCTGGTTCGCTTCACGGCGGCTCGATTGTTGTTGTTTCGTATTATTTGTTGTTTTATTACTTCTAGTTGTTAATGGCAATTTGCCTTGTATGCCTTTTATTATAACTTTATTTCATCGCCTCGCGTCACAAGGCTGCGTCGTGAGGCTCGCTATGGACCCTTGGAGGCCACTTTGGTGTGGTTTTATTATTATTTATTGTTATGGCATTTTGCAATGCAATGTAGTATTTAGCGAATTTTTATCGCCTTGTGAACTTTGCTAGCTTTGGCCCTTTCGGTGGAGTATAGACGTATATACAACAATTTATATGATGATAATTGCGGTCCTTGGGATAATTCGATTAAGCTGAAACTAGCCTCACACGATTTAGCTTGCGATCTTCCTTTATATGAGACACCTTATTTCAATGCCATTTTATGTTTGATTTTTTTTTGAGGTCATAGCTTAGGTCAATTAGCGGACTTTTCTAGGTCACTTTAAATTTTATATAAATTTTATAGAATTTTTCATATAAAGAAAGGAAAAGAAATGCAAATCTAGTGTTGATACATTTTTACTTTTCCTCATTTATACCTTCCTTTATTCCTTATTTATTTATGTGCAAAGTTTCATATTTTTATACATGCATTAGTTTAATTTTTATCAAATGACTTGTACGCTATTTAAAAAATTATCAAAAATCTGAAAATAATCCAATTGAGTTGAAATTTAGTTCAAGTATATACCTTTACGTAATGAATAAGTACACAAAGTTTCGTTTTGATACGACAAAAATTTCCATGATTTTTGTGGATCATAAAAGCTTAGCAGCTGGATGGGTAACCGCTAGGAATGAAACAAATGTATATACTATCTGAGGACGAGCGAAGCGGGTCCGAAGCTCGGAGGATGAGTGTAGCGAATCCGACGTGATGAGGAAAAGTTCCCATTTTTTATAAAACCCTTACCTGATTTTTTACTTTTCCTCATTTATACCGTAGGTATATAAGAAAGTATTGTGTTTGAAAAAAAAAATCCGAAACCGGAATGTCACTGAAATTATCCATTTTTCATGCGTTTCATGCGTTTTTAAGGCTTCCTGAGTGGTTTTTGCAAAGTTGTTTGTCTGTACATGTTTCATCTCATTATCAACATTAGTTCAATTTATGTAGAATGATTTGTATGTGTTTTTTAAATAATTATAAAAAAATCTGGTACCTCTAACTTTTTCTCATCACGTCAGATTCGCTACGCCCACCCTTCCTGCTTCGGACACGCTTCGCTCGTCCTTAGAATATGCACGTCGTTAAATTTATGCTGCAACACAACATCGAATCTGTACATAAGTTTTATTTCAGCGGTCACCCATCTAGGCACTGACAACGCTCAATGTTGATAAACTTTTATGATCCAAAAAATCATGGATATACTTGTCGTATTGAAACGAAACTTATACGTATTATAAAAGGAAACTTTATCAAGTAAAGATACATGCTTGTACCAAATTTCAATTCAATTAGATTGTTTTCCGATTTTTACTTTTTTTAAACAAAAACCTACACAAGTCATGTTATAAAAATTCAACTAATGCTGATAATGAGATGAAACTTAGCACATATGTTAGTCTTACACATAGCTACATGCGTGTCAAATCTCAATCTGATCGCATCATTTCTCCACGTTAAATGATTTTTCGAAATTTTCGCTGAGCCATCGTTGCGGGTTTCGACTTCATAAAAAAATATTTCCTAAACAGCACAACTAAAGCAGTGGACTGATTTGTGTACAAGTTTCAACTCTCTAGCATAAATACACTCAGAGATACGATGATAACAGACACACACACACACATACGATTTTGCAAATACCACTAGGAGGCCTTAAAAACGCCTGAAACGGATAATTTCAGTGACATCCTGGTTTCGGGTTTTTTGCAAACACAATACTTTTCCTATATACCTACGGTATAAATGAGGAAAAGTGAAAATGGGAAACAATCCAATTCAGTTGAAAATCAGTACAAATTTATATCTTTTCGTTTCGTTTGATTACGACAAGTATATCTGCGGTTTTTATTGGATCATAAAAGTAAAGCAGCGTTGAGCGTGGTCATTGCCAGAATGGGTGTCCGCTGAGAATGAAATAAATTTGACATGTTTAAGTGTAAATTTGCAATTTTTTATATTTTGATGACGCGCGAAGCGAGTCTGATGTAGGGAGGATAGCGAATCTGATGTGATAAGGAAAAGTTCAGAGGTATCCCGAACTCGTTTTTTAAATTTTTTCTTAAAAGAAAAGTTATTATTTCATATTTTTGGGGCACTGAATTGAATAAAACCGGCCCGTAGTCGTGGGTACAACGAATTTTAGTGACCAAAAAGCCAAAAAACAGTCGTAAATTACACCAAACTAAAATGGCGTTTGGTAAAAAATTATATTTTTGAACAGGGTGTAAATTTCAAGGATTACTTAGGCGCGAAATAGAATAAACCCGGTCCGTAGTTGATAGGACCATTTAAAGTGCCCAAAAAGTTGTAACATCGTTGGTTAATATCCGCAAATTTAAAAATACGGTAGGAAAACAATAACTGTCGAGTAGAGTGTCGTTTTCAATATTTTTGGGGCTTTGAGTCGATGTAAATAGTCGATTCGAGTACAAAAAGTACTGAAACTTAGAAGCCCGCATTTGAATCAAGGTTCTTCAAAAGTTTTTTATGCGAATCTACAAAATGCTTCAGCTCATTTCTTTTGCAAAATCCATGAAAATTGAAAGACAAGTTAAAAGTGCTACTCTTGCGACCATAAAGCATAAGCCGTAGACCTGAGCAAGATGGGTTGGTGCGCTAGAAAGCAAGCAATCCAAAATAGGGGAAATTTGCCCGGGTTCGAATCTTGGACTCTCTCGAATCTTGATGGAAAATTTTTCATCAATATTTTTTCTCTTTTTAAGAAAGAAATAGTTTTAATTATTTTGTCACAGTGGTCCGCAAGCGCTGCATCGAATAAAATCAGAGAGTCGAAATAACTATGGTATATAACTGGAACACCTAAAAACCAGTCATTTTCATTGTTTTTGGGCCTGTGAGTTGAATGAATATGGTCTGGAGTCGACACGAGCACTCAAAACCATGGTACCTGGGTACGAATTTTGGTAAGGACGATAGTGTTTTTTCCGTTCTTTGAGCATTCTTTAAGTTTATAACTACAGAATATCTAACATATCTGGTGGTCTACATGCCGGGCAATTTTTCTTTGCGTGCTACTCCCTCGATTTTTTTTTCGAATGCGTGTTTCCGTGAATCTATTTCTTGCTTAAGGATCCGGTTTATGCTTTATAACTTGAGTAGTTACTCAATTGTCAAGCGCTACTCGTAACTCATTTTTTCTGTATTTTTCAAAGGAAATGCGAAAAGGAACACCAAGTGTTCATAAAACTAGTGCAAATGCAGGGAAACATTAAAGTAGTGCAAATATTCCGTGATTATCATAGATATAATACAAAGAATAAAAATGTAGTTATGATACTAACTTTTAAGAAGTGAGAAGTGCGTCCCAGTATATAGGGGGGTAAACTTTTTAATCACTTAAATATAAAAATTTAAAAGCTGCCAATAGATAATTTAAAAGAGCCTTGACAGATCAGCCTTTTTATGGTATTAATGAAATTATGTTTGAGTAATTTATGTTATTTCTAATTTTTGTTTTTTTGACGACTTTCAATAGTATTTATTCAAATTAAGCTTTTATTATTTTAAAATTTTTATTTATTTAAAAAATAACGGTGCACACTGCCAATTTTGGAGGCATGGTTTTGTATAAGCAATAGTATAATTATGCGCATTATTTAGTGCTTAATAATTGAGAAACTGCTCAATTTTTAAAGCATAAAAACTTAAGCTAGAAAGGATTACTTGCTTAAGGACTCTTAAGCGAAGGAAAGTCACTCGACATGCACACCACCATGTTAGAAATTAAAAAAAAATATATTTATTTCCGAATTTTAAAATTATACAGAAGCGCATTTGCAAACCATAGTCTCCGAACTGTACAGCATCTTTAATCTGAAATTCTAGATCCAAGATTTTTAATTAAAGTCTCGGTTCCTTAAGAAAACACAGCATCCGGTATATTTGAATTATGTATTATTCAAGTATAAATATCAGTTACATCGTACATAATTTATGCAAAACTTCAACGTGGAATATACCTATTCTTTAAAGTGATTTTATATCTGTTTACACTAAAGATTAACATCCTAAGTAGAAATAGGTCGGTCTACCGGATTATCTGAATGGGACAATGCGAAAGGAATAGATTTCGTACAAAATTCCAAATTAATATTATAAGTAATATTAGTAAAATAATTTGTGGAGCCACAACGTATTTATAATCTGGTATAATAGTTTATTTGTTTTTCTAATACAATGAACGATAATTAAGAATGCCTGATGGCATATTGTCCTGATTGCATTGTTTACTACCTGAAAGCTACATGTTTGACTACGTTCTTTTGTTTTTCTTTTCATTACCAAGTTCATTGTGTAAATAGAGGTTATTACAGCTAACTTTTAATAGCGCGCATATATTCGAGTATATAGCTTTTTATTAAGATATAGTAATTAAATTTACTCGTTAAAAATTAACAATATTACGTACAATGGTTGTCAAAGAGAAAATTGGTTCGGGTGACTTACTAGAACAGACATCCTTGGTACATACTTCAAGGCACTCGTGCTTAGATTATGAAGGTCAAATAATGTATAAGATGGTTTTATATTCCCTTGAATTTCCCATAATTGTGAAATATAAATTGTTTCTAATAATATTGAAATTTAAGGGTTTTAGTCTTGTAGAGAATTTCCATCATGAAAATGAGGCTTATAAGGTTGTTCGGATGACGGAAGTTAAGGGAGGAGGGAACAATTCAGTTTTTTCCCGTTTATAGCATCCAATTCGTAACTAAGCCTTATATATATATATATATATATTAATATATATAATTAATAATAATATATATATATATTATATATATATATATATATATAAGATATATATATATATATATATATATATATATATATATATATATATATATATATATATATATTAATATAATATATATATATATATATATATATACAAAACTGAACTGAACTTCAGTTCAGTTTGTGTATTAGCATTGTCTATCAATGCATCCTACACCGAAAGCCTCCCACAGTGAAGCGAAACGTCGGATTCTTACATCTACATTGACGCGGTCACCACCGGTAGACCTAAATCTTTATTACAGCTTAGTTATAAATTGGATACCATGCATAATAACTAGTTATTGGGTATAATGACTTCAATGGTTGGGCAAAGTAATTAATTAATCACTTTCGCCAGCCATTATGCATAATGTCAGTCCCCTCTTTTCAATACATTACCATCATGCCCCCCCCCTTCTTCTCTATACAACCAGTCTCATTGGTTGTACTATACAATGAAAAATTGCTAAAACCACCTCCCCCCCAACCCTCTTAGGGAAAATAGTTAAGAAAAAAAATTTCAGTTTATTTTTTTCGCAATCGACTGTCTTTTTCCGTTTCCGTTCTCGTTTTCTCATCTCTTTTTAATTGAGTTTTTTATCCAGTGGTTTTGTGGATTTCTCATTGAACATCCCACCCCCATCTTTATTTTGTAACACCAAACATTTTGATAGTAAAAAGGATTTCCATCCCTCGCATGAAAATCCTATAGGACCCGACCGGGATTGAACCCGGACTGTCTTGGTAGCAGACGCACGTGACAATAAGAACAACAATATACCAGCGATGTAAATTGTGTAAATTACACACCCAAAATAATGATTTTAACCCAATAATTCATATAACAAAACTAAATATAACAAGAGACACTACACCTAAATTGATTGCTTAATTCTAGCATTTAGATAGCCATCAAATCTTAATAAACCAATAAAGAAGGATATATTAACTATAATTAAAAAATGACTAGTTCTTTTTATGTTTTATTTTTAGTACATAAGTCGTTTTCAGTGAAAATTATGAAATATTTTATTCATTTTCTTTTTTTAACTTATCCTTGAAAATTAATGAACAATGGTAGATAATAAAGAAGAAATATGTATAAAATCTAGAGAAATAAAGTTTCGAAATAGTAAACCTTTTACTTTTACTCAAATTAGTCAGCAATTCCGAGTAAATATTTAGTAGTTCTTGAAAATATAATTTTAATTATAAACTGTAAAATCTTTACGAAATGTAAGTTATAGGCTTTATACGGTTTTATTTCAGCGTTTCTTCTTTGTTTATGTCATTAAATAGCGGCATTTAAGTTGTACTTGACGAGTAAATGACTTGAGTAGATATTTAAAATGATAATTGCTAATAAAAACAAACAAAATTTTTCAAGTAGCAATTAGCTGCGCAGTAAATTACCAATAAAATTTACTAAATGTTGTTGTTTATGCAGATAGTAGGATTTTTATTAGCATTCTTAATTATCATGGGTAATTTAATTACTAGGTATGTTAATAAACATAAAACATAATATATATGTATAGTTCATGTGTAAGTTTTAATACTTGCAGCTCGTAACAGTGATAATACAGTGACTACCTTGAGTTAACCAGTAATTACTTATCTATAAACAGCGATCACAATCATAATTACCACAATTATGAATAAACTGAGACCACAACCCTGGCTGCGAAGCCCGGACCTACTCGGTGCAAAAGCCAACGGCCTTGCATAATTAACCTCTTACTAAGGAATGACACGACACAAAATAAAATATTTTGTGTTGTTTTTTATAATTATACTAGTATAGTGTACTAAACTAGTATAGTGATAGAAATAGAATATGTTATAATAGTAGAATTGTAGATTATAAAATTGATTGATTATAAAATGATTGAGTATGGTAAAAAATGATGTTTTATTTATTTATTATCATGTTACATGTGTAAATGAAAAGTGGTAACTCTAAACCCAAAAGGGATACCTCGGCTACTGGCCGATTTAAAATCAGTTTGTAAATATAAAATATAGATAGCACTAATTGCATGTTAATTAAGTGTAGAATTTTGATTTCTAATAAAAGGTTATTTATTTTTTTTTTACTAAGGAATGACAAACAGAGAGCGAAACATTAATGTGAATCGTTCTAAAACATCTAGTTTACAAAGCTACAATGTATATGCATAATATGCCTCAGATCGTAACTATTAAATGCATAATCCATTTTGAGAAAATGTTTTTTCGTGTAGGTTCTCTCGTTTGTCCATTTTGCTTTGCCATTGACTTATAATTGGACAATATAAATCCTGTGAACAACAATAATTAATATTGATACAGGGAAGCTTAAAGGAAAGGGGAGGCGCGGAGACCACCATAGAAATCGCCGTAAGATAAAATTATATGAAATATATTTATATATTAATTATTTACTATAAATTAGTACAATGCGAAATGGAAGGGGATTGGTATCCTAGTGATCACGCTTGAAAGATTCAGAAATCTTTCAATTTTAAGTATTTAACTTTTTACTGGTCATCGTTCATAAAAATTAAATATTAATGGAAGCATTCTAAACGTCTATTGAGGGTCTGTTTGCTCAACGCATAAAACCTAATATAATTTTATTTAATACAATTTACCTTATTTTGTTACTGCAGTAGCAGAGGGTTAATTCCATTATCTAACTTAATAAAATAATATTATGCATATTTTAGTATTACAAAAAAACGCAAAAACATTAGTTTTATGATTTTTTAATTTTCCAATAAAAGAAATATAAGCTTTAATTTGGCAATTCGAGGAATACAATTTGTGTTTTTATTTGGTAAATACCGAGATGTGGAATTAGCTCAAAAATAAATAGTTTGTCTTTGCGCAATTGAGTTATTATGTAAAAACAAACCCAGCTTTCAAATTAAACGGTTATCTTCAGAGCCGACGAGATGTGTCTAAATTGCTTTCTATTCGGTTTTTAAGGCAAAAGCATCGATAACATGCTAAACACGGATAACTCAAAATGAGTTCTTTCTTACTTTGATTTCTCTCTTGGCCTCACAAACCAACTAGAAGGTAATTTAGGCTTATCTAACCGGCCCTAATGATGACCGTTGAGGTGACTTTGTTTTATTTTAATAAGTAAATTGTATAAAAAGACAAAGTCTATTTTTAAGCTAATTCCACGTCTTAGTATTCATCGGAAAAAACCCAAATGATATTCCTCTAATGGCTAAATTGAAGCTTATATTTTTTTTATCGGAAAATTCATTTCAGACAAATCAACTTTTCTAAATTTAATAAGTTTTATTCCATTTAACTCCACGAAATTAGTCTTTTAATCCACAAAACAAGTAAAAATGTTTACAATTGAGACTCCAATTTCTTGTTTAATTTACAAGAATGTGTGAATGTGTCTTGTTGATATGTGAGTGTTTCTATTATAATCGTATATAGCTTCCAGGGTATTTATGCTGAACAGTATAGACTTAGTTCAAAAATTAGGACTAGTTGTGCAACCTGGAAAATATTTTTGGACGTCATTAACCCGCAAAAAAATATTAAAGATTTCTAAAAGGTTGCTGATGTTATGTGGGTTTAATCTGTATGTTTAATCTTAAACCAACTATATTAGTATTAAATTAATATTAATATAAAAACTCCTAATTAAATCAAAATATAGTTTTTACTTCTCCTCAGTTACACCGTATCCTATAAACGGTGTAACTGAGGAGAAGTTACAGAGTACTTAAGAGTACTCTGTACTTAGTAAGATAAGAGTACTTTTCCTATAAAAGTATTGTGATTGCAAGAAACACAAAAGTGTGTGTATCTGTGTTTGTGAGTGTTGATGAATAAGTGTGTCTGTTATCACCGTGGCTCCAAGGGTATTTATGCTGAACAGTACAAACTTAGTACAAAATCGATCTTAAGGTCTAGTTGTGCAACCCCGAAAAATATTTTTTGACGTTAGTAACCCGCAATACTGACTATTTTTTGACTCAGCAAAAAATATCTCCGATTAGTTTGAGAATTAGCACACATGTAGTCATGTATAAGATCAATGTAAAAGCAAATTTTTATCTTATTATAAATGTTAGTTATTTTTTTATCGAATGACTTTATACGTTTTTAAAAAAATCGAAAGATTGAGTTGGAATTTGCTCCAAGTGTATCCCTTAACGTAATAAATAAGTATACTAAGTTTCGTATACTTATACGAAATAAGGCAAGTATATTTACTGTTTTTGTTGAATCATAAAAGTTAAGTAGCTACGAGCCAGCACAGTGCCTGGATAAATGACCGTTGGAAAAAAAAATGTATATCTGTATTTAATATCTAAGGACAAGCGAAGCGAGTCCGAAGTATTGCGGATGAGCATAGCGAATTCGACGTGTTGAATAAAAGTTCCAAGGTAACCCCTTACCTGATTTTTTTATTAATAAAAAGCAATCTGATTTTATTTTTATATTTATAAAAATAGTATACTTTTATATTATTAAAAATAAACTGTCATAAAAAGTTTTATGACATTGCAAAATATATCACTTTTACGAAAATTGTCAAGTACAAGTTCTCTTAAAAAAAATCGAAAAATGGAAATGGTCCTGGCCTGTTCAGTAGTCTGGTCCTGACAAAACAAACGTGTCTCGTATCTTTGCATATTCATTTTTTCCAAAACTTTCTATTCTTTAAATCCCTTGTTACTCCTTTAAATAAAAAGCACTGCTTAAAATTTTAAATTATACTTTCAAAGATTTGTAAAATTTAGCATGCAGTCTTACGAGTTTGTCTTCTTTCTTTTAATAAGTATTCCAGTTTATTTTTTTCGGCTGTGACTTTCTCATAATGTTCAAAAATGTTATTTATTGTTTCCTACTCCTACATTTATTTTATCTAAATTGAATAATATGGAAAGACTCTAATGATTTTTCCCTACATTTAATCAAGTGTTACTGATCTCCTTACATATACAGAAATAGAAATACAATAATTGAAGAATCAGCTCCCGTTGATACACTTGCTGTTGGATATGAATACCCAACAGTCAGATTGTGGTAAATAAAAATATAATACAGAAGAAATACTCTTTAATTAGAAATACAATACATAGTACTTTTTTTGCTTAGCCATAATATGAGGGTATAGTAATAATGAAAAATGTGACACTCACTTTTCTTTGTAATGTCCACGTTTCAACATCAAAAGATACAAAAAGTTGGTTTGAATAAATGAATGTAGAAGTCTGTGAATAGTTGTGCAAAAAAATGTACACTTTTTTTTATTTTTTATGATTATTTATATTTCTTCCTTTGAAATATACAGAAAAAAATTATTTGTTAATTATTAATTATGTTTTACGGCGTTCTTAATAACGCCTAAAACGTACGTTTTAGGCGTTATCAAGAACTCCGTGCGTGTATGTGTTATCATTTAGGTCTCAGTGTGTTTTATAAATAAAAAAACATTTGGCGCAGTGGTCCGAGTGGTATGCCGAGTAGATTTCCTTTAGAATTCGTCTTAACATTATCCGTGTTTAACAATCCATTCCTTGGTTAAGGTTCCGATTTATACTTTATAACTTGAGCAGTTACTCAATTATCGAGCGCTACTCGTAAATAATTTTTTCTGTATATTTCAAAGGAAGAAATATACATAATCATAAAAAATCAAAAAAAGTGCACATTTTCTTGCACAACTATTCACAGACTTCTACATCCATCAATTCAGACCAACTTTTTGTTTCTTTTGATGCTGAAACGTGAACATTACAAAGAAAAGTGAATGTGACATTTTTCATTATTACTATACCCTCATGTTGAGAATGGACGGAAGAAATAAGATCACTTAGAGTCCATCCTATTTTACTCCTTTAATTTATTATATTATTCTGCTGAAAAATTTTTGTTAATAGTATATATAAACCATTTATTTATTTATGGCTCGTAAACTCTATTTCCTATTTTTAGTGGAAACACAATACTTTTTCAAAACAAACTACAGTGTAAATGAGGAGAGGTAATTAATGTTAATATTTAATTAATATTTATAGTTAGATTCTAAATTAGAATAATCAAATATTTTTCGCTCGAGTGGAGTCAGTATCAGTACCGATAATGAGTGTACAGTTTAATTAAAATTGAGCATAACATGCATATTTCTTTTATTTTTTGCGTCCCAATGTAATGACATCGCTAAATGCTTTAATACGCAGCCATATTAATAGATAATAAAATTTTTCTGTACTCCCCCAGTTTTGCGCTCCACTTACACAGACAGCCTGGATCTCATTTATTAATAAGAGGGTTTCAAAGTTTACTTTTAGTGTCTTCAGTCATATAAAACACGCTAACTTCTATATCTACTGTAAAGCAACGTTTTGTATATAATTGCTTGCTTGAGGGATCCGTTGCCGTCTCTTACTATATATCTCAATACCAACAGACAAATACTAAAAAAAGTATTGAAGGAATATGAACGTCCATAAAGTAGATTATCTTCTCTAGAATTAGCCAACCATTACAAAAATCTTTAACAAGTTTAACATTTTTTATACAAACGCAAATTGAATTAATTAATGTCTATAGAAATGTAACAGTTTTCAAGTGAAATTTTTCACTTAAGTAAATGTAGTAATAATAACACTAGACAAAGTTAATTATAATTTGTGTAATATGTTGCTTATAAAGCAGGTGTTCTATAAATAAGCTGGTGTTCAGCTCATACAATATTCTAGTTTAAATATTTCTTAGGTTCATTATTAAAGCTATTAGGTCAATTATTTATTTAAACGGACCAAAATATTTTTTAAAAAAATAATGGAGCTAAATTTTACTGTGGTTCCTATAAATATTCTTTAATTATTTAAATTGGTTTTATTAAAATTCTTATAAAGTATATGTTTATAAAGTATTATAATACCATAATTAAAATGCTTATAAAGTTTTAAACAAACTTTTTTAATAACTTCATTGATTAAATATCTAGTCTACAATATCCATTTATACTTAGTATAGTAACCTAACTAATTACCTATATAAGTTACCTAGTTTCATAGCTTTTACAACGTATTTGACACTTTTTAAAACTCATTTAAACACCTGTTAAAAACAGTTGTCAATCGAGACACATGTAGTGTCTTGCTTTTGGGAGTATTATGGGCCTAAAATTAAGAATTTATCATCGGCAGTGCATTCATAAGTACTTACTTAAAAATCGTCACTTAGTATTTATGACAGTTAGTGTTAAACCAAGAGCAAATGGTCAAGGGGTAGAATATATGCAAATGGAGTGGTCTACTTGACACATGACATCCCCGAACTCCCTACGTAAATTAGCAATTCGAGTTTCACTTGTGAAGTTTACATGGATGAGTAATGAAAAATGTACTCAACGTTTATTATAAAACATTCACCAGGTTTTGGATCGTTAAAAGCATTCGGCAGAGCTTAAGGGATGGAGATATCTCTGCACAACTGAAACATTAGATCGAGTTATTCCCGATTCGTTTGATAAACTGTATAAGGCCTTGAATAATTACCCTAAATGAGAAAGAACTGAGCTGAAGAAACGATTTCATAGTTCAAATTCTAAATTAGTCCATATAAAGTAAAACTTCCTTTTTGCTACTCTATAAAACAATATTAAATCGGGATGTATATGTATGTAATAAAGTGGTGGACTGAGCAAAAAAGGTCCGAGGAGGGTTTCGTCGTAATATTTATTCAAATTTTATCAAATGAAATTAAAAATTATAATTAAATAAATTAAAATAAACTTGATTAAATAAATAAGTAAGTATCATAGTAAATAACTTAAGTAAAACTCAAGTTTATTCATTTAAATCTAATATTTAATTAAACTATTTTATGCTTAATATCTGAGGCCCTTTTGGAGTGCTATAGGCCCCTCATCAAGTAATTTAAGGGCCCCATGAGGCCCTAGTCTGGGGTCTTTTAAGGTGCAGGTTTTAAGAATAGAGGCCTTTAAAGACCTAGATTTGTACAACCATTTCAGAATACTTAAAAACATCAATCTCTAAGGCCCTTTTCTATTATTTTAGGGCCCTGACCAAGTATCACAGGCTTTAGTCTTTGCATGGGGCCCCTAAACATCTAGGTATAATGAATAGGGACCATAAAGATCTAAAATTTAGAATATATTTTTAATTACTAAAAAAATATAAATATCTAGAGCCATTATATGCTGCTTTAGAGCCCTGAACACGTATACTGGGGCCTATTTTGGCCCAAGTCTTCCGTATGGGGTCCTTAAAAGTCCTGGTGAAATAAATAGGGGCCTTATAAAGTAAATTTAAGAATATTTTAATTACTTTTAAAGCATTTGTTCTCAGGAGGTCTTTGGGCCCTACCTTAGAGTACGTTGGGCAACTTTGACTCTAGTGCTATAAATAAATTTCATAATTATAATAAATAAATATTTTTATACATTATAATTTTACAAATATTTAATATGAATTTTTTTAATTTACATTTTTGATGTATTTTCTTCTAATTTATTTTAGGTTAAGGGGCCCAAGGAGGGCTGCCACCCTCGCTAGACAGTCCTGTATGTAAATGACCCAAAAGGTTTATCGAACCCTCTGCTTCGACTTTTAGACGTGTGTTCAAAATTATTAAAACTATTAGTTGTAATATAGATGCCACTACTGTAAATATAGTATAACACACAATTAAAATCAGTTGATAACGTGGGAAAATAATACGAGGGAGTAATGAGGACAATCCTGGATGTTAAACCACGCCAGCAATGTCATATCAGACCAACACCATTGATTCCTTGACATTATTTAGGAAAATAGGAAAAGGAACGCTGTCAACTAATTTTAACCGTGTGTCATAGGAGTAGCTATAATTTTTTTAAGCACGGTAATAGACTATTCTACTAATAGACTTATAAAAATAAACTAAATTAAATTTTAATGAAAATTACCTTCTTATAAGATGGATGGTGGTAAAGTTTTACAAATATAACTTTGTATAGTTCTATTTATAAAACATTGGTTGATGGTGTCCTTTGATAAGTTTTCGCAAGTATAAGCCGTATGCAAAACCATCAAAAAATTTGAACTCGCGAAAAAAATATAGTAAAAAACACGCAGTTTCTAAAAGCATGGTACATTCTAACTCACAAACAAATTTAGTATCAGATTTAGAAAAATTAAACAAGTTACTTTTGCATCAATCTGTAACGAAAAAACTATTACATTTTAATATTTTACGCGTTTCTGATTGATGTTTTAACGCATTCAGTGTTATAATTATATTAAAAACCAATTAAATAAAATAAATAACTAAAACGAACAATAAAAACTCATAAGAAGTGCTGAGAATAACCAAGAACAAGCATGAAACGTAGAAAATGGAAAATATATCACTATGACCAATTCACAATAATAATACTAAAAAAGATCTAAACATAGATTCGTTGGTATGAAATAAAAATCAAGTAGATGAGCGTGTAATCAAGTAAAACTTATGAAATAAGTTAAATTATCTAATATTTTTGGACCTTTGTACATTGATCACGATCCTACTTCCGATTTTAAGGGCCAGTACAACATAATAAACTTCCGATTTGAACCTTCCTCAATTTGGTTAACAATTATTAGATTTTAGTCGATGTATAAAATCGACTAAAATCTAACCCCTCTTAAGCAAGCAAACTAGAAAAAGCAGAGCTACCATATATGAAACAAAAAAGTCACATCATGCCATCTGTAGATGGCATGATAATAATTTTTTAAATATTACACATAAATATTTTTTTTTTAAATTATACGCCACATAGAAATTGTTGTCCAAATAAGAGGCAAGGAATTAATTTTAAGCTCAATTAACTCAACGTTCGTTTTTACAAAGTTCGAAAAATTCGTCAGCACAATAGTAGCACCTAAAGGGCTGCAGGATCTAAGGATCCCAGGGTTTAACAAATAAGAGACTAAGCCAGGTAAAAGTCTGTTTGTATTTATTGTTTTAACTAGGCATTAAGTTCTTATTAATAGGCCTTTTAACTAACTGTTAATAAAATTATATTGTAGCGGAACATAACATTTTAAGAAAAAAATACAAGTCGAGACATTTTCAGTAATGAAATACTCTCGCGGATTCACGCTATCATGATTATTACTATTTTTCATTAACACCGTGTTAAATAAGGATAAGAAGTGATGTATTTTAGGCTTTACAGCCCCATGACGGAATCACGCTTCTCTGCAGTAAAATAGGATCTTTAGAGTTTTAAACAAGGATGTAGTATTACGCTATTGTGAAATATTAACTCTCACTTCACAAATCTGAGAACAATAACCAATACTGATGTGTACAAAATGGAAAAAAAACAGCTAAGATATTTTACAGAATTCCTGTTCTTTACAATTATCAAACGTTTGGTCCTTTATTTACAAAGAAAAACATTGGTCACATCAATCATTTCATTTTTTAAGAGAGGACGAATGTGCAAATATTATTTGCACATTTTAATTTTCCTTATTAATTCCGTAATTATCCGTTTCAGGCGTTTTAAGGCCTCCTGAGTGGTTTTTGCAAAGTTGTCTGTCTGTGTGTGTCTGTAATCATCGTAGCACACAGTGTATTTTTGCAAGAAAATTGAAATTTGGTACAAAAATCAGTCTACCGCTGTAGTTGTGCTATTCGGAAAATATTTTTTAAGACGTCATTAACCCGCAATAATGACAATTTCGAAAAATCATAAAGCGCGAAAAAAATGTGCGATCGGATTGAGATTTGACACGCATGTGACTATGTATAAGACTAACATATGTGCCAAGTTTCATTTCATTATCAGCATTAGTTAAATTTTTATTGAATGACTTGTGTACGTTTTTTAAAAAAATTGGGAAATGGTCCAATTGAGTTGAAATTTGGTACAAGTGTATACCATTACGTAATAAATAAGTACACTACAAGTATATCCATGATTTTTGTTGGATCGTAAAAATTAAGGAGCATTGGGCGTGGTCAAACTTTATGGGTGACTTCTGAGAATGATTCGGATGCATTTGCTATCTGAAGACAAGCGAAGCGAATCCAAAGGCATGTTGCAGTATAAATATAGCGAACTGTATTTCTGAGGACGAGCAAAGCGGGTCCGAAGCAGAGAGGATGAGCGAAGCGATTCCGATGTAATGAGGAAAAGTTTCGAGTTACCCCGTACTCGATTTTTTATCTTAATACGTTATATTTATCTTAATTGGAATTCCAATTAAGATAAATATAACGAGATAGTTATAATTATAACTATTTTGACGATAAAGATGAAATAGACACACTTTTAGTTTAAATAAAAACACTTTTTAACTTTAAATGATCGTATTGGTTTAAAAATTCTTGCTTTCTGGTTCAAGTGTTCGCTTCATATAGTCTGAAAAGAACACTTGTTTTTTGTTAAAGTATTTGCAAAACCTATTTGATTATCCACTCCAATGCACTAAAGTTACACACAAAGAATTTGTGTTAAACTAAATAATTTATAGATTTCCCTAAAAACTTCTTCAGCCTCACTGACACAATTTTGGTAATAGTGAAGGTTGGGTTGGATACAGGCATAACTATACAATGAATACAAATAGTTTTAAAATAAACATAATAAATTCACATAATAAATTAGTGAAACTTTATTATTAAACAATATGAGTAACTAAACTAACTATATATAATAATACAACACATGTAAAGAATAAATAAAGATATTAAAAGGGGTTAATCATAAATTTTAATTTCATGGCATGGTCTATAAAAAATACATGTACGAGTAAAAAATAAATAATAAAAATGTAAACATAAATGGTCCAAACATTTAAATAAGGCAACATTTTAAAATTTCCAAATAAAACTAAGTTTATCATTTATTATGGAATGTAAAAGTAAAATACCAGGAAAAATAGAACAGTAAAAAAGTGAAACATTAAAAGGCCCCTTTAATTTGATCACTGAAAATATTATATGTCACCTTGTTACGCATATTTAACAATGGCATCATAAACTTCCTCAATTATTTTTATTATAAAAAATTGTTCATAATTATAAATAAATAAATAAATGAGTAAAATATAATATTATATATTTTTAGATTTACTAATATAATTATTAACACATTTACACTCTATGAGAACAAATATCTACCAAAAGAGGCTATAAACATGTTAATAATAACACAAGCTAACAATTCATATGCAGTCAATAATAATTAATTAAGAAAAAAAACTTTGATTTATTAATTTAACTAAATGTATTAGTTAGTGATAAATATATAAATTACAAAAAAATTAGAATATAATTTTTATAAAATAATCTATAGTCACTGCAAAGAGCTTTTTTTGAGATTGCCGTAATGGTACCAATAAACAAAATAAATTAAGGATTGGAATAATGTTTACCAACTAATTAGTCCATTTAAAAATATAAAGAGATGGTTTGTGGAAAAACTTATCCCCAACACAACACGGAGCAACTTAATGGCCATCTCTCAAGTTAGAGGCAGGAATTTTGGAATAGAGTTTGTTTAAAATAAATAAAAAAATGAAATCTTCTTCTGGTCTTTTAAATTCGAAGAATAGTTTGAACTATTTTTTTAAAGATTCATTGCACTCGTATGTCATCAGAGAACACTTCATTAAAAATCAACATTCAGTTCAGTTAAATTTTTTGTATTAGTATTGTTCTTTAAGTTCATTGTGATTAATTCCATTTTTTATTTAATGACTTAATAATTATTATTTTAAAAATAACTCTAACAACACTATATAGTGATCTGCACCTGGACGTGGTATTAAGTAGATATCTTCATATTTTATTTATTTCATTTTTTTTAAATTTGCTCTATTCCCTAAAATGTGAAAACTAGTCTGGCAATCTTTTTATTTACAACTGCTTTAATATTGAATCACTAACCACTTGTTAGATTACAACAATAACCTAAAAATTATGAAGCATACCTTGTAATAGGAACACTTCATCATTTTTAAACAAACCCATAATTAATACAACTAATTATAATTATCAGCAATGATAAAATAACAATTTTCATAAATTATTAAATAAAAATTGAATATTAAATATAAAAAAATAAACTACCACAATTTAAGAGGTTAAACTTTATAACTAATGAATAAAAATACATTTAAATATCAAATAAATAAATAATAATAAATTAACTAAAAATTATTAACTTAAATGAAATTTAACTCTTTATTAACAAAATTCAGTTTGCTGACAATTTAAAAATGCAGAAGTTACAGAGAACACCAGCTTTTTCTTTCCCAAATGAGCTTTGATCTAAAAGCAAAAGACATAAATTAAGTGCCTAAGTAAGTAGACACCATAACTTAAATACAACTCAATCTAAATAAACTAAACAAAGAGTTAAAGAACCATAGAGAAACATTAAATATAAAAGTTTAAACAGTTGTGGTTTTACTAGTTTAGGCACTGCAGAAAAAATTAGAGGTGAAAGCTGGCTCTGCTTAGAAATTAATTAAAGCTTATTGGTGGAAAGTTGCAAAGGTGGTGTTGCTATTATTGCAGACGATTTCACGATGATCACTGAAGTTTTGAAGTTACAGAGATATTTGACAAAATAAACTTAATGCTTCATATCGATTGAGGATTAGATAGCTGAAGTAAGTTATTTTGTGAAGTAACAAGCAAGGTAAAATAAATAAAAAGCCATCACAATTTATTTATGTAGCTAACAACGGGGAACAAAATATTCTGAAAATCAGTTTAAGCCAACATAATCTTTATAAAAAGTTAAAATATCACAGCTTACTAATTTTTATTTCTACATTTGAATAAAAAACAGTTGTGTAAAAATGTTTAATTAGTCAAGAATTGAAGAATAATTGAAATTTTAAATTTGCCAGGAATTCTTTAAGTTCTCTAATTTTTATTTTAGAACCAAAACAAGAATAACAGGTATTTAATTTTGATTAGAACTTTGTGCCTCAGTAAATCATTTTACTTGGGGAAAAGAAATGTTGGATTCGTTTTAACTTACTAGTAACTCTTATAAAACAACCTTTTTTATAAAATAGTAAGCTTTAATTAAATTAACTAACATTATTTTACTAATTTGTACCTCTGGCCATAAAACAAGAACTCATAACAAATGAGACTGCCCATTAAACAAGTTAAAACTACAATACATAGCTATTTACGAAAAAGTTACAAATTACATCAATTTGTAAAAAAAATACAGATGTTATAGCTTTGATGTAGCAACGCAGTCTTTCAGTCTGTAAAAATATTGATATTTTAACTGAAAATTATCTTAAGAAATTTATTTATCTTTATTATTTACTTTATTCTATTACAGGGTAAATTTATTTATTAAATTAGACATTTAAACAAAATAATTAATAATTTTTAATGAAAATTATCTTAAGTAACTTATTTATCTTTATTATTTACTTTATTCTATTACAGGGTAAATTCATTTAGTAAATTAGATATTTAAAACAAAAGAATTAATAATTTTTAATGAAAATAAAAAAGTATAAGAGTATGATTCCTGTTAATACTACAATTTTTTGAAGCTATTTTACAATGTAAAGTGTTTGGAAACTTATGATTTCTTAGATAGAAAAAAGGGACACTTAGTCGGAGGGAAAAGGGCAAAGGATGGACCCGGATAGTGATAGAAAAGTTGGAACATGCTTCAATTAATACTTAAAACGAATAATAAACCCCAATAATAATCCAATTTTTACTAAATATTAAACTATAGATAATAAAATACAAAAATAAATAATAACAAGTATTAAACAGTTTAAGTATGCTGTACCTACACATAATTAATTATCGAGATTATTAGATCTCTACATCCATAATGCACTAATATTCAGTTATACAGATAAAACTTAATATCACAGAAACTTACGTAGGTACACCATACTAGAATCATCAATTGATGAAGACAATTACTTTAAAACATTATTTAACATCGAATTTTACTATCAAATTGGTATAATAGAAAATTTCAGTTCCAACTTTTCACAATAAAATAATTTTAAAAATGCAGCTAAAATAATTGAATAGAAATTATGCCTGTCTTTTAATTTGCCAGAGAGGATCTAATTGATTTAGAGGATCTATTTCACTCATCCTACTCCCAGTACTGCTGGCATCTGCAAAAAAATGCAATTACAAAAAAAAATTACCTCCTATGTCTAAAAATTATAAAAATTAGATAAGAAATTAGAAAAAAACAAATATGTAAAATTAAAGATAGGCACTAGATGATTTTAAGAGCATTAAAATTTTTAACTAAACAAGTTTCAAAAACTCATACCCCAAAAAATTAACAAGAAACATTTCATTTCAAACTACTAACCTCTTAAAAAAACCCTTTACATAGTTTAATTATAAAATGTATTGTATTATTCACAATCTAATTTTTTAGATTTGCAGGCAAGTCAAACCCAAGGAATACCACAAGGAAAACCACCCTCCCCTTTATTTTTATATTTTAAAAATTAAAATTTTTTTTGCTTAATAAAAAATTAATGTAAAAGAAATTCTGAATTTAAAAAAGAATTCAGATTTTTTATACATTGATTAGACTATCTTATATTAATAGTACATATATAATACTGTGGATGTCGTTTAATGTAATCACTTTGGGATATCATCCTTTTGACACTTGTAAAAAAAGATTAAAACACGAAAAATCTACAAATTGAGCCTTTTTCCTTTGTCTGACATAATTAAAAGTTTTCAAAATTAATTTTTATTTGATAACATTTGTGATTCTAATAACCGGCATCTACTACATAATTTAGTTGCATATTATTTTTGAAAAATCAACCTTCAAGAAGACAGAAAACCTATTGAAATTAGGTAGCTGTGATGTCACTTTGCTGACTTAAACAAAATATATATTTGTTTATTGATCCAGAGTCAATTACACCACTATGAGAGACAAAAAACCTTGGTAAATAACTGCAAAATAATTTAAAATACTGTAGGTACATACAGTATTTTGTATGTAAATACAAATATGATATGTGGAGTAAGATTTCGTTTTCAATATTATTTGAGGCTCTGAGTCGAATGAAACTAGACCAGAGTCAACCAGATACTCAAACCAAATACCAGGTTCTAATCTTGGTCTCTTTATAAGTTGGACTACATAAGTATGTGACACAGAGGTCCACAAACAGGGCGAGTTTCCTTTAGAATGCTAGGAATACTTGTAAAGGAATTCAGCCGGCTAGCAGATCTCCGCCACAGATTTTTTTTGTATAATTTGTTTCTTTTTTTTTGTTTATTTTGTTTCTTTTTTATTATTTGCCTCCTTCACTTATATTCAGCTATTAACTAATCAAATACCTAAATCGACAAATAATATTTATTTATCAATAGAGAATTATATAATTCTTGAGAATCATCAGCAAGGCCACACTATGGGTTTTGCGTACCACATGCGGCACTCAGTTTGACATGCTTGCTTTAAACTTGTTCAAATGTATACATTAATTAATAATTTCTTAAGATGACTTATCATAGCTCAGTAAAGTTTACACATTGTCATTGTCACCATCAGATTCTTAAACAGTTTTCAGTTCACGCAGACAAAAATAAGGTTTAAAATGAATAAATGAAGAATACCTGAATGCCTTCTTTCTTCAGAAGTTGTGTGTGAAGAGGAGTTAAGAAGAAAATCTTGTGAAGGATGCCTAGTATGAGATTTACCTTTACTCCTTTTCTCTTCAAATGTGCCTTTGTTAGATAATATTCCTCCTAATGACAAGAAACATAAAATACAAACTATATATAAGACTTATTGGTTAAGAAAAATGTAACCATATTAATTAAATAATTTTATCACTGCTTAAGACAAAAGGAAACACATTTTTGGATTTTCAAAGGAAAATTCTAATATACTGTAGATATGAAAATTTCATTAATTAAAAAAAAAACGAATAAGGTTAGATTGTAAGGAATAAAACTTACTCTTCATAAGAATATCTTGACAATAATAGAGAATAGTTTGATAAGCAAATTTTAAATGATCTCTATCTCTAAGAGGATTTTTTCTCCACATCGCTAGTTTTGATGCTATTATAACCATATCAGGTATATGAGGAGTTAACAGCATATCTGACAATGCTACAGCAGTAGCAACAAATAAACCTGATCTCCCGACCCCTGAATCACAATGGACAACTATACAGGATTCAGTATTTCTGCAACCTCTCCAGACTGACAGCGTTTCTCCAACTAGTTGTAACCAAGGTCCAGGACTTTCAGGAAACCAACTTAAAAATATAAAATATATATTAATATATAACAAATGAAAGTTGAACAAAAATTAATTAGTAGAAAATTAAAGATGTCATCTAGAAACTCATGGGAAAAATATTTATCTCATTGTTTCTTAAGAAAAACTAGTTCATAATTTTCACTCAAATAGTAATTTTATTGACAAGGGTAGATTGTTATAACCTCGGTAGTAACATTTGCTAAAGTGGTCTAGAATATAAAAAATTATAGTAAGTCAAGATCACTACACCACAGCTAAATTTGCAAGAAATTTTTTATTTATGCTCACTTTTTTATCACAATATTTTCTTTTCTAACCATTTTTTTAAAGTTTTGACAAATTAATAGTAATATTGTACCAGAAATTCATAAAGGGTAGTCCAACATGAAGTTAGTTTGAGCTTAAAAAAGCTATATGCAAACCATGATAATAAGAGGGAAAAGCAAAATAGCAAAAATATCACAACTAATATTTCATAAAAACCCTACATTATTTATTATATGTCACAACTATGCACATTTCATAATTTTTGCTAATTAAATTAACTTTAATCAAGTAAAAACTAAATATAAGAATCACAAAACAAATTATTACACTCACCTGTTTGGCCAAGCAGTAAATTGCAAGTGCACTATAACTCTAGATGTTTTACTGTTAGAAACAGAGATAATTCTCTCTATCCAAAATGATTTTGTATTACAACTCTGTAAAGAGACTTTTAATTGGTCAAATATTAAATCCTCAGTCTTACTCTGTGGCCAGTATATTTCTCCATTCATCTGAAAAAAGGCAAATTAAAATATGTTGAATAAACTAAAAAGTCATTACTTCATTGAGAATAGTTTTTTTTATCTTTTCACGAGATAAAATCCATAATGTATTGGTGCTTATAAGACTGAATGATGAATTTTAAGGTATATATTAATTCATTTATAATTCATTAAATTAATTAAGGTATAATTAATTTATGAATCTATTAAAAATAAATAAATAAAATAAATGTATAGATGGATACTTATATAAATAAGGATATAAACTATACCTGAGAGTCAGACGACAAAAGGCAGACTGCAAGTTCAATGTGTTGCTCTAATATCATAGACCAGAAATCAGCATAAGTAGATGGCAGAGGAGCTTGAGTTAAGATAAAGTTAGGGCATCCACTACATAGGTTCTATAACAAAGTGATCGTTAAACATAAATATTAAAATTATTTTTTTTAATGAAATCATAAGTGGCACCATAATTGTACAGAATCAATAGTATCACTTTATATATTTTTAAACTTTTTACAAAATAAATTCCATAGTTTATAGCAAGTACTTCAAACTATCTACACGAGTTTCAATTTAAAGTTCTTATTTTATTTTTCATCTATTGGCCTTTTTTCAAACAAGGCTACAAAAGCTCTACCATAATCATTTAGATAAGATGAATTAATAAAAAGGGGTATGAGTTATTAGTATAGCTAAATTAAAATTTATTAAAAGCTTTAATAACCAAGTTTATGAAAAAATGCATAGTATAGTAGGTTGTCTTGAAAATTATAGTTAATATTTGAATTTGAGAATATTGTTTAAAGGTAATAATTTTAACCATTTACCTTAGCAAATGATGCATTAATATAATCATCCTTAGTAGAGGGTAATTGTACAGTAGAGTTATCATAAGGTAATATATCCGGAAATCTATTCTTCATAGGATAACATCTGGCAACTGAAATATTTTGCCTATGGGCTTCTTTTTCCTACAAAAAAATTTAAAAAAAATATATTGTATTGTTTAAATCTAAATAGACAGCTGCAGTAAATTCTTAAAGTTGGCAGCACTGACTCCTACGCCGTACCTACATGGGTGATTAGACATTAGACAAAATGTTAATTAATTTAAATTTGTTCAATATTTAAGACGAAATGTTATGCATTTTAGTTAAATTTTATGTTCTTACATTAATTTCAAATGAACTAAACTCTAAAATATAACTTTCCATTGATAAAAGTCAGTTGAAATGAAATGTATTTGACAAAAGTATCATTAATAAAACAATTTAAAAAAAAACATTAGGATGAGTTTAAGTGAGCAGAGACTATGAAAATTCCCATAGTAAAGGGTAGGATGTTTAGAAAATGCTTTGTGGGGGAACTCAAATATCTCCCTATGAGGTAGCCTACAGGTTACCAATTACTTTGTTCAGGAATAGAGTTTGGCAGGGGGTCAACCCCAACTGTTCACATGGTACTTTTAACCTATTGTTTAGACTTTACAAAACAATTGCCGGGGGAGGTTGAACACAGTGTTAAACCCGCGTGAGAACAAAGTATATGTTCAGCTGTCTTTATGTAATTAAAAAAATCTTTCTATACTTTTGTCATAGTTTTCAAAGCTAACAAAAATATGCAAAACAGAATATTCTTTAAAATATTATTATGATTAATAAGGTAGGGTTATTACTTTCACTAAGATCTCCTCCCTTTTTCTCTTCCATTATGAAAGCTTCATAATGTAGATTGAAAATTCACCAAAAGGCAAGAAAATAGAGGCGAGTAAGTCTCAGGCCCGTATTCAAAGACATTTTCTTAACATTCTCCTCGTTCCTTAAGGAGAATGTTAGGAAAATGCCTTTGAATACGGGCCTCAATCAGAGAGGAAGCTAACAAAATTATCTAATTTTATTAGCTTTTTATTTTTATAGTTATCGAGCTAATAGACTAAGATTGCCTACTGCTTACAACATAAAACTAACTATAACCAAGACTTCAAAATCTCTTTTTAAAGTTTAGAAATACATGAATAAGCTAAGAAAGGGTAATTCACAAGTAAGTTAAATTAAAACAAAGAAATTCAAACATTTTTACAAAAGAAACTTAATATACCTGTAAATCCTGAAGTTCATTCCATTTAATGTCAAGAGGAGTAGGTCCGCTTAGGGTCTTTGCACACAATCCTTCAACAAACTTCTCAAATTTATCTACATCTTGCACAAACTGACTCAGCGCCTCAGAATCAGTGAATGGATCTCTAGCAGGTTTACTTGAGTTTGTGTCTTCAGGTTTCATACCATCTTGTATCATTTGAACAGGTTTATCTTCTGTTTTTAATTCAGTCTCAACTTTCTCCACCTGATTGGAATTTAATTTTAATTAATTTAATTGGAATTTATAAAATTATATTGTGATTTTTACTGTTTTCAGATTGTTATTAATTTAAACTTGCGATTAATTGGTAAGACATTGAGAAATGTGAAGTTGCCAAACAAGATAAAATAAAAACCAAAACTGTCCCTATAAATTTTAAATTCTATTTTCAAGAGGTGGTGGGTTTGGTGTGTAACTACCCATAAAGCTTATCTTAATTCATACTCAAGGACCCTTTTAGTTCAGGAGTCTTTCAAAAATTTTAAAACCTTCAAGTACTTACCTCCTTTACAACCAATATCACTTTCAATTAAAAAAAATCACTAATTGGGTAAGATAATAAGATTAAGATTGTTATGCAGTTTTTCAAAATAATACATTATAGTCAATATATTTTTTAACACTCATGTTATTGACAGTATTAGAAAAATATAAAAAGATTATTGGTTTAAAAACTTAACAATCCCTTTTGGTTTCCAACAAAATTTACTCTGATATTTTAAAATGAATCTTAAAGTAATAAAACAACCTACAATCACATAAGATAAAGAATATTAAACTAGTGCAATTCACTTATTGGTTAGTACAAAGATAACAAAAAGTGAAATTTAGTACTAAGTTAAGGCTAACAACATCTGCACTTAAAAAGCTAGTGTTTCACAACAAAATTTTGTCAACACACAAATGATGCAACCAAGGAGTAGAATTATTAGGTAAGAGCAACGTAAGTGCCAGTTCCCAATCAAAATTGATTTCATGAAAAAATACTCTATGAAAAATACCACACATTATTTTAAGTACAGTGCAATTGTTTAGTGTTCTTAAGCAACTAAAAAAATGTGATATTCTTTAAAATAAAAAGACTGCTAAAAGTTAAAAAACAATTTATTTATTAAAAAATATCTATTTCAAATATTTTGGTTTAAATTCGTTAAAAACAAAAATGTAAGTATTTAATTTTGAACAGGGCAAAAATAAAGATTTAGGTCTTCCGGGGGGGGGGGGGGGGGGACCATGTCAAAGTAGGTAAAGAGTTTGACGTTTTATTTCCACTGTGGGAGGCATCTTCAGGGAAGTAGGACATTATAGATAAAAACACAATGCTTTACAAAACCGAACTGATTAGTTCAGTTTTGTAAAGCATTGTGTATTTATCCATGATGTCCTACATCCCTGGAGATGCCTCCCATAGTGGAAGTGAAACATCAGATTCTTCATCTACTTTGATGCAGTCACCACGGGAAGACATAAATCTTCATGAAAATAACTAGGGAAGCCTAGTTATTAGCCAGTTTATTAGGACATTAAATTTAAATAAAAATGATGAAATCAGTTATTTTTTTTGATGATATTGATGTCAAAGGTCGAATGACACCTTCATTGAACACACATAATAATTTCTAAAAACACTGTTAGTAACGAGTCATTAAAACATGCCAAGAAAGATTTATATAGGGTTGCCTGAAGATTGAATCATAAGAATTATTTAATCATTTAAAATAAGTTTCTGTAAACAGATTCACTTTAATTTTACAGCCTTTTAGCCAATTAGAGACTTCAAATAATTTTTGATAAAGTTATTTACAGAAATGAAAACTAAGGTTTAAAAAAAGAAAACAAGGTATTGTTGATTGAAATAAAATATATTTTAAATAATCAATAAGTTTAAATAATCATAATAAGATATTTTTTAAAGAAGATATTTATAATTTACAGAAAATGATAATAATCTGAAAATCAATACTTTTAAAATTATAACACCTTCAAATTATCAGAGACTTTCTAAACCATGTTTTCTTTCATTTAGTACACTTTCAACAATAAATTATAACAAATAATACCATTAGGATAAAATTGTTTAAGTTAATAGAATGATTAAATAATTTTACAGTAAATTGATAAAGAAATAATAGAATTAATAAAGACATCATAAAATGAGAATTGCCAGGCCTTGATATGTTAGTATTTTGCCGATCTTATCACAAAGATAGGAAACATGATAATAAAACTAAAAGGGGAAAAGAAGGAGCATCATGCAAAAATGGTAAGTGTAGTACAGATATGTTTGCAAGCAGAACATAAATAAGGTTAAGGACACAGTTTAGCATGAATCCCTCTCTATTCAAATCTATTTTAACCATCAGAATATCGACAGTTAATAATGAATCCCTTAGATTAGTAATAACATTTAAATATATTTATTTAGCTCATAAAATTATACAGGAAATAAACTTAGTCACTTTATGATAAAAAGAAAAATGATATTTTAGGGTGATAACAATACCATAATATTAAATATCTCTATACCTGAGGTTTAGATTCCCCGTTGACAGGATTTTTTTGTTTAGAATCTATAGAAACATTTGAAAGTGAATCAGAGATCTGCGATACAGATACTGGAGGAGGAAGAGGCTGCAGAGGAGCATCAGCAATCGCAAAATCTAATCCAGCTAGAAGATCTATGTTGGAAGATTGAATGACAGTTGCCTGAGGCTGTGAAGCAGGGTTATAGGATGCCTGCTGACTCTGAATAGGCTGGCCTGATTGATTATGTAGAGTAGGTTGGTAATAATTTCCTTGGTAATTATATGTAGATTGATTGTAAGTTGGCACTACTGTTTGGTGAGAAGACTGTATATAACTTGAGGGTTGAGAGGTTTGAATATAACTAGTTTGCTGAGGTGGTATGTTTTTATTAGTAGGAACAATAGGAGCTTGAGGATAGTTTACTGACTGAATATAATTTCCTCCAGCTGAAATACTGCCAGCTGACTGCGGATAACTTGTTGCGGTAGGTGGTACATTACTGCCACCCTGAGGATAATTATTAGCAGGCTGTACATAGCTTCCAACAGAAGCCTGAGCAGAAGATCCTAAAGATTGTGGATACTGGACATTTCCTGCACTTTGGGCTTGAGCTATATTACTCGCAACCTGTGAATAGTTTCCAGTAGGATGAGGCACATTCCCTACAGTCTGAGTATAGGTTCCAGTTAAAGTAGGTTGGACATTTGTTCCAGTCTGAGCATAACTTCCACCCGCAGTTGGAAAGCCAGTTACAGCACTTGAATTGGGTTGAGATACACTGACTGTAGAATGAACATAACCACCAGGAATAGAAGCAGGTGGAACATTTTGTGACCCAGTGTATTGGTTGTAAACCTGTTGATTGGAATTGGAATTAATCTGAGGTTGAGTATAACTAATGGCACTCTGATTAGTTGTTGGGACAGATTGATTGGATGGATAAGAATAATTTTTGTAACTATTATACTGTGGCTGAGTTGACCCATAAGGATTATTAGCAGCATTTTGGACAGCTGGGTATGCCTGCATGTGCTGCTGATTGTAGTATGCACCAGGATATTGGCTCGAATTATTGTAATAATTTGAATACTGAGAGTAAGCCATTTGTGATTGAGCTTGAGAATACTGGTTAGAGGCAGGAACAGCAGCAGGATTTTGAGATGTCTGGGTTTGTCCAAAAGTAGGTTGGCTTGATACTGATTGAGACATATTGTTATAAGCATTTTGACCTGGAGGCTGATTAGAGATTGTCTGAGCAGAATTTTGTTTAGCTTGAACAGAATCCATAATACTATAAGTAGCCTGAGTAGGCGAAACTAAAGATGGAACATGGTATGCCTGAGTCGTAGAAGGGTTAGCAACTTTACCAACATGGCTAATATTAAATTGTTGGTTAGCAGGAACTGTGTAAGTTGTAGTAGGAATTTGATGAATTTTAGTAGGAGAAAAGTTTGTTTCAGAACTGTCAGAAGTGGAATAAACAGTATCAGTTGGTTGGGTAGAAGTTGAAGTAGAATGTAATGGATAAGGTGTTTTATCTGTGTCAGAGGAGCTTACATTTCCATTATACATCTGAGAAGTATAGAAATTGGCATAAGGAGATGTTATTGTATTGTAGCCATAAGGACCATTATAACTAGCACTAGGAACACTCATAGCTTTAGCATGACTGGGATCATAGAAATTCAAAGTTTGATTGCCAGTAGGTTGAGCTATACTTTGTTGATCACTGTTTGCACCACCACTAACCTGAATAGTTTGAACATTGCTGGTTTGAGGCAATATGTTCTTATCCACACTTTCACTATTTACCTTAATTATTGACACATTAGATGGATAAGTTGTAACTACATTGTTGGCTTGAGTAGTAGCTACATGAGACTGAGAGGAGTAAGATGGTGCATTTAAATTTTGTTGGGCAGGAAAAGTATTAGAAGCACTATTACCAGCATTAATGACATTGTTTACTCCTTGAGATCCATAAGGAGAGTAATTCATAGGGTAAGGATAATTACCTTGATATCCATAACCCTGAGGAAAGCTACCAGAAACTGGCCTTTGGGGAAACTGTTGATTAGGAACATTAGAATGATTTGGATCTTGATTGGGCAATTGAGGCTGATTGGCAGATACTGAGTGATCAGGAGACACTTTGGGATCAGGTGAAGGAGCAGGAATATTTATTTGAGAAGTGATTTGCTGTTGAGGTATACTATGATCAGAACAAGAAGATGCTCTGCTATCTGGTCTGTATGGAGCAGTTGGATTAGAATCAGAAGGTAAAGAATGATCTTGAGTTGGATACTGAAGATTATTAGCATGCAGTTGATATGACAAGGGTATGTTTTGCCCATAATATCCAGTATACGGTTGCTGATATTGATTAGCTTGCCCTCCTGTGTAGGTGTTGACAGGAACAGAGTATTCCTGAGGTTTTGTAGAACTAACTAATGGCTGAGTAACTTCAGAGCCTACAGGAGCAGGCCTGACTCCGGGTAACCAATTATGAGCAGCTGGTCCAACAGGATATCCTCCTCCTAATGATTGAGCTTCTTTCCTCTTTTGTAAATAATCTTTTAATTTTGGTCCACCACCAGAAACATCCTGAGGAGTTACAGGTTCCTGATTCATCTTAATATTATTTTTCACTAAAATAGCTTCTCTTTCTTCCTGTTGAACTCTACATGTGCCTTTTACTCTTTGCAATAATTTTGTTAAATTGGTTTCCAGTTTTCTATAAAATTCCATTCCTTTAGAAGATTTGGCAAGCAAGTCCTCATAAGCATCATATGATGAAATAAGAGCTGATAGCATTAACTCTCTTTGTTTAATTATATCAGATGTGGCTTTTCTAGTAGGAGCATATCTAGCATAAGCATCAGTCAAAGCTTTTAAAATGTTTTCTTGAGCAGCTAAATTCTGTTCTATCAGGTTGACCTAAAACATCAATTAAATAGTATTAAAATCCACACGGTATGTCTAAGAATTAGGTAGGAAAAATAAAAGTATAACACTCACATATTTCTCATGCTTTTTAAGTTCTTGCTCAAATAGTTGATCGGTGTTTTCAGGGCCTCTTGTTACAAGGATTGCAGTAATATCGTCACTACATATGGACTCTCTAAGCTGAGATGCAAGCATTGCTCTCTGTTTTCTCATCTCATCTACTTTACCCACCAGCATTGTAACTTCTTTCAAAGATTCATTTTCATGTACTGAAAAAATAAAAGTAAATATTGAAAACCAGCTTACATTAAGAAATAGAAAGAAGAACCAGGAAAAGAAAATTTTTAGACATAAAATTGGCTTTGCTGCGTAATTGAATGGTTTTTTCCTTCATTAAGAATAAAGTCACAGAAAGTGAAATGTTTTGAATATAAAGCTTAATATTATTTTTAAGCTGCTTCAAATTTATTTTAAAGCTGACCCTAAACTTAATTAGTTACAACTCAATATAGTAAAACTTGTCTATTTATCTTACAGACTAAAGACTGCACTACCTTGGAAGATTATCATGCTATAGTTTTATTTTGCTGGTTGCCATTTAGGATTGATATGTGACTAGCAAATAATATAACAACCTCATAAGCGTCATTTTCATTATGAAAATTCGCTAAAAATTGGGACTAAGAAATAAAATAACAAAATAAGTAAAAAAATACTAAGAATAATTAAATTAATAAGAACATACGATTAAGTGGAGCTAATGTAGGAAGCTGTACTTGTAGTTCAGGCAAAGTTTGCTGGAGTACTCTAAGATTTTCAACATGCTGACTCATGGCACGATTTAGAGTTTCGTTGGAATCAGCAGCTTTTTTATGAGCTTCCATGTATTTATTGGCTTCTCTTGTCAAATCTGTAGCCACTATGGAAGGAGCTCTTGATCCCATAATATCTTGATATTCCTTTTCATTTTTTTCTTCAGTCTAAAACAAATGTACACTATGAAATAAATAATACAGTAAATAAAACATACAGTCGGACCTCCATATAACAAACTTCTATACAACGAAAGTCTCTATGTAACAATTTTTTTTACGTTCCCTTGAATTTTGTGTTTAAAAGTGTTTCTATTTAACGAATAAAATCTCTATATAACGAACAAAATTTCCAGAAATAAAGATAAAGACAAGACCCGCAAACTTTCAAGGAATTGACCAAAACGGCACTTCTGTTTTTCTGTAATTTCCCAGAACAATTATTTATTGATTCTCGCCCTGCCTTATCTAATTTTGCGAACTCTTTCTTTATAATTTTCTATGAAATTAGGATTAACACAGCATAGAACTAAAAATCTTTCAGTTTTAATTATTTGTTTGTAAATCGAGTTTATTAAAATGTCAAAACAGAAATCGCTGTCCCTTTCTGAACAAATCATTTTATTAAAAGATTCTGACGATGGAGTCAAAAACAAAGACTTGTCTCTGAATTAAAAAATCGCTCCTAGTTCTATATCAACAATTTAAAACAATCGGGAATCTATACTTAGGTTATACGAAACGAGTGGCGATTTAAAACAAAGTTCTCGAGTATGCAAGAACGAAGACATTGATGACGCAATTTTACAGTGGGTGACAATGTTAAGGGACAAAAATATGCCTGTGACAGGACCGCTAATAAAAGAAAAAACTGCTAAATATGCAACTGCGAGGTTATTATTCATCCTATATATCTATTAAAATATCATAAAGTAGTGCAGAGTTATTTATTTTTTCAATTTCTTTACACGAAATTTCTATATCACGAATTTTTTCACTTGAACCTTTAAGTTCGTTATTTAGAGGTCCGACTGTAATTAATTACATCAATACTATTTTCTTAATAGTAAGGAAGTAGTCCACGGATGTAACATCGTCTCATTTTTTGTCTTTAAATATTATTTGTAAATTTAAAAATGAAAAAAGGAAATAATTTTCAGTATAAGAACCTAAAGACCAAACATAATCTTTCTCTTGCTTAACCAGAAGCCCTTCAAGATAATGTCAACACTTTAGACTGATATGGCTCCAATTTGGAGAAACTAATTTAATTTTTTCAATTGTAGAGCTAGAAAACTAAAAAAATGTGTTAAGTAATTTAAAAATTTAACCCAGTATCATCTTTAATACAGGGAAAGTCTTAACCACCTTAGATGGGAATAACCTCAAAAACTCTTGAACTGAAACAATAATTTAATATAAATAATAGAGCATGTAAGAATTTTTAGAATGTCAAATTACTGACTGATAATTTTTTACTTTTATAAATTGTAACAAGGTTTACATAAAAATATTTTAATTCTGAAAAGAAGAACTATCCAATTTTCTACACGAAAAATGATAATTATATGTAGCAAAAACACATAGTTTCGCTACATATAATTATCATTTAGTTAGAAAGCTTATTCACTAAAATATATACTGAATTAAAACATTTAAAGCTTTCTCTTTCAAAGTTATTGTAGGTTTTGCTGCTAAATCCTCATCACTTTGGGCTGTTTGTCAAAAATTCATACTAAGTTTCAACTCTCTAGGATAAAGAAACTAGGAGCCACAAAGATATAGATAGGAAACTGGTTAAAATACCTGAAACGGATAATTAGTTACAGAATTTTCGGAACAAATATAATACCTACCTAGGCGAGAAAAGCAAAAAGTAAAGGGATTATAAGAAGAAGATAAATAAAGTACTTAATGTTTTTTAGTGAAATATTCAAGGAATTTGGTTCTATCTGCTATCTTGTCCACAATTTTGCTATCAATAATTTATTGTCTTTCTAGGTCAAATAAATGAAATACCTTGATAAGTTGCATTATTTCTTCAAGCATCCCATCTACATCATGGTAAGCATCATTAAGCTTATCCATAGCAGCTATTAAATTTGGAATGGCGTCAGGTTTAACACTTAAAGCTGCACACCTATCAACCACTTCCTAAAAACATTTTAATCCAAGAGAATTAAAAATTAATAATAACATACATTTACTGATAGAAACAAATTACAAGTATAAGATCCCTTAAATCTATTCTAAAATTATTTTTCTCTGCTAAGAAGCATATAAAAAATATAAATCTTTTTTTAACTTTACTGATGATTCTATCATTTAAGAATATTTTTAATCGCTACACTTCTGATTTTTTTACCTCATAATTTAGTAATAAATAAATAAAAATAAATAAATAACCATTTATTGCAATATTTTCTTTTGTGATACATAAATTTTGTTTTACACTTTGTAGCAAATCAGCTTTCGCTGCGGTACTCCACATGTGGAGTTATAGTTTTATTATACATAATTTTCACATTTTTACATAAATTACTTTTACTTATTTTATACATATAAGGATATAAATCTACATGCACATATATATTCACACAATTAAGTAATACTCGTTTTAATTTTAAGAAAGTTTTTCTTTAAATTGTTTTATTTGTATAAATTAGTTTATTATATTTAACTTATATCTATTTATTTGCCCAATAATGAGATAACTTTTTGTGCAACTTACAACTGTATTAGTTTTTTACCATGTTACCTACTTGTGGCCTTAGGGTGCCAAGGTTTTACAAGTAAATCATTGATAAATAAATAGATAAATAACTAAAAAAAAAAAGATTGAGGTTTTATTACTAAGATACATTAGTACAATCTATAAATTAAATTTCATTTAAAAGTAAAGCTTGTTCCAGGGAATAATAACTTATTTGCAGACGATCACAACTACAGCCATTATAAACAAAACAACATTATTGACACGTCACACTTGCTAAAACATGATACTTTCCCACCCTAATATCTAGTAATATATATTTCCATTGGTCCATGATAAAAATGTTAGTTTAACCACCAGACTGAAAATAAAATAATGTCAGGAAAAAAATTTAGGAATAAATACCTGAGGAAGAGTATCTGGTTCTAGGTGAGCTTTCAGATGGTCCAGTTGTAAACAAGACATGTAGCTGACCACTTCTTCGTCCTTAGCATCTATTAATCCATTGATTCTTCTTAATATCTTAGCTTTCTCCTCACTAGAACAAATTACTACTCAGTAATAATATTTATCAAATGTACAATTTCCAATCTTTTGGTTTCAACATTGGTCCTTTTACTAAAAATAATTAAAAAAGAATTTGTAATTTCGTGATCAGTCTGGGAAAAGGATAATTTTGACCAGGATTAATTGAGGGGAATGGAATCTACCCTTGATTCCAACCCACCTCACCTTAATGGTAGACTTCATACCAGATTGTGAAAAAACCTGTTTTTGACTCCATTTCCAGTGTCCACTGTTTTGAATCAATAACTAAATGCTCACATCCCTTGATGTTTCCAGCAAAGCAAACAAATAATTGTAATTAACAATTATTAAAAAAATACTGAAGTCCCACCAAAGTCTAAGAACCTCTCAGAAAGAGGTTCTTACAATGTAAGTCTACATACAAATATAAATTCATCAGTTAAAAAAAAAACATTTCTTCAAGTTGGAAGCTGTTAGGTAGTAAAATCAAAACAATAAAATCATTAGTAGTTTTGACAGATATTTTGTGGTATAGACTCACCATAATGTTTAATAAAAAAAACACACTAGAATTAAAAACAATTAATATATTGTCAACCACAATATTTTTTATTTAGCCCCGGCTCAAGGCTTTGCCTTTTAGGGGTCTCCATGAATATATTGTTGTTATACATGTAAAAAAATAATTTGTAATTATTATTGAGAAAATATTTATTTATTTAAAAAATATAACTGACTGGTTTTGACTTGACGTCATCATCAGAGCTGTTTGCAGAGTCTGAAAACAGCTCTGATAATGATGTAAAGTTGAAGCCGGTCAGTTATGATTTTTTTATACTAATGTAGTTGACAATATATTAATTGTTTTTAATTCTAGTGTTTTCTTTATAAAACAATAAAATTAAAAAAAACATCAAAACCTGTAAAGAGATGATGCTTCATGGGCTTTCATAGGTACAAGCCTAGTAAATATATCCGGGCCAGAAATATCAGGATCATTTATATTAAACGATATTCCTTTAACTAGTGAAGCTCCCTTGATAGTTGGCAAGGAATCAGCATCAACAACTTCTTCGTGGTAAATAAACTCATTTTCACTCTTAGCTGCTTTTCTTTTACCTTCAACTACATCTCTTGTAAATAATAACGACTCTGTAATGGCCTGTAACAATAAAATTAGTATGAGTTTCAGCCAGTTGAACACTTCACTAATAAAGGGATTTGAAATAGTGGGTTTTATGATTCATATTATGTTGAAAGCAGAATATATTTTAGCCTATTTTTGGTTATCATTTACCAGCTAAGTAAAAATAGTTTATGAAACAGAAGAAACGTTTAAAATTCAAATTGAAGAAAGTGAAATGGATTAATGAAGATTTTTTTTAATGTTCATAATAACCATCTTCACTTAACTTCAGGTATAATAAATATTTGACGTTTTTTGGTATTTGAATCTCTTAAGTTCATTGAATGGATTACTGACGGTTTCACTTTATTTAGCATACTAAAAATATAAATATAGGCACCGTTCTCAACAAGATGGTGAGGGAAATAGTTTTGACTTTTGAACACTAATTTTTGTGTGCCTCAACCAATACAATAACTCATTTATTTATTTACTAGGCGAATAAGATAAAATAAAGGATAAAATTCCATGACTCCATTTTTTATAATTTTTTTTATAAATTAATTAAAAATCTACAAAAAAGACCCATCATAAATACAATAAATAAATCAGAAGACAAGCCATTAATTTTTTTTAAGGTGATTGTGAATTGACTACTTTACAGCTCCAAAAATGTTGGTAAAGAACAATTTTATTGCTAAGACGATAAAACACGTATTTTTGTCTACAGGCTGTAAAATTACTGTACAATACTCCACAGCCGCTATGAAAATTGTTAAGTAAAGTAAATATACATTTTTTTTTTAAATTTAATTGATTGCACATTTCATTTAATGCCACAATTGACAATAAACAAATTTCCGCAGCAATAAAATCTCACTTTACAGCTTAGTTATACTATCAACTATTCCCTAACAGCTTGAAAAAATAGCCCTCTCACAAATTAATAATGTTTATACAATAAACATCACATCTGCGACTGATCAATACTTACTTCTGCCTGATCTAATCCTTTAGATAATTTTATTGCTTCATTTAGTTTATCTAATGCAGCTTGAAAATAAGCAACTCTTTCACCCATCTTTTGCTGTTCTTCAGATTGCATTCCTTGATAGAGTAATGATACACAAGTGTAGTAAGTAGCTTTAAATTTTACATACCTACAAAACAAGTTTAATTAAAAAGGATTAGTTATAAATAAAATAGATATTATTTAAAAAAAAATATTAGCAAAACTTTCCAAGAATGAAGTTCTGCTACAAGATAAACCAGGACAGGCAGTCTTTATCATCCTGCTTAACTTGCTTGATCAGCTTGTCTTTTAATTCACCTCCAGCTCACCGGTTGGTGGAATTACATCATGCGATGGATTCATCTCTGCTTTTTAATTCATTGGTGGATTTTAGAGATGTTCCTTCTGGAACATCATTCCTGGACACCCCAGCAAATTCAGTAGGAACTTAGTGCCTTCACTAATTTCACTCACCTCTCTGTTGCAGTGGATCTTTAGTGACAACAATATTGAAACATTCTCACTTATCACAACAAGCAACATTCTCACTACAAGCCCTCTTTTAAGCAACCAATGGATTGTCAGTTGAATTAAAAGATAAGCCATTTATAAATAAAACTGACAAGGTATTACATCTAAGTACAATTTAAAACATATTTTAGTGGATTTAGCATCATATACTCTAGAAGAATATATTTCACATTTTTCTTATTTTTTTGACAAGGTAATATGAACTTTGGTCATCCAACCTATTATTATTGTTATTATTACTTTCTCTTTTCAAAAAGAATCTACATTAATTTATAAACTTTCCCAATTTTTTAGTCACTGCAATGCTATTTTATCATTTTATACAAAATTATATTTATATAATTAACATATAAGTCTATCCAAAAAGAAAAGTTGACCAGCAGCGAGGATCAAGCAGAAGCGTTTAAAGGAGCTTTATTATGAAAACTGTAAAACTACAACCCTGCAATAAACACAAACAAAAACCAAAAATATACCACAGTATAAATGTTCTAGATATCTTATTTTTAAATAAATAAATTTAAAAAAATATCCCAACTTACTTCTTCCAATTTTTCATAAGTTTACTACCAACAACTTCAGCCAAAGTGCCATCATCGTTACTACCACCTTGTAAAAGAGCATTTTGAGCTAAGTTATAGTAATCAACTATTTGAGTAGCAACTCGAGCTGTAAAACACACAAGGCACCACAAATTAATGTCAAAATAAGATAAGTTTATACTCATGGTACTATTTTTGCTTAACAAAGGCATGAGTCTAGTACAACAGAAGATACAATGAAAAGAGAGGTGACACTACACCATTAATTTTAAGAAGAAAAAATCAGTTACAGGGTACCTCGGAACTTTTCCTTATATCATCGGATTTGCTACACTCATCCTCCCAGCTTCATAATACATAGTAAATAGATAGTAAATACATTGTTTCATTCTAAGCGGTCATTTATCCAGGCACTGAACACGCTCAATGCTGCTTAACTTTTATGATCCATCAAAAATCATAGATAGACTTGTTGTATTATAACGAAACTTAGTACACTTATTTATTACGTCAAGGTGTACACTTGAACCAAATTTCAACTTAATTGGAATATTTTCCAATTTTTAAAAAACCTACACAAATAATTTGATAAAAATTAAACTAATGCTGATAATGAGATGAAACGGGGCCACATATGTTAGTCTTATACATGGCTCCATGTGTGCCAAATTTCAATCAGATCACATTATTTTTCCGTGTGACATCCTGGTTTCGGATTTTTTTTGCAAACACAATACTTTTTCTATATACCTATAGTATAAATGAGGAAAAGTAAAAACATGCATGGGTTACTTTGGAACACCCCATCCTCTCATTTCTATTCCAAGCAGTCACTGACCATACTTGATGTGCTACTGAACAAAAATGATGAACCAAAAACCATGGATATACTCGCCATATTATACTGAAACTTAGTGAACTTATTTATTACATACACCAAATTTTAACAGAATAGGATACTTTTTGATTATTAACTACATAATTTTAAAAAAAACAATAAATATAGATTTTATTTCATAAAAACAGAATTAATGCTGTTAATAAGATTAAACTTATCACATTTCTTGGCCAAAAGATGGCAAAATTTCAACATGATATAATAATTTTTCCATGTTATATGAACTTTTGCTCAGACAATAATGATAGAAAATGATGTTATAGACAAATTATTTTTGGTACGGCACAACTAGACTGATTGTTTAATTTTTATACCAAATTTTAACTTTTTAGCAGATAATGCTAAAAGCTATAATGTGAACAGACACAAACTACATGGTGAAACCCACTTTGAAGTAGGATGATACTTTCCTAAATACTTAAAGAATATAAGGAAAATTAGAAATAATTGGAGTTGGTTATTTCATGAACTTCACACTGATAAGGCAAGAGGAAATCACAACAGTTTTACCAGAAACTAACAATACTTCAACAATATTGAATACATTAATGACTATTTGTTTTAAAAAGTTTAAATGTTTGTGTGTAAAGATTTATTCAGCTATTTGGCTCGTCAGGTAAATAAATGAAGAAAATAAATAAATGAAGAAAATAAATGCAAATAAATGAAGAAAGAGTAGCTTCTGCCTTCAACTTTCTTGTCAGCTTTAGCAAATTCTGTTATAAGTCACTCCCAATAAAATAAGTTATATTTATAAAGTAACTACTTTAATGTATACACACCATTAATAGTGGCTTTGCGATTATCAGTCATGCTTTTTTCAAGAATGCATTCCTGTGCTTGGGCTAAACATAGGTGATACATAAACTGCATTAAGTCAGGTGAGATATCCATTCCCGAAGGCTGAGGAAAGCTATCTTTGATATGCTGAAAAATAAATTTAGTGACAATAAATAAATAAGTAAGAACTTGAGGTGTAGTATGCACTAAATAATAATAAGAATAGTATTCTTACAAGTCATTTCATATAGTGAATGAAACCAATCAATATAAAAATTAACCTGATGGGCTGGAAAGACCCTGAAACAGGTGTTTATTTTATTCATTTGATGAATTACTTGAGTCAAACAGCATCAGAATTGTCATTGCTTAAAGGGCACCACTTAGAATAGCATTTGGCTATAAGATGTTCTTTTTGAGTCTGAAGCTCGACCCCTATTCTATAATTTGTGTTAAAGTGAGGTCAAATCTCAATGTGAGTCTGAAAAGATGACGAAGAATTTAGTAAATCTAAACTTATACAAAAAAGCCCTTTTTGACCCTCCATGGCGCAAGATTAATGGAGGGCTTACTATCAAATAATTAATTGTACACTAATTACATATGAATATATAAAAAATAAAGGTTTTTTTAAAAAAAAATAAAGTCCCAATGTAACCTGTACCCATTTATTATTTAATTTTATATTTTAAGGTACTTTAATTTACCTGAAAAGCCCATGCAGCACACTGAAAATGGGTACATGCCATTTTTAAACCTTCTGGTGTAGTACGATCATCAGATGCTCCCATATGACTATGAAGAGCCCCAATATTGTATAAAATAGCTACAATTTCAGACTTTATATCATTTACAGTATAAACAATTCCAGAGTAAATATCCCTCCTGCAAAAAGAAAAAAAAATAATAATAATAAGGGAAAAAATACTGATAGATTTTATTCATAAATAAATACTTTTTTATCACATTAAAATGTTGGTATATTAAATCAGCAGATATCATTCCATCCACTAGTTATGTAGGCCGTGAGAACTATGAGGGAAGAATCCAACCCCACCAACTAGAATGTGCGAACCATAAAAGGCAATAGTATTTAAAGGTTATATGATCAAATATCTTATTCTATCTAGGTGTTTAGGTTTTCTATATAATTGAATAGGTATTCGTCAATTGAAATATATAAAACAGAAAAGTAAAAGATTCTCCTCAATATTTTTTTTTAATATTTTAATATGCTAATAGAATAGGCAGCACATAAAGGAATATACAAATCAGTGAGGTAGCTGTTTATATGGGCTGGACATACCATACAGAAAGGTTCACATAGTGATAGTCATCTTAATTATTTCTTGATTAAGGGCATTAATGGATATTTGGGATAAGTTGGAAATAATTTAAAAAATGTGGGAAGTGGAGAATTTTAACTTTGTCTATAAAGGCGATGAATTTCCTCAATTTTGTTTTCCTAAAGTCAAAATGAATGTTTTGTCTGATAAGAAAATAATCTAAAAAAACAAAAATTAGATAAGAGAAGGTGTGTCTAAGAGAAAGAATGAAGATTTAGCTATTCCTTCAACTCCAAACATTAAGTCATGATAGTGCCTTTGATATAGCTAGCTACTTGACTCTCTTCCTTTCAAATTATTATCATTTAACATATAATGTGTTAAACGCATAGCAAGAGGCTGTGTAGAGGCTAAAGGACAGAAGGCCCCTTATTAAACTTTAGCATGACCTTCACACAAAAAGAGGAAATATTTTAAGTATGACAAACTGATAAAATCAGTTGACAGCGTGAGAAAATAACGCGAGGGAGCCAATGAGATTAGTCCTGGATGTTGAACCACACCCACAATTTCTTATCAGGCCAACCTCAATGGTTCCTAGCACAATTTTCCATGCTGTCAACTGATTTTAACCGTTTGTCATACTATAGTGGGTAACATTATAATATTATCACATTTAATCTTCAGAACCAATGAAGTGAAAGAACCTGAGTGTATTGAATGTGGTATGATCGCCTATTACACAGTGAGAACATAGTGATTGTACAAGCTAGCAAACCCTTAATGTAACTTTTATTAAAGAATCCTTACCAAGTGAATGAAACTGGGCCATCCTTGCTCAATGGAAAACGACTTTCTAAGAAATGCAGTTGGCAATAGTACTTCTTTAATATTGAGCACCCATTTATATCTTTCACTGGATGGACAGCCTGAGCTCTAAGTGTTTCTAAATTTCTTATTTCGGTGGAATATGTTTCTGGGTCTTCGTTGTACAAATCACGAATATACTGTAAAAGTTACATAATAGGATTAGGAAAACGAATGATTCATAAGACAAATGCGTAAATAGTAAGAGCCATTTAATGGCAATAGACTGTTGATAAAGAATACAAGAAAATAACAAAATTAAACACAAATAGGAGAAAAATCACAAAAATTTCACTAAACCTGTTTGAGTTTACTAAATTCAGTAGGAGGACGATCCGGGCTAACTTTCAACTCAAAGAAGTACATTGGCAGTCTCGGCACAGCTTCCATTTTGACACTCAATCACTAACTAATCAATAAATTAAATTTATCAAGTTAAAATTAAATAATTTAATACAATTTTCATAATTTTAAGGCAAAAAGAATGTAACAAAAAAAGGATGTTATGACTTTTGATCACTGCATAGCTACCAATTAAACAAAAAATTCCCTTTCTACCATAGAGATATATTACTAGAGGGGCCCTATTGGTTGAATTTTGAAACATCGAAAAAGTAACCTGGCCACATTCGATTATCATTTTCTTCAAATAAACAGAACAAAAAAACAGTAAATTATATAGTAGAATGTTTAAAATACAAATCACAACACAAGCAATCTGCGGGAAGCCGAAAAAATTGATTAATTATAACCTTACCTCCCTCTTGGAGGAAGTTTCAATGAGGTTACACAGAGCCCCTGAGAGCCCCACTAAAAATGTTTCAGGCCTCTCAATGTATTAAGATAGGCTATGCCCCCTCTAGCATATATCTCTATGCTTTCTACAGTTTGATAAGGATTAAGAAATAAATTTCCCTACACTATCGATATATTTCATCTCTCGATGCCTGAAAATATCGACATTTCTCAGAGTTTTTAAATAACGACTTACATATCGATAACTTTAGTCATCGATATATCTTTTCAAATTTTGATTGCAGCGATATCTATTAGTAAAAAAATAAAGCATTAATTCGAGGAATTAACGAATTGTTCGCTTGTTTATGTTTATTTTCGGACGTTGAGGAGTGTAAAATCGCGCGGTTATTTACATTATTTTGAAGGAGGTTATTGTTTGTAATGTATTTCTTATTCGGTTAGCATGAAAATGATTCCTTGTTCTTTAATTCGTCGTATTAAATAGCTTTATTATATTAAAGTATAGATTGGATAAGTTAAATGCGTTGCTTGTTCTATTCGCTGTGAATTTGTTGATGAGAGGATGAATTCTGCCACTAAGGTACGTTTATTTTTATTTGGTTCTTTGCTCTTTAGAGATGCATATTTTATCAACTAGATGCAGTAATGTGTATGTGTAGATATTGTTTGTTTGTGCTTCAGGTTGGTGAAATATTTACTGCTGCAGGAGCAGCATTTAACAAACTTGCAGAACTCACTTTACAGCTTCATCCTTCTGCTGATTCACCATCTGGGTAAATATTCTGGTTGCATTAATCTAGTTTCTGTAGAGTTTCTCGTCATAGAGAGTTATTAGTACAATTCAGGTTCCTGGGCCTATTATTGGTGTAATTTGCATATACATGGCTGATAGGTATTAACATGATATTTTTTAGCAAATTTCCATTATAAAAATTACTAGTGGGATTTTTCCCATTGTGAGGAGCATAAATTAAGTGAATCTAAAATAAAGAGTAATTTCTATAACTCCGCTTCTCCTCACAGAATTCTTTTAACTCATTAATTTCCTCTTAATAGTATTCTATGGGTGCATTCACGAAGCTCGAGCGTTCTGAACAAGAGGTGTATTCTAGTTACCATGATTGTGCTCAGAGGCGTGACAAGGGGGAGGAGCCAAAAGAAGCGGGAAGCCAGGATAGCAGTGGTGGGACTGATCCTACTAATCGTGCTTTCGGCAGGTTCAGTTCGATCACTTCTCCCCACTCCTATTCAATTGAAACCTTCTTAGCGGGAAATACAAAATTTTATCTCGCCTTCATATTCACATTGTACTGTGCTGTGCTGTTTTTGTTGTGTTTCTGCTGTTTCTCTTTAATTTATACGTTTTACTTTTAATTAAATTATTGAATTTTTGAAAAAATGACAACAACAGCAACATAACCTAATAACTGTACACACAAGCCTGAATAAAACGCGTTCGCGAGACCAAGTGTGGTCAGTACGATGGTGGGGTCATTTTTGTCCCCCCCATCCCCCTCCACCACTGAACACACTGACCCGAGCGCTCTGAGCGCTCGAGCGTCGCGAATGCACCCTATGATTCAACATCGCTTTAATTACTGCATACCAAATCCATGGATTGTTGAGTATGCTAGTCAAATACACTGTAAGAACCTCACAGCTAGTACAGGGGGGATGAAATCATGTTCACTCCCCCGATATCCTGTATTTACATCGAGAGGTGATTGTATTTAATAAATATCTTTTTTGCTGTACTATTTATTCTTTTTAAACAATATAAGAAAATTTTTTTCTTATCATTAACGTACTAATATTATTACTATTTCGTTTAATTAATACCATTTTTCACTAAGTAACTTTTCAAATATTATTTGTTTAGTGTAACTTTTTTACTGAATATTTTTTGTTTTTGAACCTTCGCTAATAAAGACGTGATGTTACGGCAGGGTCCGTTATGCATATTTATTTATGTAACAATTAAAGTCTATTTTATAGTCTCAGAAAATAAATATAAATGGGATACAACAACCTGTTGAATGTCTCTCTTTGCTATAGAGATAGAATGGTATGCTATAACTTGAGAAGGAATTTTATTTAATATGTTAACCTATTCGAAAAACCATTATTTCTCTTAAATAATACAGTTTTTTGCCAATTAACTTTTTAAATATTATTTTTTTAGTGTAACTTTGTTATTATGATAATAAATCACAATTTTACTGTATACATTTTTTGTTTTAACTTCCTTTTAGCCTAAGTCAACCTTTATTCTGAAAGACCCAATGTTTTGACATCCTGGAGGTCTAGGGTTCCCAGGTTATGCTCTTAGTTTAAAAAATAGTATTGTACAAATAAATCATCGCCAACTTTAGATTACACTCTAAGTGTAAATGATGCCTCTACCGCATGAGGTGGTTCCCGCATGGGTTACCCCTGAAGGGCAGCAAGGATCTACACTGGCATTATTTTATTTATTAGATCATCACATACTATAATAAATGGGAATCTGGACTACCTTCATTAAAGCTTAAGTCTTGCTGTTGGGCAAATTTATTACAAAAGGTGCAATAACCCTCTGAGGAAACAATTCTAGTGGTCTTCAGACCAAATCAAAAATTGTGAATTCATTTTAACATGGAAAATGTCTACTCCAACTGTCTAACAGGCCTTATTAGTATATGATAATTTCCTTCAGCGGCGGGTTCAAAGTAAACTTATAGAATTATTTCTTCACCGAAAATTGGTTTTCTGTTAGCTAATCATAACTATTATTTTTAGTTCTGCAGAGTAAAATAGCACCTATTAGAAAATGCTAATGGAGTATTTATTATAAAATAATCTAATACACAAATTTCATACTGCAAATTTCTCTGTATTTTTATATATTTATATTAAGTTAGTTGTTGGTTGATAAGTAGTCCTTTACCTTGTTATATCCTCCCCTGCCTTCTTGAATGACTGCTTTTTGATTTTTTTTCTTTTTTGGCTTTCTGTCTTCTTCAGAATTTTTATAATGTGCTATTTTAACTCATTTTTAATGTTTTATGACTTTTACTTTTCCTCATTTATACCGTTGGTATAAATAGGAAAATTATTGTTTACGAAAAAATCCAAAAACGTTTTAGGTGTTTTTATGACCTCCTAGGTGATTTTCTTAAAGTTGTCTGTCTTGACAGTATGTGTTTGTGAATAATAAAGGATGAAATCATAAGTTTAAGAGGAAGGTTTATCACACCACAACACTATGCTAAGAATATTGATTTTTTTTTAAATTTAGAACTCAGAATTTTATATGTCAATCAATAAAATAAATAGGGTAAACATTTCAAGAAAATTAAAACTACAATATTAAATTATGAGTTAAATACTAGAATAAGTACTGTTCACACTCTTTACCTTATTTATTTTATTGATTGACATATATCATTTTAAGGTCTTAGTCAGATGGCTTCTTTCAATATTCTTGTTATAACCTTAATTATTTCAAAATGAGATAAGGCATCTCGACAATCTTATTTTTGACAAATAACTTTTTTTCTTATTTATTTAAAAATTAATTCAATTATATAACAATTATCTCTAATTTAATTTAAACTTTTTTAAGTTGAAGTTAAAAAAAAAGTTATCTAGACATCTAGAAACTCAATTTCGCACCCCCCAAATTTTTGTGCCCCTGACAGCTAGTCATTATCAGACAGATTATTCCTGTTATGAACTTTTATTTCACTTATTCATTTCAATAGCAAATTTAAAAAATATATGGTTTGCCAATTTTGTATAACAATTTCCTTCAAAACTCAAGATTATTGATAATTTTTCTGTTAAAAATAATTTTGAATATTTTTTTATTAACTAATCATTATTCCTGAAGAATAATTTTTTAATGAAATGGTTTTATTTAAAAAAAATAAAACATCCTTTTTTATAAATTTTATATGGATAAAATGAAGAAAGTCTTATTGCAAATGTATATCTTGAAATAAAGAATTCACGAGCAGCTTATAAAGTCATAACATCATATAATCTAAAGTGGAAAAATGGAGATAGTTTGCTCAACAAACAAACATTAACCAAAGTTAACTTTTTAATTATAATAATAACTTTTAAATAATGGTAGCTTGAGCATTAAATGTCCAATTATTATGTATAGAATAGATTCTTCACATTAATCCCACTCTTATAAGTTAAAAAATTACTGGAGATAGTGCGATCAATTTAAAAAAAAAAAAATTTATTAGTCCCTAAATGTTTACCTTCAATTGATTAATAAAATACAAGGGTAATTTTTTGATGATAATTTACTAAAAAGAGAAATAAAGTTTTTAAAGTTAAATTCCTCATTGACCCTGGTTCGGTTCCACCACATGGACAATTTAAATATTTAACTATTTTTCATTATACATTTTTGAAAAACTTGATCTATTAGAATATCTAATAGAATTGCACATAATTTGTTTAATTTTAATTGCTTTAGGGGTAAATGGACTGAGGAAGATATTGACATGCTTCAAGCTGCCATTGTTAAGTTTAATGAAGATCTAAGTCTAGTTTGTGACAACATTAAACGGAGAACAGTGTAAGACTTATTTTATTTAGTAAAACTTACTTTTTTAAGTTTAAGATTAAGTTTATTATATTATATATCTTGTGAAAGGCATTTATTTATATAGGTGTATGCAATGCACATTATAATACAATATGTTGTTACATCAGGCTCATAGCTAGCCTAGTCCACTGAATTAACATTTAATAACATGTTTATTAATTAATAAAGATTTTTTCAGTGGGAGGGCTTACCTGGCTACAGACCAGTGTTAAACGGTGTAAACTTGTAACATGAATATGCTCAAAATTGGGTGAAATATAGTTGTATAAAAACAATATCACATTGTCTCATTTGTGCCCACTCATCACTACTAAGTTAAATATTGAGGTTTTGTGTAATTGATGTAATTATTTGTTGTAAATTTTACTAAAATTCCCACATTTTACTAGAATTATGTGCACTGTTATTCACATGATATTTTATGTACACTGTATTCCTATTTTATTTAATGATTCGTCAGAAAATAGAGAATAAACAATATTAATTTATTTTTTTAAATTAAAGTTTATTATAAATAGAGGTAATAATAAAGTATTTGCATTTTTTAAATTTTAGGGAATTTTCATTAGAATATGACTAATGAGTTTTATTTCATAACATGTTTGAATACAGTTAAAAAAATAAAATTGTACAAAAATTATTTATAAAATTTTAAATTGAAAAAATAAGATTTAAAGTAGAGGGGAAAATGATCATGAGGTATATTTCATGACAGTTTATTTTAAACTGTCTACGAAACAATTAACATTGTTTATCACTATTTGCACTTCTCCGCTTTCAAAAACTGCCGTACAGTCAATCAACATCATTGTGTTCTTATGTTATCCTTTTTTTAAGTGGCAATTAATTTAGTATTAAACATTTTTTAGCAAATTTTTATTAGAAAATTACTCTTTAATCGAAACAAAACTTGGCATAAGACAGAATGTTAAGGAGGCTACACAGCCAATTGTAAAGCCTAAATGTGTGACACCATTAAACCAATCTTATTACATAATCAAAATTTTTAAACATGATTTGATGTTTAAACCAGGTGTAGACCCTGCAAGTCTTTTTAAAACTTTCAATTAAATTTCATCAAACACTTATAGTTTCTTAACACTTAAGAAATTGGTTAAACTTCCCTCTCATAAAAATAATTACTTTTTACAACAAATAAAAAAATGAGGAAAAATAAAAAAAATGTAGCAACAATAAAACCAAGTTGAAATCTCATTAACTAGGAGCTGAAAATAGCACTTCTTTATAGTTTTCCATTATTAGTTAACTCTTTCAATGTAAGGAAAAATAAAAAACAAGTCTCTCCACTGATGTTTAAGTATAATGACAAAGCCTCTTTCAATATAAGTCTGACTTATACTGTAAAATGCGTGTACGTGATTTGATTATTAGGTTCTACTTTATTTATTGTTTACAGGAGTCAAATCAGAGGTACATTAAAGAAGAAAGCATTTGAAGAAGCTGGGATACCTGTGAGTGGAGGTAGAGTAAGATCTGAGCAGCCCTCGACCAGTGGGCTTCTTGGTAAATCCGCTGATGTTACGCTTAACATGCTTAATGCTTCTGAATCAGAAGTTGATGTTGAAGGAATGCACGAAGATGTAAAATTAGACTTTCCTCATCATGACCAAGTAACAAATTAAGTTTTTAGTTACTTTAAATTTTATTATTTCAAACATTGATCTTTGTAATACTTACTTGCAAAATCAGACAATGTTATTTTTATTTTTAAATGACCTCAAAAAATATTATATCTAAAATACCTTGGACAAAAAGGTTCTTTGTTCAGGCCGAAGAATATATAGATAAAGAAAAATGATCCTAGAATTTATAGTTTTAAAAAAGGTTAGTTCTGTTGCTAGTTAACAGGAGCGCTAGTTTCACTATGCCAACTACGAGAATGCGCTCCTCTTATATTTTTAGCACATTACTCCTGGCATTTTATTGATTTATTAAAATATTTTCTTTATATAATAATGACCTCTTAAAGCAGATACACATACCATTATAATGATAATAAAGAAAGAGATGATTTCATAACAATAAATTAAGGTAAGGAAGGTTAGTTCCAGAGCTGCTGCCAGAGAGCAGCACCGAGTACATCCTACCCTCTGTCTAATGCTCTCATATACCTTCCTACATTCTATACCTATTATACTCTTTGGTTCAGGCAATAATTATTACTTGTATGAATGCTGAATTGTAAAGAAGTGTAAATTTGTTCTGAAAATGCATGTTTGTAGTGAGGGATACAATCACAAAATTGTATGATTAAAGCTTGGAGTATGATTGTTGTTAAAGTCAATTACTGTAATGTTAATTCAAGAGTAATTATTTTGATGATTGATTTTAAAAGAAAAAACAAATGTCAACATTAAACTTAAAAAAATAGAGGGAAGGGGGATTAAGTATGTATTAGTGACTAGCAAATGTTGCTCTAGCAAAGTAAAAGAAAGAATGGTATTTTAAATTAACTGAAACTTCATACTTAGATCTTAAGGTAATTTCTTTACTTATGTGCCTTCTGGAAACCTACTTCTGTAATTTAAATTTTGATTGGAAATTAATAAGTTTAATTTGTAATACATCATACTTCTTATTTACACTTTTGTATCAATGGATTTCTAAGGTCACACAAATCTACACATTATCAAATAAACCTTCCGCTGAATAAATAAATAAAAATTGTTTTAATAAAAAGTCAAAAATTTAAATTAAAAAAATCACAATTTCTTCCAATGTCAAAATATTTTTGTTTGAAAATTCAATTAAAACAGGTTAAATTAATACTATAGAGCTTTAACTCATGGTACTTGTAACCATGAGAAAAGTTTTTAAATGATATTTTAGTACTAATTACAATTGCTGAGTTTTAAATATTAATTTAAACCTTTTTTACAAAGTAATTTAAGTAAACATATGAATTAGTGGTGTAAAATTTGTAAATATATTTTTAAAGAATAATCGTACTATATTTTTATTTCCTATATATTTTCATAATTTTTCTTATATGTGAACAAAGGATTTGGTGGTTTGTATCTAGTAAACAAAACAAAGTTTACTGTTAAGTATGATTGCTTGTAAACATATCAACCTTGGTTTGCTATTCTTTTAACTTATTAATTAATTTAGTCTTCTACAACTTTTAAAATAAGAGGTAACCAAAGAAAAGGAATTGAGGAACGTATGGATACAATAGCATTAAAAAAATAACTACTAACTTATTATTAAAAATAGACAGTTTTTATTAAGAATTTATTATTAAAGACATTCTTAATAACTTTACTGACTAGACTAGACAATTTTGAAGTCACAGACCCGCAGAGAAAAAATTGTGACTTTGGACCCCCTTTAATGATACCCCAAGATGGGTATCTATCTACTTATTCTATTTTGGGGTACGTCTTAGGCCTGCATTCAAAGACATTTTCCTTACCTAAGCCTAACATTTTCCTTAAGGAACCCTTAAAGCTTCCTTTAGGAGACCTAACGTTTTCCTTACCTAAACTGCAAACCTAACATTTTCCTTAAGGGCTCCTTAAGGAAAATGTTAGGTTTAGGTAAGGAAAATGTCTTTGAATACGAGCCTTAGTCTTTCATAATATTATTAGGAAGAGAGGGTACAGTGACGTCAATAGAAAAAAGACCTGGATCGATGAGCCAGGTAGATCAGGGCACTAGTTATTATTGATGTAAGTCCATAATTTGGCACAAAGCTTCTAGGTAAATCAAATAATACTCAGTGTTTGATCCAACTATTTTTCGGTGCATTTAGTTACCTGAGTGCTAAGAGATGTAATTAAATTATTTATTATTTAAGTTGTAAATTACTCTCTAATACCTATTGAAAATTATTGGTACCATTTACTTGATGGTATCTGGAAGTGAGTAAAATGCTCTAGCTCTTCTACTTTGATCATAATAATCATAAACAGAGACAGGTACTGGCTTTTGATTTGAAACTTGATGAGTCTTGATTGCTGTTATTGTTGGGCAAAGTTCTTGTTTGGTCATCTGTAATCAGTCCAATCAACAAAATTATATTAAGTCTGACAGACTTTTTATTTCCACTTGGTTAAGATGATTGTTGCACAGTACAAATAATTTAAAATTCATGATATTATAAATAATTCATTGGCAGAAAGGAAAAATAATAAACTGCAGAAATTACAAGAAACAATCTCTTAAATTGAGACTGGTCTACTTAAATTATTCTGCAGTACACTAGTATATATTCCTCTATGCTGCAGTAAAATATGTCTTTTCATCTTACTGCAGTAAGATTCTTTTTCTATCGTGTTTAATTAAATTTGGTTTACTCCAAATATTTATTACCTTGTCAAAATAAAGTACAACTTGAGTATCAGCTTCTTTCAGTTCAGTTCTTTTGATACCTGGAGAGTCTTGTAGACTTGGTAAAGAATCTTGATCTACAGTGTAACCTGATGGTAGTGAAACTTCCATAACTACCATGTTACTGTCTTCATCATTCCCCTCAATTTCAGCGACAAAACTATTTATTTTAGACATAAAACAAATAAAGCTTTGAAGATTTTTTGTTTAACTTCTCATGTTAAAATTGTCAACATACAAAAGGAATGTTGTAATTAATTACTAGTTTAAATATAATTATAAAATCAGTGGCTCGTACACTTTCTTTTGTCTCAGTCCTTTAGAACGACTTTATAAAATTTACAATTGTCACCATAAGGTAGAGATTCCAAACCTATGGAAGCCTGGACAGCACTTTTAACTATTCTAAATTCACCAGGGACCAACTAACTGGATTATACCCCTCCTTGCTCACTTGCAGAGTTTATAGCTAATAATTTACTAAAAATTACTTACTAACATACAAATCATTTTATGTACAAAACTATGCAAGACTAATGCTGAGTGTTATTCAAATATGCCTCAATATTCCTATTTTTAACTTAATAAAACTTTTTACATAAGTTTTTCTTTTATCGAAGGACTTTATATCTGCTTAAATTGTGATCTCGACTTCCTAAACCCCTGTGACAATCATAATTTATGTGGGTATAAAATAATAGGTTTATTTGTTCCTCCTAAATTTGCCTATGCATAACGCAGAGGTGATTTTACTATTCATAATTTTAGATTAGCAGAAAATATAAAATAGTCAGCAAGACGTACCTTGAACAAATATCAATTAGCAATTGATTTTCTGTAGAAGCTTGGCTTACTGAAGGTGTAAGATTAAACATAGGGTAAGCTCCATTAACATTCACATTATAGCTGTATGAGACTTGCACTACTGCAAAACCTTTTCCTGAAGCTGTCACATTTAATTCTCTTAGTTTTCTTGGAAGCTGAAATAAAAATTTCATTATAAATAATTGTTTTTCTTGTCTAACAAGATAGGGAAGTTAAAAGAAACTATTTGGTGTCTTTATAACCTTTTTCCATCTCTGCAAATAATACTCACTTTTTTATTTTCATTGAACTTAATGGTTATACTAAAATATAGTTTAGTATCAAAAAGATTAAAAAGTTGCTACAAATAAAGTAGTGAATCAAATTTAATTTATTCAATAAAGTGAAATTACTTTGAAAATGAATGTCATTCTTACCAACACTTTTTGTAGGACCATGGTGTTCTCAGTGTTGATTTTAATTTCTTTAGAACCGTCTTTGTAATTAAATTTGACAGTTATGTCAGAATTCTTGTCAGCTACCCTTTCAGCCAGTTTAGATAATGCAGTTATAGCCACCACAGTGTCCTGAAAAAACGTTCACTATCACACATACATTCAAATTACAATAATTTAAGGAAATTAATTGTGATCACATTAGAACAATCAGAGTTAAGAGTTGCCACAAATTACTTAGTTGTAAGTTTGTTCTAATATGATTTTAACTGTACCAATGTTATAAATTTTAATAATTACTATATGTAATTGTTTAATATACGCATTTTTTAACCGATTTTCACCCGTTAAACTATGTCACCATTACCACCAGTGAGCACAAAGAATCTAGTAGAAGAAGCGTTAAATTTACATACACAAATAAATTTTATTTATTAAGAATAAATTGTGATGGGTCGCCCCCGGGGTCTTGACAAGTCGGGGTCTCGACACATGTGTTGATCTTATGCAAAATCAGGACAGAGGTGTCACGTGACTAATTTTTGTTCTGTGCAATTTTGTCGTTACATCGACACATAACATGGTTTAGCGAGGTCTCGACAAGTTATAGTCTCGACACTACATAACATCGACAGACGATGGCAAGTTCTCACGAAGTCTCGACACCACGATGTCTTGACACTTTTCCTTGGTCTCAATATTCATTAGTATCGACACTTTATAACCTCAACACATTATCTGAATCATGTGTCGATGTTATGTCATGTCAAGACCCCGACGTGTCAATACAACGCATAATCCTGCCAGAGTGAAAATATTAAAAATATCTATTTCCAGACCCGTTTGGATATTGACACCACAAACCCTCGACAGTATTATAGTTGTCGATGTTATGTAGTGTCGAGACCTCGCTAAACCGTGCCATGTGTCGATATAACGACAAAATTGCACAGAACAAAAATTAGTCACGTGACACCTCTGTCCTGATTCTGCGTAACATCGACAACTATAATACTGTTGAGGGTTTGCGGTGTCGGTATCCAAACGGGTCTGGAAATAGATATTTTTAATAATTTCACTCAGGCAGGATTATGCGTTGTATCAACACGTCGGGGTCTCGACACGACGTAACATCGACAGATGATTTGGGTAAAGTGTCGAGGTTATGTCGTGTCGATACTACGTAAAATCCTGCCACGAAAAGTGTCGAGACCCCGACTTGTCGAGACCACGATGCGGTACCAATTGTGATAAAAGAACAAAAACTTTGGTCCATTTGTCATTTGTTTTAATTATGAAGTTAAAATAAATTTTTAATTTTAAGGAGGTATGAGAAGTATCAAATGTTCTTGGAAAATGATTTTTGTGAAGTGCTATTACAAAGCTTATTAAATATTACTTAATCTATAAAAGTTTGTAAATAGTAGGCTCCCTGAAAGAAATAAAGCAATAGATTACTTGAGTAGATGCAAATCCTCCATCTGAGTTTTGTTGAGATAAGAGCCATTTCATTATAGGCATAGATTCTTCAATCAAACCTCTCTCTAGATATGTTAATAAGACATATGCTGTCATTTCAACATCTACCGAGTTTGGCTTCAAAGCATTAGGGTTATCAGTATCTGACTTTTTAGCCTTTCTCTTCCATCTCTTCATTGTCCCTAGAAATAATAGTTCGTTATTAGTTATAATCCTAATATATATATATATATATATATATATATATATATATATATATATATATATATATATATAATATATATATATATATATATATATATATATATATAATATATACATATATACATATATATATATATATATATATATATATATATATATATATATATATTACATACACATATACTTTTAGTAGATCACTTTTTGCCAAAAAATTCCTACATACTAATGACTAAATTACCAGGCAGCAATTTAGACATTAATAATCATTAGAGTTTTCACTTAAACCTTCTGTCACTGTTCTGATCACATGTAGAACTGGTCAAAACTAACAGTATTTCATTAATGTGGATCCCAGTACATCAAGGTATTCAAGGCTATGAAGCTGCTTACAGCCTTGTTTTTTATGACCTTGAACCTTTCTGTGGTGTTTCCAACAGCTATAAATATGTGAACACTCTCCTACTCAGGCCAGCAAATCTGTTTGGCTCTCCCTTCAATGCTAGACCTAAACAACTTCAATCAGTAAATAAAAGGTGGATTGAGAACCATTCTGATGTTTATGTTAGGAGTCAAATAAAACCTCTGAACTTAATATACTTTTTATCTGCTCTAGCTTATTAGAAAGTCATGCTCTTCATTAAAGGATACAGCTTAATCTACACCATGATTACAAAAATCTATGATTCTTGTATTTTTTTATTTAACTGCTAATATCAATTGTCACTTCATATATTTAAGGCTGTGTTGATGAACAACTTTGTTAATTATTCATAACAATGGTACCAGAAAACAAACTTAATAAAAATGCAAACTAAATAAATCATTTCACTAACCTTGTTCTAAGACTTCGGCATTGGACTCAAGAAATTCAAAAGCCTTATCTTTAAAAGAGTGATTAGCTTTGTGTAATGCGTAGGTTGTTAAGGCTAAAGAATAACTATCATTATTTATACTATGAAATTGATCAATTATGTAGTTGATTGCTTTATCTATTGTTTCTGTGTGAGATGAAGTATTGTCCATTAGGAACGGAATCAATGAGTAAGATGTTAGAGCGAGACCTTGACCAGATCCACCTTGCATATCTTTATGACAAATAGAACCAACCTAAAAAATAAAGCATTAGATATTTTAAGAATGCTGAAAAACTTAAGCCTTTTACCCAAGTCATATTTATGTAAGTGCATATAAAGTTACCTCAGGGAAAGAACCATTCTCTGCTTGATGCCTAGCAAGCCATGTTAATCCTTCTGTCATCACTTTTTCATCTATATTCATATAAGGCTTAGCACTGGCAAAGGACTTCAAAACAAATGCTGTCAACCTTAAATAAAAAAAAGGTTTTTCATTTTTTAAATAATAAAAATAGGCTGGTTATATATAACCTTTCATGAGGGAATATAAAAAAAAATATTCCCTTCTCTAATTATATCTCATCTAATCAAATATTTATTCCAAAATAGATTAACTAAAAAGCCAAACCATAATTAACAGTAAAACACTGAAAATTAAGACTATCTATTAACAAGGTAAATATTTTAACTTGCCAGGTGCTGCCAGAGGCATCGTTATTTCCAAATGCACTGAATGATCCGTCATCATGCTTATACGAAAGTTCTCTTTGATATCCAGTTTCCATGTATTTTAAACATTTTTGTTCCACTGTTGATGTAAGCTGTCCGGAATTCTATGAAAATACATAAAAAGATAAATTAAGATGGTTAAAAACCTGCCTTGCCCATTTTACAACTTTGCTTCTATATCTACTCTTAAAAAAATAAAATAAAAAGAATGCAATTATATAAAAACCAAACAAATAAACTGGGTATATTTTTTTTAAACATATATGTCTCTAGAGCAGTGCTAGTTCTAGATTTGGTTGGGGTCTCATTAGACTCGCAGGGACTTGATTTATTTATATAATTTTGTTTATTATTATTATTTATTATTGTTGTCAATTTCAATTTTCTGTACTACAAAAATTTATAAATCTTATTAGTTATCTATCTTGTAGAACTAATAACTAAGAGTAAGATCCTATTGACTCAAAACACAACAAACTATGTCATTGTGTCAAGTTTCATCCGATACAGTGCCAGTAGATTTACTTGGCTTGTAGAATGAATGATCAAGGGTAAGTTGACAAGACATAATTATTTTCTTTGAATATTTGATAAAAAAATTAGGTGACAAGCTTTTTGTTTAAAAATAATTACTTCACCTTTAAATAATCAAGAACAGCGATATTGGGAACAAAATTTAACATGTTCTGCTCCCCACAACCAAATGGCATGCGAATTAATTTCTCTAAATTTTGTAAACTGGTGCCAAGAATATCACCTGGAACAAAATAAAGTTTATAGTCAACATTTTATAAACATAAATTGGATTTAAATAATGATGATTTTTGTCCATGTTCTATTATTCAATTTAATCATAGAGTTATTTTAACTAACAGATGAGACAACAGGATCTCAGTGGTTTGTACAAGGTGGACGTCATGATGGTTTTTTTATATTTTAGTAATTTTATTTTTTTCGAAAAATTAAATGAAATTAAGATATAACTTAGTATTATGAATTACTTGGTAGTTACCATAAATAGAACAGTGAGTCTTCAGCTCCTTGCCACTTTGGCCTTTCTGAAGAAGTCTCTTAGGTATTGATTGTTGTTGAAACAACAATAATACTTATTAATAATAATAAAATACAAATAATAATAGTGAATTATTATTTGTATTTTGTTGTTTCATCATACATTGCACTTTGCCATGTATTTAGCAAATTTTTTATCATGTAGGCCACTTCTCAGCCACCTTGCCTCAAGACCCATAAGCCTTACCATGGTATCAAATAATAAAAATACTTACCTACAGCAGAACCTTCTACTCTAAACGACCCTTTGACAAAATTCTTTGGTACATCAAGAACTATGTGTTTCTCTGTATTATCCTCTTTTCTTAAATCAACAAGTATTACTTCATTGCTGAACTGAGTTTCTCCTTCAGGCTGTGTAACAATAAATATTTTTTATTGCAAAATATAAAATATTACTCTAATATTAAGAATAAAAAGTAATCATTGAAGGCACTATGTATTCAACAAATTTTAGAAGAGATTATAAAAATACTGATAGGTAATGATAACGGTTGCATCAAATTAGGAGAGAAGCATTGTAAAATGAGGGTTGGTTTTTTTTTTAATTCTCAAACCTGTGTGTTATAGTATGTCATTTTAGTACTGATGAAAACCTTAGTTTAAGGTTATAAACTTTTATGCCTATATGTTCACTCTCACACAAACTTAAAATCCATGCCATTGACACATAAAGCCATTGAAATTTCTCCAAAAATTAAGACCTACATGTTACAGCTATGAGGATATGAAATATATACAATACAATGATTAATTAATTTTTGATACAACGTAAATTGTCCAAAATAAACTGACTAAATAATCTATACAGAATACAATTTTCAGCAATAAAGGAAATATTCTATACAGATTACAATTTTCAGCAATAAAGGAAATATTTTATATATATCTAAGCAATAGTGAGACGTTAAAAAATTACTACCACTTAACTTCATGTTTAAATTATATTAAATATCTTCCTTATTATTTGTTAAATATAGTAGCTGTGTACAACTTATTCTATAATTTACATACACTAGTGTCCAATTAGTGTATGTAACTGTGGAGACTAATACGAATTCTGAAAATATTATTGTTATCAAAATAAGATTTTTGAATAAACTCAGGGACTTGACTTTGCAATTTTGTGATAAGCTAGAAAATTTAGAATAAAATAAATCTAACCGTATTGATTAAAAAAATGATTACCTTAACCAACAGTTTCCTCTCCACAGCATCTCCTGCTAACTGACTCTTGGCAACTACTTTGATGCTAATGAATCCTAGCTCAGTCGCTGTTATGTTAAAAGATACTGCCTCTCCAGAGTTTGCTTTAATGGTTACACTTTTTGTTCTAAATGGTTCTAGATCTGAAAATAAATTAAAAAGTGATCTATTATGTGTTTTCTATTATTCTTAGTTGATGTTAAAAAATGACTGTGGAATCGTATATAGGAACAATAATTTTTTTGTTTAAATATTTTTTTTTTTTTAATTTGACTACAATTAATTTTTTTGACTCAAGATTAAATTTATATTTTTAAGACACTGGATGGGACTGGAATAACGACTTCTTTAAATGACTATATTTCGCTTGACCCTAGGCATTAAATTGATTAGTTTGTCATTTTTTATAAATGTATATTTTGAACTATAAAAAAAGAAAAGTTGCTTACTGTCTGCGTAGTCTTGAAATTCAAACTGAGCAGCATTATTCTCTAAAGTAACATCTGCAGTGACGTCTGTATCCAAGTAGTTAAATACAGAAACAGGGATCGTAACCACCTCTCCTCTAATTACAGAATATGGGAGATCCAATGAAATGAAGAATGGTCTTATTACTTTTATCTGTAACAATTTGGAGAAATTGAATCAGTGATAAAACATCAAATGATTACTGTTGAAGAATTTATGTGATACAAGATGATTTGTAAAACAAGCATTTCAAAATTAAATCAAAACCTTTACACCTGTAATTTTTTTAAGTTAATCGCCTAACTTTATCTTTCAACTGATAATAACAACATTGGAATATTTAATAACTTAAAGCTTGCAAATAATTTATAAAATAACTCTATTTTAGCTACCAAATTTGTAGCCAGCTAACCTTATGTAACTATTTGTTTTACGCTACGGGTCTTAGATAGGCACAGGTCCTGTGGCACCCACATAAATGTTTGAGGACTAATCTCAACGTTACTAGTTTAAGTTGGTCTTATATATGACTACATGCGTGCCTAATCTCTCAGATCAATAATTTTTTCTGTGTTTTTATTGTGGGTTAATGATGTCATAAATAATATACATATATATTTCCTGGATATCACAACTAGACCTAAAGATTGATTTATGTGCCAAGTTTCAAATCTGGGATACACTAGGAGAAACGATGATAACAGACACACATATACAGACAGACAACTTTGTAAAAACCATTTAGGAAGTCTTGAAAACACCTGAAAAGGATAATTCAGGTGGAATCCCAGTTTTGGTTTTTTTGCAAACACTTTTCCTATATACCTACAGTGTAAATAAGGAGTAAAAATCATTTAGACATTTTTTTCATTTAAAAAATACCATATTATTTAGGTCTGCTTCCTAAGCATGGGTGGGTGATTACCAATAGCATAACTATTGGTCTTATGCTATGGCTTAATTACCTATGTCTCATTTAACTTGACCTTTTACATAGACCTATATATTACATAACTATTCAAGGAGAACTAACTTTTACTATAGTAAAAGACTACTACTTTATTATTGTATAGTAGTATCATATGCAATGATATTACTTACACTTAATATTGATATTCTAATAAATTAAATAACCTTTTTGTCTTGATTACCTTACTTGGAGTATCCAATAATCCCAATCCATATGAAGAGTCAAGAGAGAATCCAGATATAACCCAAGATGTTATGGTGTCTGGAACTTTTTTTCTAACAGTCATTAGGCCATCATTACTGAAAATATATATATTTTCTTAAAATAATTATTTTAAAATATAACAAATAATTTATTTATTGATTAAGTATATTAATCATTTTAAATTAATTTAAATATTTTGTAAATAAAAGAGAAAAAAATCTTCTTTTTTTTCCAGAATTAATATGAAGGCATATTAGAATTTCTAATTTGACCAATAACTTCTCAGTTTATCTCTAATTAAATAAGTCCTAGTAGTAATAATTATGTTGTTAACTCTTTGACGCTCTTAGGAGTCACAGTACAAAATAATATGGACTGGACTAAGCACATTGATGAATTAAGTTCTATCTTTCCTTTACCTTACTTAATTACTTCTTCTATACTTACTTATTACAGAAGACTTAAGAGACTTTAAAATTTTAACTAATATCTACTTTGCTAAATTTTACTTTATTATGACTTATCCTTAAATTCAATGGGGGTGGGCTCTAGTAAATTAGATGAGATATTTTTAAAACAGTAAAGAGTTGCTCTGAGTTTAAAACATAAAAGCTATGCAAGGACTTTAACAGACAAGCGACCTGTACAGGCAGCTCACTTCCCAATTTATTTATAATTTTTGTTCACAATAATATTATACATTTATTGTAGACAATAATCAATAAAGTTAAAAAAAAAAACAATAATATTAACCTTATTATGGAATCTATTTAACCCAAAATGCAAAAAATCTATAGATTGAGTATAATAAATTTGAATCTTACAAATAGTCACCAGAATATTAAAGACAATTTAAAAAAATAAACTTCCTTAAAAAAATAATTTAAATTAAATAAATAAAACTTTCAAAAATGAAAAAAAAAAAAAAAATATTAAAAGAGTAATGTTACTCTCTTAAAGATGATTTGATTATATTGATGTATAAAAATATGTTATTAAATATCGTAAACAAAAATTAATTTAAATAAAATAATTTTGCATTACTGTATGTAAAGCTAAAAGAATTAATTTAATTATTAATTTAACCATTAATAAAAACGCATTTTAAATAAAGGAATAAATATTAATATATACTTGGTTTCAAAGTCGAGCCATATCCAAGTTTCTGGAAAACTTGAACGAAGTCTTGGTTTAGAAGGAGGGACAGGAGAATGAGAAAAAGAGCCTTTGTATTGCACTGGAATCATAGCGGCCATAGGTTGAGCTATTCTTCCTGGACCTGCTAGTCGCATTGGCATTCCAGGAAGACCTCTTCTTAGTATTGAGTCTTCATCATCTAGGAAAATAGTGAAACAATACATTTAACTATTAAAAACTGTAAGTTATATTTACTTTTCCTCATTTATACCATAGGTATATAGAAAAAGTATTGTGTTTGCAAAAAAATCTGAAACCGGGATGTCAATGTAATTATCTTTTTTTCAGGTGTTTTTAAGGCCTCTTGAGTAGTTTTCACAAAGTTGTCTGTCTGTATGTGAGTATGTGTGTTATCATCGTAGCTCCCAGTGTATTTATGCTAGAGAGTTGAAACTTTGTTCAAAAATCAGTCTGTAGGTGTAGTTGTGCTACCCGGAATACAATTTTTTATAAAGTCATAAATTGTGGAAAAATGTTGCGATCAGTTTGAGATTAGACACGCATGTAGCCATTTATGTGACTAACACATGTGCCAAGTTTTGTCTCATTATCCGCTTAATCCATTAATTATCAGATGACTTGTGTACATTTATTGAAAAATTGGAAAATAATCCAATTAAGTTGAAATTTGGTACAAGTGTACCCTTTACACTAATAAATTAGAGTACTACATTTCATTTCAATACAACGAGAATATCCACAATTTTTGTTGGATCATAAAAAGTTAATCTTTTAAGTGGTTGGATGTGTAACCGCTGAAAATGACAGATAAATTTACTATCTGAAGACTAGCAAAGCAAGTCCAAAAATGTGTTGTAACCTTTTAAAAAATTAATATTAACAAAAAATTTAACAACTTTTATATTCTGAGGTTGAGCTGGGCAAGTCCCACGTAGGCAGAATGAGCTTAGCAAATCCATTGTGATGAGGAAAAGTTCCAAGGTACCCCGTACCCAATTTACTTTTGCTAATTTTATTTGTTCCATTGTTAAGATAAATATTATTTTTGTACTCTATATTAAATTATTATTATAATCACTTTTTGATGCAAAGAGAAGCTTATTAATATAATAGCTTAGTCTTGTCACAAGAGGAGAATCTTGGAGCCCAACAAATTTTCAAATGTTTTAACATTTTTTCTAAATTTATTAATTCTTTAGATTTTGATTTACTAAGTTTGTAGAATATTCTACTTTTATATTTCGGTCTTATTACAACAATATTTTGTTTTCTTATTTCTATCTTATTATTTTATTTTTTATTTCTATATTTTTAATATCTTTTTATAATAATTTACTTCCTTTACTTTATTATTTAGATTTATTTCATATTTATTAAATTTTAATCTTATTTTAATTATTGTTCTACTAGGCTTAACCATATAGTCTTGAAATCGAAATTATTAACCTTTATTTTACTTTAATTTGTAGCTAAATTCCGTTTTCATTTATAAAAAAAAATCCTTTTAAGTCATTTATACATCTTAAGTTTTCAATAGCAGATAACATATGTAATAATTATTGGGGCATATGGAAAATAAACGGGTTACGTTTAGATGGAAAAAAAATATTATTATCTGAATTAAAACTTTATACAGTTAGTATGTTTATTTTTTATTTGAACTACTACCATATAAGTTTAAAACTTGTTAACCTTTAATGAAATAAGTATTATTTTTCATAACTTACAAGCAAAATGTATTTCTTCTAAGAGTTTCCCATTAGTTAGGACCACAGTTTCAGCATCCTGCAACAATCATATGATAATCACCATTGGTAAAAATGGTACACAGGTATAATATAATATAAGAATAATGCACATTATTCTTATATGAAACGAACATTACATTTTATATATTTAAAAAAATGTCACCATCGGACATTACTAAAAGTCAACATAAAAACAAAATTTGTAAATATAATAAATAATTTTAAAGATTTGTGCAGTAAATTTAATTTCTAATTTTGTATTTTAGCTTTTCCTTGTTTTATACCTACAGTATGTATAGCGGGAAGAACATTTCAGACATACTAAAATTAAATCCTTATAAATATGAGCAAAAGAAGGTTGTAGACTTTAGAAAAAGGTCTCCACCCTTAGTAAGTTTACTCCCAAAAGTTCAAATTTACCCTCGATTTTTTTAAAATTCTACTCGTTTTTCTCTTGCTTGGTCATTAGATTGGTGGATTTTTTTACTACTTTGTTTTTGTTGTTAGTTCATGAGAAATGGTTATTGTAAAACATTTACTTGTATTTTGAATGTTGATATGTAATGTTATGGAAAATAAAATAATTATTAAAAGTAATAATTAAAATTTACCTTGAAAATTCTTCCTGCATCAGTATGACTAAAGCGATGAAATTGTTGATACCGATTTTTGTCTACATTATTGTATGATTTAATCTCATTAACTACATCGTCCTAAAATAAATATAAATATTTTCATATCAATAGTGCAGTACATTACTATGAGAGGACTAGCATTGAATAAGTAGTCATATATTGTTTTTGAAGAATTAGAAATATAAAGTCCAAATAGCAGCCACAGATAATAACAGACAAGCTGTCAAAAAGAGTTGACATATTTATTACTGATGTATATGTACTTTTACTTTACTGCATTTTCAATCTAATCTGATTGACATTATGATAGTAATTTACTAATGATTACAAAGAACACAATTAATAGTTCTGATGACTGAAAAAAACAAGAGCCTTCAACCCCTGGTTGCTTCACTGCCACTGCTTTGAGGGCCTTTGGTCTGCTCAGGAGTCCCTTGTACATCGATTGTTCTTTTGTTATTGTATTTTATTATTTGGCATTTTTGCATCTATCTAGCAATGTATTTATTATGTCACAACTTGGACCACACCGTTTACTGGCTAGGATAGTAGATAGTAGCCTAACTAGGCTAGGGGTGTATATATATATTATATATACATATACATTATATATATAATATATATATATACTTAATTATAAAAAAGATATAGAAACATTAAGAAAACTTACAATAAAAACGTAACGTTTCGAACTGTTAAAGTTCTTCCACAGACGAAGAGAGACTGAACGGTAAAGATGAGATAGGATCTACAGGAAATGGATTAGGAGGGTATTAAGAGAGGTGGGGTTGGACCAATGGGAAGGAGGTATACTATAGCACGGTACCGGACATGTACAGGAATAGACTTGCTCGAAAACACTCTATACGATCATACATTAATTTCACACCACGTACCGTCATAAAGACATACGATTGAATGACAATTGATAGACATGATTGATTCAAAAATCAATCATTCGTACACAATAAATACAAGGGAAATATCATAATAAAAAGACAGGAAAAATAAAATAAATAGAGAGGGAAGTTAAAAATATATATATATTATATATATATATATTATATTATAATATATAATTATTATATATAATATATAATAATTATATAATTATTTATAATAATATATAATATATTATTTTATAATATAAATTATATTATATTATAATTATATAATATATTATTTATATATATATATATATATATATATATATAATATATATATATATATATATATATATATATATATATAACCGCTTAACCTCTTAAGCATTAGGGAGTTAGCTAAAAGCATTTTTACTAATTTTAACTGAACACTAATACATATTTTAGAAGTTAAAACAGAATTATTGGATTAGTTTTTAGTGTCTGTTTTATTCCATGTGTTTGGCTCAAACGATCATCAATAATGATTACTTCAAAATATGATATCCTAAACAAATAATTGTGTTAAGCAAATCTTACCATAGTAATATCATTTCCTTTCTTGAGCAATAAGACACTCTGATCTACTCCCAGAAGGCCAACAAAGGAATTTGGTTGAGTTTTCAGTTTTAACTGTATTTCTTCACCAGGTGCTAACTCATTTACACTTGTGTTGAGGGAAATCTAAAAACCAATGAAATTAAACTAAAAAAATGTAGTTTAGGAAATTAGGACACAACTTTATTACTAGCCAAAGGTTAGTATGCTAAACCTAAAAATTAGAATTTTTGAAAAGGAATAAGTTATCTTTTGCAGACAAGCATGGTGGCAGTAAGAGAGTATCACTCGTCATACTCTTTGGATTTTTGAGTGAAGGACAAAGTGAGCAATGATGAGAAAGATTTAAAGTAACAGATTTGGATAAAATAGTATGGGATTGACAATAAATGGGAATTTACATCAATAAAATAATACACAAATAAAGACAACTTACAAAATTATCAAGCACAGGTTTCATTTCAATGTTAATAGAATCAACTATCACTTCTAGATCAGCACGTATATAATAAACTATAAGTTTAGATTTAGGTGCCATACTTGAATTTGTCAAAAATTTTAATTTAGTCGAATTGGAATTCAAATCAACATTTGAGCTCCCGGCTAACAGTATATCTCTTCTCCCAATGACTTGATAAGCAATAGATGGAGTGTACTCTGTTAGTTCTACTAAAACTTCTACCTCTGAATTAATCTGAAAGAAAAAATATTGTGAAGAAAAAATACTATAAGTCGTAAGGGTACAGAGCTGTGGAAAAATTAGTTCCTATGCTTAAATTGGGGTACAAAAATATTACTTCAAAGTATGGGAGAAGTGCCTTGTGTGGCAGGCCCAAAGCCTGGGAGGGAAAAGAAATCCGTTTCAGAAGTCCCTTATCTCATACAAAAAAGTAGACATTTGCAAGACTATTGTCTTGTAATGTATTACATACATGTTTTATGGTGTATTTACCATAAAACATCAGTCATGATGTAATACCAGAAACTTGTATTGTTTAGCAAGTAGCCCACGTTTCAAAAAAATCACCTGGCTTCGGGACCTCCACACCAGAATTTTTTTTATTATGTTCAAAAATTATACTACAATTTTTTTGTAATTTACATCACTCTTATAAGACAAATAATGACATGGTGTCTACAGGATATGGTTTTAGAATTCTATCTAAATAAAAAGATAAGAATAAGCAAAATTTGTTTTTGGTTTCTTAATATGTAGAGTTGCTTTGCTATCAAAAACTTTGTATGAATAAATTCAAACACAATTAGTTACCTCAAGTTTTTCATTCAATATAGTTGCTTGGATATAATTTCCGCTAGGTGAACTTACTTTGAATATTCTAGGAAATCGTTGCGTTTTACCCTTATAAAAGCCCTGAAAAGGAAATGCAAGTTTTAAGTATATCATTCATGGACAAAAAACACATTAAAACTCATAGAAAATGGTTATTAGTATTTTAAACTTAAAAAAATAGATTATACGAACGGGAAGCTTTAATTTCTTATCCTGGTTTTTAAACTGAAACAAGAAATTAAACATTGTAAAAATAAGGCACATTACCTCTATAGTCATATCCCTGGCATCTCTAGGTGGATAAAAAATTATCTTTGATAATCCATTAGATGATATTTCATGCTCAGTTTCATTTGGATTTTGGAATTGGTAATTCAAATTATAGCCAGATAGTATTTTTAAAGGCTTATCAGTATCGGTTACAGGTGTATTGTCAAACTTGCTAACTTTTACCTAAATAAAAGAAAAAGACAGAATTTTGTAAATAAATCTTTGTAAATATCATAAAATGTTTTAACTGAAGAACAAGTTACTAAAAAGAAATATGAGGAGTATGCATAATTTTATATTGATTTTATTTGATAAATTACATACGTTCAAGGTATACAATTAAATAACTTACATATACAGTAAATGGTAGTCCTGGTTTCATGCTATTTGAAGATTTAATCAAATCAAGTTTGTACTTCTCTTTGTGCAATGTTATTTCCCCTGATGAGCTCTGAGTTTTCCCTGTTAGATCTTCTCTCACAGTAACTGTATATTTTATTGTTTTCTTAGCACCAGGATGCACCCATGGTCTTGAATATGAAGTGTATGGAGGACTTTGATAGTCTTTTGATTGAAATTCAGACAATTCTTTTTCCAGACTGAAATACAAATTGTTTATGATAATAAAATTTAAAAAATAATCATTCTCTTAGAAAGATAGATTACTGTGGGTAAATCAAATTATTGACTAGACAGTGGCATACTTAAATTCCTTAAGAATATCAATGTCGATAACAGCTTGTCCATTTATTGAAATGATCTTCTTCAGAGAGGTTGGAGGTGAAGACATCTCTAGATCAATAGTTGCTTCTCCTTTAACAGAACCACCATGAGTGTATCTATAATCAGAAAAACATACAAATATGAGATTTAACCCAACAACAATCAAACAACCTATGGTGTTATTTTTGTACAAATAACCTCCATTTGTCCTACATTAAATATTACAAAAAATGTCAACTATTACATAATAAATCTTTACAGAAAGGGAAAAATAGTGTAACAGAAACCAGCAGATCCCCTACTTTCTATAATTTTATGTTATATGAGAGGTAATGAATATTGAATATACTTGATGGAACATTTCAGATATACCAACATTAACACCTTCAAAATATGGGGAAAACATTATGCTTATAGACTTTCAAAAACAGTCTCTACCCAGTAAATTGACTTGCGAGTCAAGATTTATCATTATTATTGTAGTAATTATTACCAAAATATAGTTACCATATTTATTTTATTGCATTTTTACCAGTTCTGGTAACTTTGAAAAGTTAATTTAGAGCAGGCAGTAATATTGCTTATTTTAAGAAACTGCATTTCATTCTAAGAAATGTAATATTAATATGTATCACTACATTCTGATAATTTTTCATCAAGATTACCAGATCATACTAAAATCTATGATATTTATCATAGATTTTCCTTAAAAACATTTCATTCTTGTAGTTATGACCGAAATCTATGATATATATCAAACAATAGCTTGATGAAAAATTATTTAACTTTTCAAAGTTATTCAGTTAATAATTACCAAAATAATTATGGTAAATTTGAACTTGCAAGAATCAATTTTCTATAGGTAGACACCATATCAGCAAGTCTTGGACCATGTTTTCCCTATATTTTTATAGGGTTGGTCCATCTGAAATTTCCCACCTGGTATATGAAATTTTTATCCTCAGTATAAATATTTGCCGTGTACAATACAAGATTTAAAAATCTATTGGCTGATAATTAAATAGTTAGAACTACACCTTTTGTAACTGAACTTTTTTTTGTAATTGTTTGCATTCACCATAAAACCCAGAACCCATACTAATTTTATTATAATAGTTAATAATGGATTTTATTATAAGTTTACACTATATTAATTTGAAAAGTTTAAAAAACTTTATTCATTAACAAATTCTTACTTGGCTGAGATGTCTGCTGCTATCTTTGCTTCTGACAATAACACATTATTTGGTATGTTTGCACTGACTTCAAATCTTGGTAAGACATATTCAGCAACTTCAAACTTCTTTTTAACATTTTGATTGTTAGCTGATACATGTATAGTCCAATCTCCCAGTACAGGACTGTCTGATATATCAAGCTCCCCAGACCAAACTCCCTTAGTAGTAGATATCTGCTTCCATTCTTTTAATCTGTTTTCTTTACCATCCTGTCAAAAATATTTTATTGATAACATCATCACAATTATGATAAGAGTAATTTTCTGTTGAAAATTCACTAAATGTCTAGCAATCATTTCTTTGTTTGCTTGCAGTGTTTGGTTGGGGGTTCAGCCCCACAGCAGCTGTCATGTGAACAGGTTAAACTCTGAAACTCAACCCCATATTTTATCAGGGTAGAGTCTAAACTATAGGTCACAAAAATATCATATGAACAAGTTGGGTTCAAACCCCAAGGGGGTTGAGTTTCCTTTTTATCTCCTCTGATGTATTATTTTTTTTTTTATTAAAACTGACTAAAACTTAGTAATTACTATTCTAATTTTTGAGATTACAATATGTATCAAAATAATTATTTTTACCTCTAATTTTATTTTATTACTATTAGGAAAAGAATGACTTTAATTCTACAATGTTAAAAAAAAACATTGTAGAATTAAAGTCGTTCTTTTCCTTATAGTAATTATGGAATTCTACAAAAAAGACGTTTCTCTCTTAAGAAGTTTATTTTATTGTAATTATTAAACTAAAAAAAATTGTTTATCTTGCTTTGTTATTATTACACGAGTTGCGTGGAGCTAATGATGTTTAATTAAGCTCTACAATAAATAAATAATAAAATAATAAAAGAAAATTGCTATCTCCAAAAGGTTGTGGTTCCTTACCAGATACTAATATCCCCATTACCTTTTTCAATTTTTAGTAAATTTCAAGAACTGAAGAAGCTCAGAATCCCTGGGCAAAAGCTTTAAAAAAGGACTAAAGTCTTCATCAATTTAATTGTTATTAAAATTTATAACAGTCCAAAAGCTCTAATGTTATTACCTTTTTCATTTCAACTTTAAGAACAACCAGTTACGAAATATATTTGTAACTGATTCAAACTTGAATTAAAATAATAAAATCACTCAAATAGGAACTTACAGTAATAAAAATGAAAAGATTCTTGGATGCAACAGGTTTGAAGCTTGGATTTAGAACTAGAACTCTAAATTGAACTTTGGCACCAGGTTTATAAATAGCTCGATCAGTTTGCACAAAAATAGATGCACTTTTGGCTTGATATTCAAGAATTTTAGAATCACTTATATTTAACTCTCCATCACTTTTGGCGGTTAAATTGTAATCACCAGAACTAATAGGGCCAATCTGTAAAAGATAATTATGTCACATAACTATTCAATTATAAATATTTTCACATTTCTATAATTTTTTTAAAATTCTGTTCTGATTTGAGCAAATTTCAACCAAAAAAATGTGAGGTTTAGAGGAGGGAGAGGGTGTCTTTATATATATATATATTTTTTTGCCTCTCCCAACCCCTTCCTTTAGGTTTCCATCCTTGCAACAAAATAACAGAAGACGCTGTTTGACCTGCCCTATACCAATGTGAGGTTTAGAGGAGGGAGAGGGTGGCTTTATATATATATATATATATATATATATATATATATATATATTATATATATATATATATATATGTGTGCCCAAGGTGAAAATTAATACACCAATACTACTATTTATGGTTAACATATATACAAAGTTAAATTTTATTTAATGATAGAAACAAATCATGTTTTTTTACTAATACCTTTGGAAATTTGCTTATATTTTACCAGTTTATGTATACATAAACTGGTAAAATGATAAACTGATATCGGACAGCAACCTTGTGGCCACATTTTTAAATTAAGTTTAGGTGTGTATATTTTCATCTACATCCATGATTAACCTTACCTCTTGCTGTTCTTCATAATATAATATTAAATAATGGTTACATAACTTATCAAAATGTTAGGCAGTTTCTAAAACACTGGGCAAATGAACTATTGAATACAATGACTGTTTATTAATCAATAATTTAGATAATCTTACCTCAAATTTTAAAATTTTTGTTTGATAAGGCTCCACTGTCACAGACTGAGCAAGGTTAAAAGATTCTCCAGAAATTGATTTTCCAGATATATCAACATCAATACTTGTAGCAAAGGATGTGGTGACCGAACAGTGGTAATCCTTATTTGGACTTATTATTTTGGATCCTACTATAGAGTACCACCTGAAAAGACAATACTACATTTATGAATCTTAGCAATAAAGTGAGATTTTGTTCCAGCAGAAGTTGATAATAATTAATTTAATTAGTTGGACGTAATATTTTAAATCTTACAATATTTTATTCATCATAACAATAGAATTGGTTTCAAACACATTGGGTAATAAAAGGTTTTTGGATCTCATTCTTCAGATCCAAAAGGTATCTGATCTGATTCGTTGACCAGACAAATGTATTAATTTTAATAATACATTAAATAAATAAAGCCTTAATCCTTTTATTTCTTCTAAAGTCATTTTGAGAGGGGGGAAAGGAGAAGGGGAAGTCTACTCACTCTATAGGGTTCCTATGAAAATAAAAGTGGACCTCGTATCTTTTGTTTTTATTTTAGAAGGTGTGCTCACAGCTATTTTTATCGATCTGAATCGCTAAATTTCATTCTATTTTAGGAAATAATAACAAAATTAAATAAATTAAACAAATTAAATAATTTGTATATGATTTCACAAACGTTTGACAGATCGACAGAAGAAAGGTTTGCTAGATAGTGTATTGCTTGTCCCCGTGTTTTTTTAAAAAATAGACTGGGGAGGGGGGTTAACTTAAATAAGGAAAAGTTCGGGTTCGATTATTGCACACTACTAGAAATTAGCGCTGAGGTGGATTGGTTTAGACAACTCATGAACTAACCCTAGTCGCCTTCTAAAAATGACCTATTATGTTTATAAATTTAAATTTATGTACACCATGGCAACTCCTAATCATGACTGTTACATTTATTATAATCAGGTAATCTTATTGACTCACACGTACTCAGCATCTTGCCAATGTAATTAAAATACATTTTTAAAATAGACTGATTCAGGCTGCATTAAATGTCACAATTTATCTTATAGCACGTGGATAGTTTAGCCACTATTTCATTATTACCTGATTAAATTGATTAAATTAATAAATTATATGAATGAAAACCATACCTGCCATCTTTTCATCCTGTCTTTTGTGTAAATTTAAACGCCGAGGGTCGTGTGAAGCGCTTTGTCTAGTTAGAAGTATAACTATACAAAGTATAAAAATTAATTTGATACTAAATGTGGGCAAAAAGCGGGAAATTAAGCCACGCCTATTCAGTTAAGAGGTAGTTTTGGATCATTTAAGTTAACCCCCCAGGGGGGGTTAACTTAAATGAGGAAAAGTTTGGATTCGATTATTGCAAGCTACTTAAAATTAGTGCTGCGGCAGACCAGTGTGGACAACTCATGAACTAACCCCAATAGCTTTCTTAAAACTATCCGATTACATTTTTATATTTAAATTTATGAATACCATGGCAATTTTTGGTTATGACAGCTATATTTATTGTTATTATAAAATGATGGTTTTCTTTGTTTATTTTTCTCAAAAACGGTTCGCCGTTGTCATGTTCTGTATTACGAAAATTCAGACTCTAAAAGTAAAAAGAAGTCTTTTTAAAACTTCTATTGAATGCTACTGATGGCCGGTAAGTGTACATTTCATTTAATTAATTTACAGATTTAGTCGATTATATTAGGTAATTACATCTAATCACATGTGCGCAGCATCTTGCTGATGTAATTAAAATACAGGCTGCATTAAATGCCAAAATCTATCTTTGTTTATTATTACCTGATTGAATTAATTAAATTGATGAATTACTTGAATGAAAAACTTAAAAGTAATTAGAAGTGTTCTGTGTAAGTTTAAATAGAACGAAGGCCGCGCGAAGTGGTACGGCTAGTTATAAGTATAAATATACAAAGTAAAACAATTTAATTTCAAACTGATTGTGGGCAAAAAGCGGGAAATTAAGACACACCCACTTAATTAAAAGGTATGTCCCCCGCCGCGCTAGTGTCAACCAGAATCCAAATTTTTCCACCATTGAGTTGACAGTCTTACTGTATAAGTATCTATAATTTCTGGTTCGCCCTACCTATATAGTCTCTGGGTTCGCCGATCGACCGGAATCCAAATTTTCCCACCATTGAGTCAAAAGTCTTACTGTAAAGTATCTATAGTCTCTGAAGTAAACTTCATCTTCTCCTACCACCCTCCCCACTCCTCTTCAAAATGACTTTAACTTTTTCATTTGTCTAAGATTTGTGTAAATAATCAAAAATATTTCCTAAATATATCACAAACAAAAACCACTAACTAAGTAAAAATAAATAACAGCTTACATATTGTTGAACGTAATAACAACTTATTTTAAATTTAAACCTATCTGTGCATTATCTGTGTATGATAAAGATTAAATTGGTTTAATTTGATAAAAAAAATTACTTTATAATTGAAATGTAATATAATGAAATAATGATAATATTATGAATGTATCAATGAGTATAAAGTGTGCACTAACCACACCCTCCCTAATCTCTTTTTTATGATTCAAAAAACACTACTTCATTAAATTTTCAAATATTGATTGAATATTTAATCCAAGTATTTCATATACATAATGGAAGAAGACTAATTTGTAAACTCTAATTTTAAACAACATTTTATTGATATCAATTTACTAACCTTTTGACAAAGCTACATGATCTATGTCTTTAGAACCTTAAATTTACTTAAATTTAAATCAAAAACTAGACTTTCTCAAGAGCGACCTTTTTATGGGCTCCCTGAGAGGCCTTCAGTCTCTTAGCTACTCCGCAGCCTCAGTGCTTGGGTTGCATCAGAGCAGAGCTGGGAGCCGATTCATGGCCCCACGCCTCCCTATGATTTGATAAGCCATGTCTCCAAATCACCAATGTTCAAAAAGAACATTTAAAAATACGACTGTTAAAAGAAAATTATAAACAAATTTTCTTACTATGTAGTAAGAAAACTTTACATATGTAGTGAACTCACTTTCTATCAGAAGTAATTTGTTCTCCTAGGATTACTTCAAGAGATGATAATAGTAAAACTCCAAAGACTGTGCCTGAAAACAAATGATTTATGCCTTTTATAAAACCTAAAATGCATGTTTATATGGATATGCATGTTAATAAATATAAATGTATGTATACTACCCTTTCCTATCATATTCTGCTGTATAACTGCGTAAAAAAACAAACTAGCCTTATTTTGGATGAATTTACAAATTACATTTAAGCAAATACTTTTTAACCAAGGGTTTTTCTGAACTAATCATGGGAAAATAACTCATAGTATAAATTGTAATAATTTATTTCAATCCGAGAAAGCATTTGAAAGTTGTCGTGCCCCATAGAAATGTCTAGGACTTAAAAAACTCGTTCATACTATATGTATATATATATATATATATGTATGTATATATATATATATATATATATATATATATATATATATATATATATATATATATATATATATATATATATATATAATATATATATATATATATATTAAAAAAATCGACCTCCCCCACTGACTGTTCCTGATTACAAAGTTTACTGTAGTCACATGACAACAATGATTGTTCCTGATTACAAAGTTTACTGTAGTCACATGACAATGACTGTTCCAAATTGCCAGTTTACTGTATCACATCAACATGACTGTTTTACAAAGTGACTATAGTCACATGACAACAATGACTGTTCCAGATTACAAAGTAGACTGTAGTCACATGACAACAATGACTGTTCCAGATTACAAAGTAGACTGTAGTCACATGACAACAATGCCTGTTCCAGATTACAAAGTGGACTGTAGCCACATGACAACAATGACTGTTCCAGATTACAAAGTGGACTGTAGTTACATGACAGCAATGACTTTTCAGATTACAAAGTGGACTGTAGTCACATGACAACAATGACTTTTCAGATTACAAAGTGGACTGTAGTTACATGACAGCAATGACTTTTCAGATTTCAAAGTGAACTGTAGTCACATATCAACCTTTAATGATATCTATGTCAGTGATCCTTATGAAGTATAAGGATTATGTGTAATAAACAATTATTTTGGTAAATGGTAATATAAGAATACCTGCTAGAAGTTGATGATGTTTTTTTTTTAAAAAACCTTTATTTATTTATCTTCATTTTTAATTAAAATAAGGAAAGTTACTAAATTAATATTGGACAACCCAATGATCATGCTTACCTTGATTATGAACCCTCATAGTGCTATACCACTGTCAATTCACAATATTTATTAATATATCAATTAAAAATCACAACTTAACATAAACATGTAACAAGAAAGCAAAAGTTTTAAACTGTTAGTTATTAAAACTGACACAATTTAAATTACGGATTTAAACTACTGTATACTGCGACAAACAATGAGTATTTATATGAGGCTTTATCTGACAAAATGAGGGAAAAAATTTCTGATTACCTTAAAAATTGTACAGCTTACTACCAGTGAACATTATAATAATGTGAAAAAACATGGAAAAGAATTCTGAGAAAAAAAAACGATGGAATTACACAAATTATCAATAAGATTGAAGATAATATTATCATGAATGAATCAATTTATTTTGTCGGTTTAATAAACAGTAATTATAATTAAAAACATTGTAAAATTTGAATATTATATTTTTATTAAAAACTATTAAAACTATGGTAGTATTGAAGGCTTGCAAAAAATAATTAAAATTTCATAAAAAAATGTTTAATAATAAGAATTTTGTTTAAAGAGTTTTCTTATTACGATTGATGTTGATTATTGTTGGGGATTTTCATATAGAATAAGAAACAAGAAAGGTCAAACTGATGTGACTAAAGGTTAGATGTAATCTAAGGCAAGATACTGCGCTCACCTCAGTAGCACTATACAAGGATATTTTCAAATTTTAAGACTCAATGTAAAATCAACTAACAAATATGCCCTTGATTTTAGATGTTTGAAGGGAAAGTAGGAAGGTAATTATTTCACCTTAGTCCATCTCAGGCCAATCATTTTAATAGTTATTTGTGTCACTAGGCAGGAAAATGGAATATTACTGACTAATATCAAAGTTAACCCCCGAGCCGAAGGTGAGGGTGTGCTATCTTGATTACCTGCAGAGGCAAAGCCGAGGCAGGTAATTTTCATTTTGACTGACGAGGCGAAGCCGAGGCATGTAATATATAATTTGACTGATGAGGCAAAGCCAGGGAAGGCAAATATACGAGTCAGTAATGTTTCTCTCTGCCTTGTTCCACACAATATTTTATCTGCGAACAGTAATAAATCTAAACTAGCATTGTTGAAAAACTTATTACGTTTGTATAATGTTTAAATTTACATTTTCTTTGACTGATATTACAGATCTTATCATTGAGAAAGTTGGCCACAGAGTAGCACTCGATTTTGTGTTTGACAGTTCTTTTAAATACGCTAACACAAAGTTTTTACTTACATTCTTTACTTTTTCTCTGAGCACTATTCTTGAATGGTATGTCATATGCTTTGACATACCTACTTCCTGATTTGCCAGGTAGTAGGCTCTCTTTGGCATTTGTAGCTATTTCCAAAACATCCGGCGGGGTATGTTTGAAAAGTTCGGCCATATCTTCGACGATATTCATCACAAAACGCTATAGAATAAACTAACTTTTAAATTGTATTAAAATACGGGTTCGTATGATAAAGTAGGGAATGACTCGACAAAAAAGATGAGATAATAAATCCAAGACAAAAAGTGTTGCCTTTAAGATAATCAATAAAATATATTTCTAATTAAAGATTTACATTACAAATTGTTTTATTTTAATTTAATTAGTTTAAATAATGTAATTATTCATTATATAAATTATTAAATAATTCAATAGGCTTTTTATTAACTAATCATGTTTACAAAAATTATCTAATAAACTTTTTTTACCAGCATAGGCAGGAGCGGCTGGGGAAATGCTACTTTCCTGCCTAGGCAGGTAAAGTGCAGTCATTCATGACTAATTACGAGCTCATCTGGGAAATACTACTTTCTCGCCTAAAATTAGTTCAGTAATGCTTCATTTGTCTGCCGTGAGCAGATAAAGAGTATTTTTTCACAGATTATAAAATATAACTTGTTAATTGTGTAAATTTTTAATAAGAAACTCTGGAAATTAACACATTTGTATTAACGGTTTTATAATATAAATCATAGAGTAGAGATAACTAGGAGCATTTAAATTGTGAAAAGGATCCAAAAAAAAATTAATCGTACACCTTTAGAATAAAAAATCTAGATAAGATTTAAGATCCAAAATTTTGCATAGGTGTTAGCTTCTTTTAGTGATAGTAATCTCCTTAAATGGTTTTGTTCGCACTTCAAATTATTCAACATAAACAAACCTGTCTGGAAGCATTATTTGACTCTAATGAGTTATTGCTTCATGTATAATAGCGCTTACCTAACTCAGATATAGAAGTAAATGAGCATCTTTTTTCTTAGCTTTATAATGGAGAATCCACCAGAAAATAGTCTGTCGTAACACACTGCTTATAGTGCATCAGGGTCGTGCATATATATACACACACACTCACAGGAACATATTAAATAAAATAAGAAAGTGAATAATAAAAATGGGAAAGAGGTAAAAGAATACAAAAAATAAAAGTATAAGTAAATAAATGTAAAAAGGACTAAAATAGTATATAAAATAACAAATATAGACATTCAAGTAAAAATATTAATATAAAATAAAAGTAAAACCCAAAGAATATTAAATAAATGTCAGGAGGATAACGGGTTTTTAGGAGGAGTAGGTAGGCAGGTTCTCAGTTTCGAAGAGCACGAGTGGATGTATCCTCAGGAAGTTTTCTAAGAATTTTGGCTTTATAAACGTCATTAAAGGAAGAGGAATGGTGGGATCTTGCGTGCACTCCAACTGGTAAATCACTCCTTTGGTCACGGCACGATTGTCTGTGGTTGTTTAAACGCAGGTTGAAGGGAGTAGACATTTCCCCTATGTAAAAACAATCATAATGCTTGCACTCAAGGGAATATACCAAGTTCCTTGAGGTGCAGGTTGAGGAAGAAGGAATACGGTAGGAAGTATTAGTAGAAAGGCTTGTGAAAGACAGTGAAAATAGGGCAGGTCAAACAGCGTCTTCTGTTACAAGGATGGAAACCTAGAGAAAGGGGTTGGGTACAAGTAGAGGATATATATATAAATATAAATATATATATATATATATATATATATATATATATATATATATATATATTATATATATATATATATACATATATGTATGCACGAGTTTTTAAGTCTTAGACATTTCTATGGGACACGACACTTTCAAATGCTTTCTCGGATTGAAATGAAAATTGGTAAAAAATCTATATATATTATATATATATATAATATATATATATTGATATATATATATATATATATATATATATATATATATTATATATATATATATAATATATATATATATATATATATATATATTATATATTCTTGATCAGTGAATCCCCTCTTTTCCAGGAAATCCACCCTCACCACCACTATACCCCTCCATGACTCCAACCTCATAAGCTCATTTTTTAATAAGCTATTTAGTTATCAATGCCAATACTCAATAATTGATTAAATTCCCTTTACTTCATTTATCTACTTATTAAACAGCTTTAACCATAACCTCAGATAGATGGTACCTAACATAAAGTTTTTTGTCTTAGAATTATTTTAAACAGTGTAATAAGAAAACTAAATTTATATAAGTTTAATTAATTAAATTTATATTTACAATTAAAATACAAACAATTAGACAAATACATTTAATTTTAATAGTTTATTAATTTACAATGACAAATTAGTTCATGGACTAGGATTATTATTATTCAGACATTGCTTAGCTAGAAGTGTAAGTAAGCAATATATTAAATTAATTCAAAACTAAAACAGGTACAGAGTTTAAGTTAATAAGATGACTTTTATTTTTCTTAAAATGAGCTGGAAATAGTTTGATATACTTATACTTATATGATAAAAAAATGTCTTTAATATGACAACTTTGACTTGGTGGAATAAGTTTATTGTTCTCAGATGATTATTTAATCAATTTAGAGGGATAGGACCTAAAATTAATTTAAAAACACATATTTTGCCAAGATATGAATAACATTTTATCATTAAAAAAAAATACTTTGTTTTTTAAAGCTATAAGCCTTATTGCAAAAAATATAAAATCTTATTGAAAACTTGGCAAAATTAGCATCTTTATTATGGACCAATTTTTTATATTGTAAATTATATATTTCGGGGGCGGCTGTAAAGAGTCTACTTTGCAGCCTCAAAAATTTCAGTATAAAACAATTTTAATATGAAACTTTTATTTGTTACAAATATATTCAATCATTTGTACATTTCAAGAAAAACCATTTGAGCATAACTTTCTGCATGAATATTGTACAAATCAAATACTATTCTAGAATCCATGAACAATATATAAATATATATTAATTAAAAATTGCTTAATAAATAAATAAAATTAATAAATTGAGATATAAACCGTCCAATCTATTTATCACAGCCCCATGTTGTATTGCAAGTTTTATTTTGTTGATACTTAAACACAAACTATTTGGTTTGTTTGCAAAAACTAAATATTGCTTCAATCAAATCTAATACATCTAAAATGTTACTTTGGTTTCTACTTTTTCTTTGCTTAGCACAGTTATGGTTCCTCTATAATAGCAGAACCAATTAATGTTTAGGCATTCAGTTTACATTAAATTTGTATTATATATTAAAGATTTTATTAGATTTGATAAGTAAAATATAAAATTAAATCTAATCTACAATCTTACGTATAAAAATTAATTGACTAAAATTATTTGTGAATTTAAGAGTAACTAAAATATTTTACTGTAACCAAAAAAATTAAGATTACAGTGAATAATATAAAAACATGCCAATGTATAAATAAAATACATTTCCTCCAAAAGTTAAAACAAAAAAAAAGAAAAAGTTAACATTAATAAGTTAAAGCATTACTAATGGGTTTTAATTAATTTTCAGAATTTTAATTAGTCAATTTTATTATAAGAAACCGATAAAATAAAGATAACAATTTGATTGGAAAATTCAATCAAAATATGATTTTTATTTACTACCTACAGTCTATCGTTTAGTTTAAAAATCTTGACAGGTCAGTTTAGACACCACTGATTCTTAAGAAAAAAAATCCCTGCAAGAAGGGAGCGGGAAAAAACTGTGTAAACAAATCAGGTTATTTTACTTGTATTTTCTTGGCGATGTTTTTTTACATTTCTTTTGTGTAGTTTTATTTTAAAATATCATTTTTAAGATTAATTCGAAAGTAGTTTTCAAAACGATGTAATTAAAAGAAGAACCACAAACAAAATGCACGATTGCCGGGAAGAAGGTTTTTTCCCTACAGCGGTTATTGTGGTAGGGATTTTTTTCTCTTTTTATGTGAGAGGTTGGCAGCGGCTTCTCTGATTGGTCAATCCCCAAAATACTTATGACCTTGGGGATTTTTAAACTAAACGATAGACTGTAACTCTGGGATACTGATGCTTTCTTTCACTAGTTGTTTACATAGTTTTGAAATAAGGCTTTACTTAATGATGCAAATGCTTATTGTGTAAATTTGATGTCTACTTTTATAAATATTAACCATTAATTACATAAAACATAATTTAAGTAATAATATAATTTAAAAGAACCTACAAATTGTTTATTAGATCTAGGTAATATATAACAGGAATGTTTTAAATTGTTCGTAGTGCAAAATTATAGTTAAATAAATTAAATGAAAGTTAAATATTATCTAACAAGTGTTAAGAGGTAATAAAATGAAAAAGCAACAATTAAAGGAAGATTGTATGACATAGTCGATGCTCCCCCTCCGTCTCCTCTGGCTTCCGTTTGTCCAGCTTTTCCTTTGAAATATTTACAATCGTCCCCTTCACATATATCTAGCTCTGTAGCAACTAGAGGTGAATAAAATGCTCTAGCTCTCCTACTTTGATCATAATAGTCATACATAGAAACAGGTACAGGTTTTTGTTTGGCAACTTTGTGAGTTCTAAAGGCAGAGACAGTGGGGCATAGTTCTTCTTTCGTCATCTGAAAAGAAATTAATACATCAAATCAATGTTGAAATTTTAATTGATGAGCCTTATGATAAGAAAAAGATAATAAAAAGCATAGTCATGTAAAATGATTACTCTCAACAATGGTAAAGAGAAAATAAATAAGAATCAAATTATATAGTTATCAAGGAGTAATCAAGTAATCAAAGGATATACTTTATCAACTTTTAAATTAAGTTAAAAATTAAAAGAGTAAGCAGAGATTTAATATAAAATAATTTAAGTTGTTAGAAATATATTCTTAAATTAATTTGCACAGTTATTTTATTTTATTTCAATTACCTTATCAAAATAAAGAACAACTTGAGTATCAGCTTCCTTGAGCTCAGTTCTTTTGACATATCTAGAGGCTTGAAGGCTGGGCAAAGAATCATGATCTACAGTGTAACCCGAGGGCAATGAAACTTCCATAACTACCATATTACTGCTGTCTTCTTTGTTGTCCTCTTCTACACCAGTCACAAAACTGAAACGAGCAAAAATACATTTTTTGGATCAACAGTATGGCTTTGGTTCACACAGTATAGTTTTGTATACTTTAACAATAAAGAATTTGTTTAAAAATGGATCAAATGAGTAAGCAAATATAAATATACAAGGGAAAAAATTAAAGCATAATGTGTTGAGCTGTGTGTATAGAGAATAAACTTAGTTATAAATAACTTTTAATAAAGAGAATAAATTTAGTTTGATAACAAAATTCCAGGACAATATAATATGGAAATATTTCAAAATTATTAAACAAGGAAATAAAATAACACTTTAAATGTAAATAAAATTGTATTAGTTACAAATAAAATGATGATGGCCATAAAATTGAAACCAGACCAGGTAAAAAAAAAATCCAAGAAGAATTTCCTGGTAAAGGTGCATTTTTTTTTATGGAGTTAAATTAATTTATTTCCATAATGTGCCATCAACGTATGATTGTATTAAAAAATTAATTCAAACATAAGTGGTTTCAGATGGTCTTACTATATAGAAGAAAAAACCTAGCAAAAAGAAATGTAATTTACCTGGAGCAAATAGTGAGCTGCATTTTGTTGGCATCTGAATTTTTACTTATAATAGGATCCAAGTTAAACATAGGCCAAGGTCCAGTAACATTTACATTGTAACTGTATGAAACTTGAACAACTGCAAACCCTCGTCCGCTAGCAGTTATATTGAGCTCACGAACTTTACCAGGCAACTGGAAATCAAATTCATTTCATTACAAACCTCAAGATTATATTATTAACAGAATATTGTTTTAACAATTTGTTTTTTTTTAAATTGCCGATCTAACTTTTTGTAATGAAAACATTTATAATTTTCATATTAATCACAATTCTGATGATGATTGCAGTTGGATGAAGTTCTTTTTCAATGAACAGAAATTAAAATAAATAGCTAAGATAATTTTCTTGGTTTCGGAGTCTCAGGATGATCACAAACCTGAGCTTATCAGATTATTAATATCATATGAATAAACCCAAGAGGGTAAGCTACATACCCTAGGAAAAGCAATTATGTTATGAAAGTACTAGCTATAAGGAACATACCTGAAGTTTTTGTAAAATCATTGTATTTCTAGAATTGATTCTAATATCATTAGAGAATCCTTTACCATATGAAAAAGTTACAGTGATTTCAGGATTTTTATCAGCAATCTTTTCAGCTAATCTGGATAAGGCAGTCAATGCAACAACAGTATCCTAAAACAAAACAAAAATGTTAGAGACAATCAAAAAAGCTATGCACCCTAGGCAAATTTAAGGGAAAATTGAACTTGACATTGCCATCTAAATTAAGAAAGTAATATATGAGATATGCAGTAAGAGCAAGAGAGTTAAATAATAGCAAGAATAACCCATCGATAGCTAACATTAATACAGATTGAATCAAAACTATTTTTTGGCAAAATATAATTGTAAAACTGATCAAGTGGCATCAAACAATAACCATAGTTCCACTATACATAGTGGAAACAAGGTCGTCTCAGTATAAAAATTATGCACAAAGCAAGTTTTTACTTTTTCTTCTGTTTTTAATTTCTAGGTTGGACTCTGAATATAATAATATATTTATTTATACATAATTAATTTGACAATGTTTTTACAAATTGATTTCTAAAGTAAGAGTACCTCAAGGAATCAGCCTGTGCTAGGTCTCTGCTTAGTTGCCGTACATATTTCATAAATAACCATACTATTTTATATATACTATTTTTTATATACTATTTTTTTAAACTTTATGAAAATTAATTAATTAATAAAAAGATAATAAATAATTAAAATAAAATAATAATGCCTAGGTGAGGAGAGGGGTAAATCAAATAGCTATTGATTCATACAGATGTTTATTTAGTTTTTCTTAAATTTTCAAAATATTTTTTATAGTTTTAATGTCTATTGGCAGAGCATTGTAGAACATGTGACCTTTGTATAAAGCATGATTTACTTTTTTTATTAATCTACAATAGGGACTACAATCTGAGCTTGCTTACTTCTTGTTTCATAATTATGTGAAATCACAATTTTTCACATTTGTAGAATATTTACATACTTAAACCTAAACATAATTTCATTATTTCATAGCACCTACAGAATTAATTTCATACTTATTTTTGTACCTGAGTGGATGCGAAGCCTCCTTCAGAATTTTGTTGAGATAAAAGCCAATTCATAACAGGCATGCAATCCTCTGTCAGCCCTCTTTCCAGATAAGTAAGCATCGCATAAGACGTCATTTCAACATCAACTGAATTAGGTCTCAGTGAGTGAGGATTGTCACTATCTGATTTTTTAGCCATTCTCTTCCACCATTTTAGTGACGCTAAAAAAGAGTAAAATTTATTAAGAAACAAATATAAAATAGAATACAAATAAAGCTTGACGTTAAACTCCAGTAAAGCCTAATTGTTCATTAATAACTTGGGAATTATCATAATTATTCATACTTATACTTTTGATTCATTCTTATTATATTGTACTTAACAGTTATGACTTGGAACAGAAAGGTAATAAACAACATTAAAAAATCAACAGGGCAGAATATTTTCAAAATAGTCCACACAACGCCCTAATGGGTTTCAAAAATTATGATTTGGTAATCATAACATGGAAAATCCTGCTCACACATCTAATTCCAGTAATAAAAAAAACAGATCGTGCGCATTAATATAATTTAAAAAATCAGGTACTGGGTACCTCAGAAGTAGACCTAAAGATTGATTTTTGTATCAAGTTTAACTTTTTAGCATAAATACACTGTGAGCTACAATGATAAAAGACACCTATTCACACACAAACAACTATGTAAAAACCACTCGGAAGGTCTTAAAAACACCTGAATAATACTTTTCATATAAAGCTACAGTATAAATGAGGAAAAACAAAATATTTCAAGCATAATCAACTTTTTCATATGGTAAAAATATAAAAATATATGTGATAACTGAATTTTTAATTAGACTAGTCATATTAAATATCAACAATAAAAGCTGTTTATTTTACCTTGAAGTTTTGTTTGAGCATTGGCTTCAAGAATATTAAAAGCTGTATCTTTAGCAGGATGGTTAGCTAAGTGTAAAACGTAAGTAGAGATGGCAAGAGCATAGCTATCATTCCTAACAAAATCTAACTCCTTTGCTATATAATTCAAAGCCTTATCTACTGTTCTTGCATGCTCTGGGCTACGATTTTTTAAGAATGGTAACAATGAGAAAGCAGTCAAAGCTAGGCCTTGTCCAGAGCCTCCTTGCATATCTTTGTGACTTACTGTACCAACCTGGAACAAGAAGCAAATAAATATGAATTCAGTCAGTGATCGGCTACGGAGTACCTCAGAACTTTTCTCACCATATAGGATTCGTTACACTCATCCTCAATACTTCAGACTTGCTTTGCTCTTCCTCAGAATATAAAAATAACCAAATGCACTGTAGCACATCTTCACACTTGCTTAGCATGTCCCCAGGCAGTAAATTGGTTTTTATCCCAGCAGTCCTAACCTCGCTCAATGCTGTAATTTTTATGATCCAACAAAAAGAATAGATATTCTTGCAGTATTCAAATGAAGCAGTATACTTATTTATTAGGTAAAGGGATATACTTGAACCAAATTTCAACTCAATTAGATTATTTTCCAATTTCTTAAATTTTTTTTATTAAAACTTATATACAAGTCATTTGATAAAATGAGGTGAAATTTGGGTTTTTCATTTTTTGCATACACAATAATTTTCCTACACACCTAAGGTAGAAATGAGGAAAAGTAAAAATTATTAATACTAGTTTAATTTGAGAGTACCAAAAATATTCTGGGGGTCTAAGAAAATTACTTGAGATTGTGTAGGACTTATTTTAGAGTATAACTCAAGCACATATAAAGTCCTGGTTTTATAACTTAAGTTACCAGTCTTACTAGAGCAATACTTCACTGGATCTAGAGCAAAATAATTAGAGCTAACAATTAATACATAATTAAATAAATTCTTTACAAAATCATACCTCAGGAAATGATCCATTTGCTGTCTGTTGACGAGCTAACCAAGATAAGCCTTCAGCAATCACTCTTTTTTCGATGTTAATATAAGGTTTTGCACTTTTAAATGATGCAAGGACAAATGCAGTTAACCTAAAATTGTAAAAATAAAATTATAGAAGGCATTGGTGCTAAAATTCAAGGTTATGTAGTGTGAAGTACTATTTAACAAATTGAAAGGAGTATAACGCAGTAGTGGGTATTGAAGCAAGCTGGACCAATAAATTATCTAGATTCCATGACATCAGAAGAAACAATGGATTTATTCATAATTTCCCTCAAAGCAAAGAAGTATAGAAAATAAATGGCTTATTTAACTTGCAAAGAGGACTCTAAAGTCATCTTTGCACTTCTTTTCTCTATTTTTTGTTATTTTGCTATTTAAATAGGAAATCTTTATCGGTCAGGCATTGATAATGACTGAAAGAGTGCAAGCTGACTCTGTGAATAAAACTTATATCATTTTGACCCTTCAGGTAAATACACAAAATCAATTCCTCTTACATTACTGTATTTCAACTCCTCCATAAGTCATATTCATGTAATATTATAGTAATAGAAAGACATCTTACAAAAGTTGCATCATTTATAAAAAACCAGAGAAATTATTATCTCTTTAAATTAAATTAAATTATATTTATCTCTTTTTTTATTCTTTTAATTATATTTTTATATTTACCTCTTTAAATTAAATGATCTCTTAAGTCAAAAAAGATTTGTAATGAAAATCAGTTGGATTGTTAACACAAAAAGTTTGAAAAAATTAAAATATCAAATTATTTGAAAAAATACAAAACGTATTAAATAAATTAGATGGTGGCTACAGAAGATCAACTGAAAGACAGTTTTTCAGTTGATCTTTTGTAGCCTCCATCTAATTTATTTAATACTTCATAAATTTTTCAAATAATTTAGTATTTTAAATCTCTTTTTACTTTTTGTTTTAACATTTTAATTGACTTTCATAAGACAAAATTTTTGACTAAAGAGATCAATTGTCTGGTTTTTATAAATAATGCAACTTTTGTAAGATGTCTTTCTCTTAGTATAGAATTACATGAATATGACTCGTTGAGGAGTTTAGATATAGTAATGTAAGAGGAATTGACTTTTTATATTTCCTTGAAGTGTCAAAAAATATATTATTTTATTAATATGGGAAATAGTGAAAACACTAGAAATAAAAAATAAGGAAATAATGTGTTCAGTTCGTTGAAAAGAGAATAATATTTAAAACAATTAAAGGATAATTAATTACCAAGTACTGCCAGAAGGATCTGAAGTTCCGAAAGCACTAAATGAACCATCCTTATGCTTATAAGTTAATTCACGCTGATATCCTGTTTCCAAATATTTCAAACATTTGCTCTCAATTCCAGGAGACAATTGACCAGAATTCTATTGAACAATGTACAATAAATGATTTAATTATTGAAATTATAGACAAAACTTCATAGATCGCTTATACGTGTTACAGTAATATGGCAAAAAGGGCTCGACAATGTGGCGTATTTGCCGGCCTTCCCACCTTATTACTACTGTTATAGTAATAAGGTGGCATTATTATATAGTATAATAATGCATAAATTTACAAATAAAGTGAAATATTGTAATATAATATCTATTTTTAGGACTTTAAGTCACTATTTCCAGAGTTAATTAACGTAATTAAAGGGTAAACACAATTGATCTCTTCAAACAACAATATCCATCTATTAACTTGAAATCTTATGAGCAAAAAAACCGGTTTGGAAATTTTCCTCCTTCAAAGAGTAATTATAACATGAAAGAAATATTTTATATCCATCAATACCTTTGTTATAAATAAGCAACAGAAAAATCATTTGAAATAAAAATAAATTAACTATCTCCTAAGAAAAAACCACAAAACAAAATGTTTGCAAACAATAATAATCCACATTCCAGTTCAATGTTCATATGTAATTAAAAAATTATTACCTTTAAGTAATCAAGAATAACAATGTTTGGAACAAAGTTAAGCATATTCTGTTCTCCACATCCAAATGGCATTTGAATCAATTTATCCAAGTTTGGTAAACTTGTTCCTAAAATATCTCCTGTAAAAATAAAAATATTAAAAGCAAGGTAGAGACAAGTAATGCAAAATTCTAAATAACAGTTAATTATTGTTTTTCTTAAATGTAACTTTTGACTAATTTTATTAGTCAGAATTAAATTTAAAAAATCAGGCATGGGATACCTTGGAACTTTTTCTCACCACATCGGCTATAATCAGTTGACAGCACAGGAAAATAGTGTTGAGGAACCAATAAGGTTGGCCTGATTTGACATTGAGGGCGTGCTTTAACATCCAGGACAAACCTCATAGGCTCCCTCACATTATTTTCCACACTGTCAACTGATTTTAGCCATGTGTCATATAATAATTTGCAATTTATTTATTTTGCTTGTCCTCAAACAGGAAATACATTCGTTTCAATCCCAGCAGTCACCCATCCAGGCACTGACCTAGCTTGATGCTGCTTAACTTTTATGATCCAACAAAGACCGAAGCTATACTTGCAGTATTGGAACAAAAATTAGTTTACTTATTTATTTACGTAAAGGAATACATTTGTACCAAATTTCAACTGAATGGAATTATTTTTTGCTTTTTAAACATTTATTAATGATAAGAGGACTAATGCTTATCACAATACTTTTCCAATATACTGAGGTATAAATGAGGAAAAAAAAAGAAATTCATAAGCTCATTTCTTGTTAAAAAATTGCTAAAATAAGAATTTTGCATGTATTAGTGGTGTATTTCACCAGTGTAAATTGTCAATAATTAATCTGTAAAAAAGGTTCTAAAAACCATTTTTTAGTTACACAAAAGATTTTTTTTTAGATAGATAGTTGAATAATTTATATTAGAAGTAAGAACAACCACTTAGGGTAGTTTAACAAAAGCTTGCCCTTGACCTATAAAAGAGTAAGACATTTTTAAATGTGCAAAAAAGGTACGTACCAACAGCTGAAACTTCAATACGAGCTGATCCATCAACAAAATTCTTTGGAATCCTAAGAGTTACATTTTCTTTCATCGAATCCATAGTTCTTAAATCCACAAACAATGCTTTATTCATGTACTGAGTCTCTCCTTCAGGCTGCAGTTTCAAAAATATAATACACAAATTAGTTGTTATAAGAACTTTTAAACAATTCAATAACAGTGGCTTTCCGCCCAAGGCTGCTTCAAAGGGGCTTTGCTTGTGCTTAGCCTGCTGATGTGTACTGGTTTGCAGCCCACATGATGACACCACAAGATTAACTAAAAAATAGGCTTTGTAAACTCCCCAACATCTTGCCATAAACCAAGTTTCATCTCGATTTAAGAAAGCCTTCAAGAGTTATTGGCCACCATATGCAAGGGTAGAAACTTAATAAATAAGTAAATTTTGACTGGTAACATTTCTACTGTAATAATTGCTGAAACATTGGAATTCTAAATACATCTAAATATCACTAATAAGTGTCATGGAAAAAGAAATAAAAACAGTAAAGAGGGTAACACTAGCTGGTATGTATGCTTTGTATTGTATTACCTGCAAGTAATACAATATAATGCATTTAATATTGATACAATGACATGCATATTAAGCAATATTTTAGGGTTTGCCACCATAGGTATAATGGTTACTGTAAATGACTATCATCATTGAGTTTAGTCTTAGGCCTGCCTCTAAGGGGGTTTCGTGAAAAGGAAAATGGAGAATTAAATCCTTAAAAAATAAGTAAATTCAGTGGTTTTATTGCCCATATAATATCCTATATAATATCAGGTGCTCATAAAAGAACCTTAATCAATTAAGTAATGACTGCTAAAGGTTGAATGGTTGATTCACACTATGTTCAGAGGCCATGTGATATTGCCAGAATTTTTAAACACTACTGATCCTAGAAACCCGGGATCAGTATAACCAGTGGAAGGCAAGGGGCATTTTTTTTTCTTTTGTACAATGTTGTTATTACTTTTGATATTTACTGTCGTAAGAAAAATAGTAAAAGGATTTTTTAATTTAATTAGATTTGAAATTTTCTAAACCCAAAAGGTTATAAAACACTAGAGCTATAAAATGGTATACTTGCTAGCTTAGCCAACTAAAAGTGACTTAACACACAGTGCTCAGTGTAATCCCTTAGAGGAGCTGGTTAAACTTCCTTAAAAATTGTTTCTACTAGCCAGATAGAGGACAAGTGATTTTTCCACTACCACACTTCTTACTATTTCTACTTTTTTCTGGTGGAGATTATCTCCAAGGCACTTTGACCTCTTCTGTGAGTCCATTGAGCCCAATTTCTACTAATAGTATTCCGTGTAAAAAGTGTTATTTTGAACATCAAAAAAGCCAAACAGATAATGCATACATTTTAAAGGATTTGTAAACTTTTTCTGACTGATTGATTTATTATCTATGTTCCCTATGACATAATGTCTACAAACTAAAACAAGTATAACATAATACACAAACCTTTACAAGTAATTTTCTCTCAATTGCGTCGCCTGCAATCTGACTCTTAGCTGTAACTTTAATATTTATAAATCCAAGCTCGGTAGCAGTAATCATAAAAGAAGTGGTTTCACCTGAATTGGGTTTTATTGTAACTCTTTTCTTCCTGTAAAGGTCCAATCCTAACAAAAAAGATAAACAAATTATTAAGGATCGGAGTTAGTAATAATGAGAATGCAAATACTTGGTATGAAAATATCATACCAAGTATGACCAAAAGCCAATAACTTTAAAAAAAAATTCTTTACACTTGCAACAAAAGATATTATTGTAGCATTTACATTTGCAAAATATTATCAGCAATAAATGAATATAAATGAACAATAAATTAAATTTAAATAATATAATTCCAGTGCCTCCCAGGCAAAATCAACAATTATGTTTGAAACAAGTTACGTGAAGTTATGATAAATAAGAGGCACAGATGTTTAATTCTATTAAGTAAACTCATTCAACACCTAATAAACATAATTAGGAGCAATAATACTTACTAGGCGCATCTGAAATCTCATTAGAATAATCACCAAATTCAAATTGTCCAGCATTATTATCTAAAGTGATATCAGCCGTGATTTCTTTATCCATGTAATTAAATATAACAACTGGTATAGTAACCATTTCACCTCTAATAATTGAGTATGGAAGGTCCAATGAAATGAAGAATGGTCTAAATACTTTAATCTAAAATTAAACAAAAAAATGTATAGTTTATAATAAAAGAATTGACTAAATACTTTAATCTAAAATTAAACAAAAAAAATGTATAGTTTATAATAAAAGAATTGACTAAATACTTTAATCTAAAATTAAACAAAATAACCATCAATTTTTGTATAGTTTATAATAATAACTCCTGGTAAAAAAATTTGCTTCATAATAACACAATGTTCAAACAAAATAATCCAATTTAGTCCTTCAAAATTAACCCATTTCATGTAAACCAAACTCAGGAAATTGCATGTTGTTTTTGACTTTTAAAAATTATTAAAAATATTTTGTATATACAATAAAAATTATATGGTTAAAATATAAATTATATAGTTAAATCGAAGATGTATCAAAATTATAAAAGTCTTCTCATTCACTACCATTTTGACCATCAAGATAGTATCTACCTAATAATATTTTAAAATTGCTAACAGATTTGTATCCTAATCTGTTTAGATAATTTACTACGCTAACACAGCATTCTAAATCTGTGGATCGTAGAAATAGTCCAAGAGCAGGACCTGAAAAAATGTTTCATTTTGTACTACTTTAAACTAAGTATTTCCGAAAATATACCTTAAATTATGAAGAAGGAACATAGTATCCTATTCAGAGTGGAGCCCTTCATATGATTGCGCCTGTTTAAAATTTTATAAAATCACACTAATTTCAGTTTTCTTGAAATAAGTGGTTCCCTGTGGATCGTGTGCAAAACATGAAGAGAACATTTTTTAAAGGTGATAAAATGATCTATAAAATGAGTGTTTAATCATCAAAATCGGATAACTGCAACCAAAGTTATGGTTCTTTCAGAAACACTAAAAAAATTGTTAATTTATGCAAAGTCAGTGAATTTCTTAGGAAAAATATTGACTTTCTGTGCATTTTTTGGCTATTTAACAAATGTCATAACTTTAGTTCAATTTATCCAATTCATATGAAGGGCTCCATTCTGGATAGGCAGAATATGATTTTCCTTCATAATTAAAGGTGTATTTTCAGAAAAATTTGGTTTGAAGTAGTACAAAATGAGTCACATTTTTAAGGCTCTTGGACTATAAGGACATAAGTTAAATACACTGTAAGAACCATGCAGAGGATCCAGTCAGATATGCTAACTAAGGAGATAGAATCTTGTCCACTCCCCCGATGTATGTACTCTGTACGTACTATAACCTTATCGACTAACTTTTATTTTACTAGATAACTTTTCAAATATTATTTTTTTAGTGTAACTGTATTATTATACAAAGAAATGCAATTTTATTAAATATATTTTTTATTGTTAAGTTCCTTATAACCCAAGTGAACCTTGACAATAAAATTATATTATTATTAGTTGAGAGCTCGAGTGTTGCCTCGCCTGCTGATGATGGCGTTATGCCGAAACCGGTCCAGGGATATTTATATCCAACAGCAAGTATCGACGGTAGCTGATTCTTCGATTGCTTCTTCAACTTGCGGTAAATATAACCTTTTTAATAAAATTATAGTAAAATGAGCTTTGGAGTTCCAAAATATTAAGAGGAGAAACTTCTTTCTTTTCTTCTCTTCACAATAAAAGACGCAATGTTTTGGGGGATCCATTATGATGTCATCTGACTCGATCAACTAAACAAATATGATGCAAGAACCTGATCGTATTAAATGCCTGATGTATGAAACACCATCAACTGTTACATACGCTGAGTGAATGTAGTAATTGCTTATTTGTGCTCGATCTAAATTGACTTACAGTTGATTTAACGACTAAATTGATTTTACAGTTTGTATTCAATTATTTTGTACAAAAATACTTCATATAATCACCTTTCTGGGAATATCTATTAATCCAAGTCCAAATAATGAATCTATAGAGAAAGCTGAAACAACCCATGATGTGATGGTATCAGGGACTGTTTTTCTGATAGATGCTCGCCCATCATAACTGAAAAAATAAATTATAAATTACTTTTTATAAATTCCATTTCAGTTTTGTAATTAAAAGGAATAATACTTAAAATGTTTATATCTTTAAACAAAGAGTAAATTTAATTAAAAAAATAGTTTTACAGTTATGACTTCTTAAAGCGCAGTGGAGTAATACTCAGTACACCAAAAACCAACATGTCTCACCACAAAAGAATTTATTAAATAAAAGCAGAGCCGAATTTCATTAATAATGCCATCAACAGTGCTGGTGAATTGAGTACAGGCGTCTAACATACTATCTAAAGACTGAAGCCTGACAAGGCTTCAGTCTTTCGAAAGTGGGCTGAATTCTTTTGTGGAAAGACGGGTTGGTTTTTTTGTATAGTATTACAGTTGTTTTGAAAGGAATAAGGTTTTAAACCAGTTTCTTGATAATATGTAAAAACTTAAGTACCAAATCAATGGACCAAAAACAAACTGCATTATTGAAACCCTCACATCAGTTTTGAAAAATGTACAGGCATCGATAAACTGGATTGTTGCTGAAATTCTGCAGTTTATTATTAACTCAAGTAGTCCACATTAGAACAATCGAATATTGGAAGAAAAATATATTCTGGTTATAAGGTTATAAGTTCACAAATAATTGGTTAAAGAACCACATTTCAAAAAACAATAGAAGAAGACTTGTTTAATTTAACTGCCAAATATTTTAGTAAAATCAGTATTAAAAAATTTAACCAATTCGTATAAATTAGAATTGTTTATTTTAAACCAATTTATGATAAAAGTTGACAAATGCATCACTGTTGCCTTTTTTAATAATTTAAAAGTAATAGATTTTCTCACAGTGCATTACTAAAAACAAACATACCCAAACCTTTATTGAAAAACAGAGGTGCAAAAGATTATTAGGAAAAAAATAAAGCAGAAAAATAATAGTTTACTCAGTAGTGAGATTAGAGAAAAGCCAAGTGAACTGAGGAATAGGTTTCGTTAAGAAGAGTCTAGGATGCTGCCATGAAGGTCTGGGTATTCTTGAAAAGGCATAAGGTCCAGCAAGCGGGGGTCTTGTAGCATGTCTAACAGGAACTGGTCGTCCTAAATCTGGTTTGAACCATTTATCACTTCCTTGTGCACCTCCAAGTCTAAGTGGCCTCTTTTCAGCTTTAGTGCCCCATTCTGTTAACCCTGTCGATCCATGTCCTCATATTATAACTCTCCGAAACATAATTTTACACGCCCAAATGCCACAAGTAAGAAAAATTCTTAAATAAAAGTTTATAGTAAAGTTTAGAAAACCCACTACCAAAATTAATTTTTGAACAAGCAACAAAAAGAACACTTACTTTTACAGATGCAGCTAAATGGACTTGACTAACAACATCCTAACCACCAATTAATTAAGCAAAACTACAATTTTCTATTCATATAGAACCATAAGAAATGCTACTACCATGCTTGAATGTACTTACTCAGTGTCAATTGTATCCCATATCCAAGTTTCTGGGAAATGGGAACGCAATCTTGGTTTGGCAGCTAAACCACCAAAATCACCATTTCCTACAGAAGGTTCAGCAACAGAGTTATAAAGACGACCTTCGAATGCAGCAGAATCAAGATCATCCATGAAGTTACCACGGTAATGCACTGTACAAAACACACGCAACATATTCTCGCTTTCTATTTCTTCTCTAGTGACTTTAAACACATTTTTTTAAGGAGAGTAGAAAATGCAACAAATATTTTGTGATAGGTGATGAGTGAAAGAAGCATTTTTAAGTGAAAAATTAGTGCCCAGAAGTACGTCATAGTAGTCTCAGCCAAATCAAAATTTGGAAAATCTTAATGTAATTTATAACAATTATCCAATGAATTTCTTAACCTAGCTTTTTTCATGCCCTAACTTGACAAACCAAGCATTAAATGGGTGGCTCACTCAATGGCGTGGCTATAAAAGCTTTTAGACACTAAGCAGATCAAGGGACATTTATCATGCTAACAATTATCACAACAATAAAATAATGTTATATTAAGACTCTTCAAGATGACAAGTAAAAAAGAGTAAAACCCATATCTCTTATCCGCATAGCAATGTTATTTTTCCAACCAGTAAAAACAAATTGCAAGATGCACTGTAATTAGGTGAACAATAAGAACCTTAATTCCTATTTAAGGGTTCATTAAATTATATAATTTAATTAAGTAAAAAATTATTGTTTTTCTTTAAAATTAATTTGAAAAAGCTCAATTTCTAGAAGATATTATTTCTTTAAGCGCATTAAACATTTTTAATTAGTTTAAAAAACCAAATTCTTCGTTATATTCTAATTAATGTTAGTAGAAGTAATATATTAAATTTTAGTACTGATTAAAGTGCCTAAATAATGGCTGAAAGATTTTCCAGATAACTAAATGACTACTAATGGTTAATTATTTCTAGTGATAGTGTTAATGAATAATTAATAGCCATGTTTGTACTATTAATGATGAATGAATCAGTCACTTGAAAAAAATATTACTTTAAAGTAACATATTAGCAAAAAAATAATAAAATTTTTTCACGTGACAGAGTGAGTAAGATTATGACATGATGAGTTAACGTAACAATTACAAAGTGAAACGATTAAAATAAAATAATATAAAATAAGTTCTTACTAATGACACTTGGGCTGTAATTATAACATGGTATATCTCATAATAGTTGTTGTTGAGTGATGTATAATAGAGATGTAGGGTATTCTCAAATGGTTCTTAATTTAAAATTAGCAAATAAGACTGAAAAAAGGTAGTAGCAAGCAAATAGCCCTATAGACTATCAGTAAAAAAGAATATTTTTACTAATAATCTATAGGGAGGATATTTTAGCACAGATTGCAAGTAAAAATACTGAGCAGACAGCATTTAAATACTGAGATGACAGAATTTAAATAATGAGGTAACAGTATTTAAATAATGAGGTGACAGTATTTAAATACTGAGCTGACAGTATTTAAATACTAAACTGACAGTATTTAAATAATGAGCTGACAGCATTTAATTGTGACAATTTAATGATTTTTTTAAAACACTATTTACTTAATATGACCAAATAATATTTTAAAGCACTTAAGACCTTATTGGAACATTTATTTCTGTATCTTTCCTCTTGCAAAATTTAAAAAAATGCCTTTTACTTACCTCACATTATGCAATTTGATAGGATTTTATGACTAGGTTTGTTTAATAAAGTAACTAGTAAACCATTTAAAAACAATACATCTCTATAAAAGCGTAATAATAATAGTAATAGATTCAAACAAAATCATAAATAAATGTGCACAATATAATCAACTCATTTGGTGTTATTACACTTGATTATTAAATGACATAGTAAAAATAAGCCATGCTCTGATGTTATAGTAATCAGAGATAACTATAACAGGAATAATGATTTATTATTCCTTAATTATTTATTATCATGTATTGTATAAATGATATAAAAAACCATTAGATGTGATCATTGTTTTTAAATCTATATTTAAATACAATCAAGATCACAGCCCAGACTGATTTTGATCAATAAAATTGTTTATTTAAATTGATTAATTGTATCAATGTTAATTTAAAGATCAAATAAATGGTTCATTAATTCATTATGTAAATGACATGATACACTAAATAATATAAAACTGCTTTAGTCTTTCAATATATTTGTCAGGTAAACACCAATATAATAACTGATGGATCTGCAGTAATCAGTGTTATATTGTATAGAAAAAAGATTGAATGAAAACATTTTTAGTGAGAAAAAAAGTATTACAATAGATACTTACGCCAAGGAGTGCTTTCAAAAACAAATCCATTGGTTAAAACAACAGCTCCAGCATCCTAGACACGATAATTATAAGATTAGATCTATTCATAGCCAAAGATAATTATAATACAAAACATACTCACTTATATTCATTAAGTACAAGTAAGTATTTGATTTGTCACAGTATATTAACTAAAAATAAAGTATAATAACTATTATAATAATAATAAGAATAATAATTAGTTTCAGTTTAAAGTATACACCAAAATCTTTACCACAATATTGTAGTGCTTGATTACAAAAGTTGATTACTTAAGGAAAAATTATATTATGAACTATACAGATTAATAGATGAATATGAATTGATTATTTCACAGATTCGTGAAATAATAATATTTTCATTAGTATACATGAAAGGTACTTCAAATAAATTGACAAAAACGGTATTTATTAAGGTCTACTCGAGTTTTAAATTATATTAATACAAATATACACTTGATTGATAAAGAAATTTAAGAATATCTTACCTCAAAGGCTTTTCTGGCAGTAAACGCACCACGCCAGCTTCCAAAATTACTGAGATCGTTAGGATTATCATAAGATTTCAGCTCATTCATCACATCATCCTAGAAACCAATCAATGAACTCTTTAAATGCTTAAAACTTTAGAAATTTAAATAAGTTTAAAAGAACATTAATCCTTAGACAATGTGAACTGTAATAAATCTTAGTAAATCAACTTAATACCTAACCTTGATAAATACAAATATTTGTGCATGTTTTTCAATCATGGCTTTCATGGATTTTAGCTAATTATAGTGGTTGATTACAAATTTCAAAAGTAAAAAACTAAGTAAAAAATTGCTTCTCTGAAGTTGCTAGCTAGCTAGCTAGAAATCACTTACTCCTCCTAGGGAAGGAAAAACAGTGATGAAAAAATAAAGTGTGTTCCTTTAGGTCTATATTGTTATATAATATTGTTAGTGATTTAAATCAGCTATAGGTTGTATAATGAAGGGTGTAACAGGTTATAATAGGTGAAGCAGGTCATACATGCATTTACCAGCAAGTTTTTGTAATAGAGTTAAAATTATAAGTTATTATAGCCACAAGGAGATTTTGAAAACTAGGTAACTAGTTCTAAATAAAATTTAATATGCAACATGGCTTAAACAGTTCCCTCCAACGAAGTAAAACAACACATTTGCTCCCTGCCTAAAGACCTCAGGAGCAAAGTAATTTCTTGTAGAGAAAAACTGGACCTCATTTGAGAAAATATGCTTTGATCCCTAGTTGAGCAAATAAAAATATGCTTCATAGAAAATATTTTGATACTTAATAATCTAATATAATATCCATAGCTGCTCAACAAAAAAAAAAAAAAAAAAATTGATGTCCTATCTACTTTAATAAAGGGGAATGACTTTATAAGCAAAAAATGGGATTGCCCCTTTTTTGCCCACATTGTACCAATAAATCACACAAAATAAAAATAATTGTAATTTTTAAGTAAACATCCCTGTAAGATAGACTAATAAAGGGTCAAAGTGTATGTGCACTATTGTAGCACATAATTCACAGCATGTATTGATGTAAATTAAACTCAGTATAAAAATCAATTCCTGAAAGGAGGAACTGATCAAATTAAAAGAAAAAATACAAAATGGTGTGGTATAAAACAAATTTCAAGAATGCCAGATATTTTTCAAAACCAAATATTAACAAATATTTTTTATGTAGCTTGAAGTGTCATAAGTTTACCCAGACCATAGCTATTGCTTGCATCTTAAAATATAGTTTACAATTTAGACCAAATAATGGACTGGATTAATTCGGTGATTTTTATCATTGAATAATCCACAGAATTTTTATATTGTGAATAATTATCATACCATGAGAATATCATTTCCTTTCTTAAGTAAGAGAACACTTTGATCCACGCCCAATAGACCAACATATGAATTCGGTTTTGTTTTTAATCTGAACTCAACTCCTTGACCAGGGCCCACTTCATTTATATTTGTGTCGACAGTTACCTGAAAATATAATAAAAATAAAATTACACATAAATATAAAATGCACAAAAATATAAGATGAATTTTACACTTTAAGTAAACAAATATCTCATATTAGCTAACGCTTAACAGCAGTAAAACTATTATAATTATGAAATAGTTATAAGTGGGATAAAATGTTTAAAGGTATAAAATGGGGTAAATTCTTCGACAAATAAAGTACATATGAAAATACAAAGAATAAATCCCACACGTATTATGTCCATCACTTGTACTATATTTTGTCACCATTATATGAGATTCAACTGAGATATTCACTGTTTAAATTTCAAAGGTATCATAAATAAATCACAGAAAAGTATCTAAAATGGAGGAAAACTCACAAAATTTTGAAGAGTGGCATCAATTTCAATATCAACAGTATCAGCTACTAACTCTCCATCTTCTCTGACATAGTACACAATAAGCTTAGCTGTAGGGGCCATAGATGATGTGGCAAGGAATCTAAAAGCAGCTGTGGTAGCGTCCCTTCTAACTGATACTGTATTAGCTAGTAATACATCTCCTCTTCCAACTACTTGATATATAATAGATGGAGTGTGTTCAGTAATATTGACTTCAACTTCCACATCAGAATTCACCTGAAGAAAATATAATAATAATAATAATAATAATACCTGTTTAGAACCTTTCAGCTTATACCTGTGGTGGTAATGGCAACCGCTACGCTCCAAGTATATTCTAAAGTTGGCGATCATTTATTTGAACAATAATCTTATATAAACTATGAGCGTAACCTGGTATTCAAACCCCAGACCACCGTGGTGTCAAAGATCAGTTAACTGAAACTTTATGACCAACGACCACATAGGTGGCCTGCCTGCAGAGAATAATTAAAGGAATATTATTATGTAATAAACATAAATCCAATCTCATAAGCTCATTTTCCCTTTAAAAAATTGCTAAAAACTTAATAATATGGGTTGAATTTTCAGAACAATAAACTTGTCTTTGACATCTTTGGACTAAGTGCCTTATAGATTATTGCACCAGGAGATAAAAATGACTCAAACCTCCTAATACAGTTATCATTTTAAATATAGCTTAACTATCTAAAAATAACAACCTCAAATAAATTTAAATTCTACATTATACAAATAATTTTATATAATAATAAAAATAAAAATTCAATACTCTTGGAATTTCTGTCGTTATGGATGCTTGGATATAATTTCCACTCGGAGAAACAGCAGCACTAACACTGGTAAACCATTCAGTAACTCCGCCATATGACGCCTAAACAATAGTACAAAAATATCAATAAATCATGTAGATAATTTTATAAACTATCGTTATTGGTAACTTATTAACAAACCAATATTTATATCATAGAAAAAATAGTTGCACTCGTTAACTCAACACACCAGGGATAACAGACAATACAATACAATACAATTCTTTTCACTTTAAACTAGTATTGAATAAATAAAGATTGAGAAAAGCTATCGATAAACTACGCCTTCCAGTAATAATAAATTATTAAAAAAATAATTGAGAGACATCAACAAATAGGTAAGTAGTGAAAACACTGAAATAAAATATTATGAACCTTTAAAAAATATAAATATTAAAACATTAATTATTTTCATTTGAAAACCATATTTGAGTAAAAAATGGTAGTAGGATTGCCAACACCTGTTTACAGACAAATTTTCCTAGTTCTAAAGTCGGCAATGCTGAATAGTCATTCTTCAGTTTCAAATAAAAATAAATGAGTTTAAAACAAATATTTATTTTAAAAGGTAACATTAATCACTAGAAGTTTGTTAAATCATTAATAATGCTTAAATTCAACAGTAAAAGGTAACGTCTTGTAATTTTTATGTCTCTAAGAAGTCCTCCTCAATTAGGGCAATTAATTTTTACATAGTTGATAGTAGTGCATTTCTGCCATGAATTACTGGTGCGAACCAATTAAAGCCCAGAGATCTCTCGCCATCCGTGTGCCAAAAACCAATGGTCATAATACCATAGCGTACCTGTTTCCTTTTGTAAAAGAAAAGTAGAGTTCATATACTTCCTATAACAGAATGTATTTATTGTCTATTGACAGCAAATAATTAAAATAATAAATTAAATGTATACAGCTTAAGATAAATTTAATTTACCTCAACACCAATTACAGATGTATTTTTTGGAGGATAAAAAGTAAGCTTTATCAACCCCGTGGGAGAAATTTCATGAGTAGTTTCCTCATAAGTTTCATATGCATTTGTGTATCCTGATTTTATTTTAACTGGAAGATTGCTATTAATTACAGGCGTTCCATCAAACTGGGTTACTTTTAGCTAAAATAAATAAATAAGGTGAATAATAAATAAGTTAAATAAATTAAATTAAAAAATTAAATAAATAAATTAAATTAAAATTAATAAATTAAATAAATAAATTAAATTAAAATGAACACAAAATGATTAAATAAATAAGATATTTATGAACATATGGGAAAGTTTAAAAAGATAACAGGTTAACATGTAAATGAAATGATACTTGACTTACAAAAACTACGTGTTTCAGACCAGGTTTAAAGAAATCAGAAGTTTTCACTAACTCCAAGTGATATTTGTGTTCATGAAGAGTCATTAAAACAGATGTATTCTGTCTTCTACCCGTCAGCGCTTCTTCTACTGTCACCTCAAATTTAATTGTTCTTTCATAGTCATCAGTTAAACTAAAACACAAGTTAGACGAAATTAAAATTTTTACAAAAATTAGGAACACAACATACAAATATAAATACAACTTATTTATGTAAAAAAGAAAACATTGAGAGCAAACCAATATAAATTATTTTCTTAATATATTTTTGAGAAGGGTAAAAAGCAAAATATAACCCAATAAAAATTAAAGAAAGAAATGTACTATATTTTTGTACGTTTAACCAGTAGATATAAAATCCAGAAAAAGGTTGGCCTCCAGATCCTTTTAGTACCACAAAAATTGAACCACTTTTTGAAAAGTAGTTTTATAAGTTCCTATAAAAGAACACTGATCAAACTATAGGTCAAACATCTAAGGTATGCCAAAAGGTACTTCTTTAACTGGTTACTTCCCAATAAATAGAGGAGTACTATACTGAATTTTCATTTATGTGTCCTTCTTTAGTTTATTCCCCTGTAACTAGTTTCATAAGTTACTGATAATCAAACGATTAAGTTTAGATACATGGCAGTTAAGCTTACAATAACCAGTAACAGAATGCTTAACAAATAATAATGTAAACATAAAGGGACTTACTTAAGTTCTCTAACAACATCAAATTCAACCATAGCTTTTCCATCAATAGGAATAACTTTACGAACTGGGTTTGAAAATATTGGTTGAATACTTTCTGAAAAGAATGTGGGTTGCATAGTAACAGTAGCTTCCCCCTTTACAGGTCTTCCATAGGTGTATCTGAAATCAAAGTAATGTAATTTAAGGACATGTTTTTCCACATAATAAAATATCAACTAATAGCAATAGAGATCTTCAGCCTGTAATCCTGTAAACATATGTTAGCATAGTAAGCTAACATATGTTTCCAAAAAATTCTTGGCAAGAGGTTATTTTTTAGAAGAGGCTGTGGGTATCATCATGGTAAAGGCTAGATGTATGCTCAATCGTATCATAAATCCTGAGGTATGTTAGAATCCTCACTAGAAAGGACAAATAGAGGAAAATGCCCTATTATATAAAATATATATTGAGTGTTCAGCTTGAAATAAGTAGACTTACTTGGCTCTAACATCTGCAGCAATCCTCGAATCTCTGAAAAGTGAATGACTAGGGACATTTAAAGAAACTTCAAATTTTGGTAAAACATATTCTGCTACTTCAAACTTCTTTACTACGTTTTGATCAAGGGCAGACACGTGAATTTTCCAATCTCCTAACACAGGACTGTCTGACAGTTCTAATTCTCCTGACCATACTCCTCTTGTAGTTAAAACACGGCGCCATTCTTTTACTCTATTATTATCACCATCCTAAACATTAAACAAATATAATTAATTACATAATATACACGCTCATAATAATTAAATTCAATTAAGAAAAATGGGAATATATGAAAACTTTTGGGATTTCATTTCTTCAGAATCACAGAGGTGGTATTAAAATTAAACTTGGATCATACCTCATTGTGATAAGTCAGTAATGCTACTAATTAAAAGAATAAACAAATTAAAGAATTACTCACAGTAATAAAAATTTCAATAGCTCCAGTTACTGTAGGTTTGAGATTAGAATCTAGAACTAGAACCCTAAATTGTACTTTAGAACTTGGCTTATAGACAGCTCTATCTGTCTGAACAAATATAGAAAGACTTTTAGCCTGGTATGTGAGAGGAGTAGAATTGAAGAATTGCAATCCACCTTCTCCTCTAGCTGTTAAATTATATTCACCTGGGCCCAGCTCACCAATCTGAAATGAATAATATTCATATTAAATATTGTAAGGTAGTATGGACATTCAGTAAAGCAAATCAAGAGGTTCAGATAACCTTCCTGAATGATGGGGTATTTTAAATGTTAAGGAATATAAATGTTCTGTAGCCCAACATAAAATATTACCATAATGCATTCCACCCTTTCAACTATTTCCCTTTCCAGACAATTTTATTTGTTCCAAAGATGATTTTATAGTAATCATCAAGTTGTTTAAGTTTTAAAGGTTAAGTGAAGGCATTCATAATTCAATTTAAAAATGCAATAATACAATTATGAGGAGCTTTAATCGGCTTCGGCCACTTGAGTAAATTTAAAAATAAATAAATATGATTATAGAAGAACCAAGGAGTGAAGATTAATAGAAAGTTACCTGAAGTCTGACTATCCTAGTGACATAAGGTTCTACAGTAGTAAATTGACTAGTTTTAAATGTGGCTCCAGAATCTTGTCTGCCAGAGATTTCCACAACTACAGTAGTTGGCCTAGGGGGATAACTGCTTGATACAGTCACAGCACAGTGGTAGTCCCAGTTAGGCCTCAATGCTTTTGATCCAACAACAGTATACCATCTGAAAAAAATCAAATGAACAAAGCACATTGTAAAATTGGAAAACGTGCATAGATAGGAAAATAACAGCAAAAAAGTGTACTCTCTAATATGGTACCAACTAATCGAACCAAATATTGACGAATCCTGTACAGATAGGAAATACTCTGTCAATAAATACAAAAAATTGCAGATGAGGTAATATCCTGAGAGCCAATGAATGAAATTGTGGCTGTAAAAAAGGACTAGAGGCAATTTTTGTGATGTTGTTATAAAATAAATTAAATGAGCTCTGCTAAGCAAACAATTTAACCTGACAAGGGCTTCAGAAAGATAAAGTGGCCAGAAAATGCAGTTTTTCAATAAAAAGTCATTTTTCATAGTATATAATTTAAAATTTTTTGAAGACTGCAGTGCTCAAAGAATTCTACATTCTAACATTCTTCTACAATTTCACTAAATGGTCACATAAATTACAATTATTTAAATGTAATTTTATTTAATGTATTTCTATTTCTTCCTACTCTTAAAACTTATCCACTAGATATTTCCCTCATAATTATTAAATGCTATTTATTCTATAAGAGTAACCCACCTGTAGAGATTTTACTCTCTAATTAGACTTGTTGCCTAGGACATGCTGCGTAATTGGACCTGTTGCCCACAACATGCTTCGTAACTGGATAAGTTACGAAGCAACTTAAGTTAAGTGATTGGACCTGTCACTCATGACATGCACTGTAACTGAAGATGTAGCACAGAACATGCCTCGTAACTGGACTAGCATGTGCTGAGTGAATAGTTTAATCCCGCACTATGTCCTGTTCTACATGTTCAGTTACGTAGCAGTTCCTGAGAGACAAGCCCAATTACACAGCATGCCCTGGGGGACAAGCCCAATTAACTGTACAGAATTATAGAACTGTATAAAAAAGTTTGTGGTATAAGCAAACACACCCAATAGAAGAAATAAGAAGTTGCACTATAGAAAGTAAAAGTAGCACTATTTATGTACGAGTATAATGTATAAGCAATTAAATAGTATGTAGTAACTAACAACATTGTGATCTGCGTTCTTTAAAAAAAAAAATATGAATATGCAATAAAAAATCGTACTTGGATTGGATTTCAGTATAAATACTTCATAAAATAACAAAATCTATCAGAGTATTTGGGGATTGGCCAATCTGAATGGTCACCGGCCTGTCAGGCTGATGTCATCATAGAGAAACTTATTAATACTTAAAAATAAAACTTTTTAGGTGCCAACTTCTCTCAAATGATGAAAAAATACGTTAAAACCAACAATTCACTTCAATTCAATAAAATTCTATAGGAAACATTAACTACAAGTTTTGCAAATTAAATTTTACATTAATTTTGTTTTAGATTGAAAATATTTCAATAAAATATATATAAACTGAAAGTAGAATTACAGAAAAAAGTAAAAGACGACTTTTTATCTACCCACTATTTCAGGAGTCATTTTTTAATGAGTCACATTCAGCAAATGTATAGGCACAGAAAAGAAAATAAGTCTAAAGCAGAGATAATAAAACCTATGGGCGGTAGGTTTTATTATATAAAGACTCCTAATATTTAAAGGAGTCTTCAAAGTAAGTTCGTTTAATAAAGTTTTTTTAAGTAAACAGAACACATTGTGATCAAAGTTTGTATTGACTTGGTCTACTCACAGGTACTGGGTGTCAATGTGTAAAACACACCAATACTTAATTTCTTGGATCATCAGGCTTGCTATCTTATCTTTGTTTTTCCTGATTTTGTAGAACGTAGAACTAGTGACGTTTACATCTTCAATTTAACAATTCAAATTTTTTATTTTAATCTTCAAACTAAAGTGATGTGGAAATTCATACAGTAGGGGTGGGAGCTCGAGAGACAGTGATACAATTTACCTGGAACAAGCTGTTTTAGACGGACCTGTTGTTTTTAGTTTCCGTTTCTCCACTGGAGCAGGTCTGATCACCTTGTCCCGCATATATAAAATAATTATTTCTTCATTTCCAAGAAAATTTTTCATAAAATTAAATAAAAATATGAATTATGGGTACAATATTTGATAAAAGCGGAACAAGGCTAAAACTAGCGCTCGGTGCAGTAGTTACATCGGTGATGCAACTAGCGCCTGTTTTAGGACCACCTCAAACCAGAGAGTTGGATCTCTAGGTCCTCCGCCCCCACCCAAACTGAATGAATTTCTACAAAACTTTATTTCCACTTTTGCCTCCTCCCCCAAACAACACATTATAATAAAAAAGACTAAGGACTTCATTGAGGATATAAATAAATTATATTAGTCTATGCTATGATATACTTAAAAATAAACTTTACCTACAACTTGAGTCGTAAATTAGATTTTCATAAGTAGCGACCTTGCTCCATAAATGTATTAAATTACAATAAGGTTTACATCCCAAGTGGAGGTAAACCTCCACTTGGGAGAAAAACTAAATTCTAAAGAGTGTAAAGAGGTCTATAATCTCCATAGAGTTATATCACTAGAGAATGCACAGCCTACCTCAATACAATGAGAAGCATGAAACATCTTTTTGGGTCTCTCAGGGTCTCTGGGTAACCACCTCGTCTAAGCGTTTAATTATTACTCATTTTTTATGATTTGTTTCGTAGCTCTATTAGTTACTGTAATATTGTACTGTTTATTTGATTATATTAGTAGTTGAAGGTGTTAAAGTTACATTTTTACAATACAAAAGTTAACCAATAAGGCCCTCTAGTGATAATATTTCTATGAATAACTTTCTCTAGTCCATAGAGATATATAATAGAGAGGGCATAGCCTATCTCAATACATTGGATGTCTGAAACATCTTTCGAGGGGCTTTGTGTAACCTTAGTGAAACATCCTTTATGAATGAATTAAGGTGATAATAAATAAATTTATTTCGGCTTCCCGCACATTGGTTGTGTTTTTATTTGTATTTTTAACGTTCTATTCTATAAGTTATTGTAATTTATTACTGATTATTTGATTATATTCATAAACGAAGGTGTTCAGGTTGCTTTTGTAATGATTCAAAATTTAAAATATAGGGCCCCTCTAGTAATAATACTGTGATTACGCGGTTTACATTATTTGAAAATAAAATCTTCATTTAATTAAATTTTACAAAGATTTAAGTCTGACAAGTTGGTAGGATTGTTAAATTTTTGGAATGATTTTGCAATTAGCTATTTAACACATTTCTTTGATTTGTTCTTTTCATTTTGTGAAGAAAAGCTCGTTTTTAAGTAATTTTTTGCTGTAAGTAAGTTTGTCGATTAATTTTGTTTTGAGAATTTAGTGATAATGATAATTTAGTAATTTATTCCAGCATCTTGATTCAAATTTAAAATTAGCTAAGGAAAACTAAATGGGGTAAAGCTAAATCCTCAATATAGAAGGTTTAGAGCCAAATATTTGCTACTCGCCCAAAAAAGTGAATCACTATAGGCCACTGTCAACCAGAAATACCCAAATGTCAACTAGGTTATAGCCAAATTGTTTTTTGCAGATATTAATCTGTTAAGAAAGATAAGTTTATCTCTCTAAATCTCCTGAAACACTTGTGGAGTACTGACTCCGCATATTTTGACTCGTATGCATACATTTATAATTTCCATTTTCCTTAAATTTTGTAACCTCTATGTATAAATAAATAAATTTCCCTAACCTGTTACTCCATAATTTAAAATTTCTGGTGGGATTCAGACCCCGAAACAGATTGTGTAGATTGGAATTCAACCGGGAATTTTTTGGAAGGAGGAGTTCCACTCGAGTTACAGCTGCAGATAGAGATATATACTAGAGGTAGCATACCCTATCTCAAGTCGATACATTGAGAGGCCTAAAACATCTTTTTGAGGCTGCCAGGTGCTCTGTGTAACCTCAGTGAAACATCCTTCATGAATAAGTTAAGGTTATAATAAATCAATTTATTTCGGCTTCCCGCACATTGATTGTGTTTTGATTTGTATTTTTAACGTTCTACTGATTATTTGATTATACTAACCGAAAGTGGTCATATTACTTTTTGATGTTTCAAAATTTAACCTATAGGACCCCTTTTAACCTCTAGTAATTATATCTCTATATGCAGCTGTAGATAGGGAAAGGATAGGGAAAGAGTGATTGTACTTGTAGTCGAGAGTACAATGCTGGTTTAAAAGTTTTAAAAATTAAACACTGACAAGCTGATTTAAAAATCTGTGTATTTTTGGCCAGCTTAGTTTAATTTATGGTCCTTTACTGTAGAGTTACAATCAATTTGAGAAGGTTATTTAAAAAATAGATCATAATTGGATTCGAGACGGAAAGTTAAAATTATATCTATTTTATACTTTATTACTCGAATTCGTAGTATGTGTTAAAAAAAACCTTGGACAGGTCTATTGTCTATTTATACATGAGTGCGAGTATAACATCCGAAATAATTTCAAGAACTTTTGTTTCATAAATTTGCTTTTTCCTGTCCGTGCATTACGTATATTAAAAATATATATTTTTTAATATTAAAATAAATTGTCAACTCTAGTACATTTATTTCAAAAGTATTTACCAATTCATATTCATTCATCTTTAAAAAGAGCGAACATATTATAGATATTACTATAGAGTAGAGTGCCTGTATAATCAATTATACAAAATAAATACTAATAAATATTTTTTTTATTTTCTTCAAATACAAAATACAAAAAAGAATACATTTATTTTATTTAACAATAACAAATTACTAAGGAGATACCCCATAAGGCAACACCTTGATCGGAGTTCTGAGGCACTCCAAACTCAACAGGCACTCAAGTATAAAGTAAGTTTAGAGGTAAAGCTAGTTTATTATATTGTAAAAAATAATAAATACTCTGCCAGGCATGCCATAAGCTTAAATATGCTTATTTAATTTATATACTTACATGCCTTTTGACAACTTTACTTTAAGCCAAGAGGCGTACAGCCTCTTGGTTATATAAACTATTAATATGACAAATTAATGACAAACTAATAAAGGACAACAACCATGGTTGTTGACATCGTTGTTACCACATGACTGTTCTTTATTAGTTTAAGTGAATTTTCAATTATATTGGTAAAACAACATTTTTTTTTCAATAACTCCCAATCGATAAAACGGGAATGTTTTCATTCATACATATGTTAACCAGAGGCGGACTGGCCATTAAGGGCAAATGCGGCAGTCCTCCTTGGACCCTCGGCCAAAAATAAACTTAAAAAAATAAATTTAAAAAAATATTAACATTTTTGATATTCGATATATTCATAACATAAGAGTCAAAGGGGGCCGGCTAATTTAGGACAAACCCTCCTTGGGCCTTATTGGCTCAGTCCGCTACTGATGTCATAGCCCAGACATGGGCTATGACATCATCATGGGCTGGCTGCTTGTCCACTACTGTCCCTCATATACTAGAGGGAGCATAGCCTATCTTATTTCATCGAGAGGCCTGAAACATTTTTAGTGGGGCTCTCAGGGGGTCTGTGTAACCTCATTGAAACCTCCTCTAAGAGGGAGTTGAGGTTATAATTAATCAATTATTTTGGGCTTCCCGCAGATTGTTTGTGTTGTGATTTACATTTTAAACATTCTACTATATAATTTACTGTTTTTTTTGTTCTGTTTATTTGATGATGATGATAATCGAATGTGGTCAGGTTACTTTTTCGAAGTTTCAAAATTCAACCAATAGGGCCCCTCTAGTAATATATCTCTATGACTGATGTTAACCATTATAGTAGTATATGTGTATAACATTTCAAGCCCATCAGACAACTTTTAAAGTTTTGAGAGATTTTGAAATTTTCGCTGAGTCATTATTGTGGGCTAATGGCGTCACATATATGTCAAAAACAATAGGGTTTGGGATATTAGTGAGGTCGATTTTTCTACCAAGTTTCATTTCTACCCGAGAAAGCGTTTGAAAGTTATCATACATACATACATATATTATATACACACACATAATAATGCCCGTTTAGAACCTTCAGCTAAACAAATAATATTACATAAATATAAATATGTATATTTATATATAAACCTAAAAAAATGATATATCCTTGTTCAGAAAGTCCCCACTCCAAAAAAAAATCCAACCACCCTCCCACCCTCCACTTTTAAATACATTCAAAGTTCCATGAGATGTCAAAAAAGATCCTCTCTATGAGCACTCGGTGAAAAAAATGCACATCATTATCATTTTTTTGGGTGTAAGCTATCAAAGGGTCTTTAGTGTATTTCAAATTTCATAAATTCCGACAAAGAATTCTCAGGAATTCGTTCTTTAAATAATCCTGATGCGAAGGTCCCGTATGCCGAGCGAATTTGTGTTCTTTGGTGGTTAACCATCCATTCCCTGGTTAAGTTTCCAGTAAGTGCTTTTTAACTTGAGCAGTAACATTACAAATGGTTAATAAGTTTTTTCTTGATTTTACAAAGGAAAAGTGCATTTTATTCTAGTGGTTATATAAAACTATGCTCATCTTATATATATATATATATATATATATATATATATATATATATATATATATATATATCTAATATATATATATATATATATATATATATATATATATATATATATATATATATATATATATATATATATATATATATATATATATATATATATATATATATATATATATATATATATATATATATATATATATATATATATATAATATATATATATATATATATATATATATATATATTGTGACGATGCACGGTTTCTTGTTCTATTTTTAGTTGTTGGTTTGTTTTGGTAGTGGCTACAGTGGTCGCTTCTCGGGTTGTACGAGTGGCGACCCTGTAAGGCTCGTGAGGCCTATCCCCTCCCTTGGAGATGAGCTCAGTTCTCACCTGGGTTTACGTGGGGATGTGCTTGACGTAGGCCCAGCGGACAACTCACATTAAATTTCTGATGTTGGTCTAGTTTTAGGTTTATTAATAGTTTCCGAAAGTTTGAGTATAAAGTGTCGTCGCCCCATTAACTCTGTTTCAAACAAGTAAGTGCCTTTGTTTTAAGTAAAATATGTGCAGTATTTCTTTTTAATAAATTCAGTGTTGGCAAAAAGACTAACCTCCTGGTTTTATTCTTAAACTCTTTTTAACCTCATCCTATATTTTATTTTTAAGTTTATTTATTATAACGGCTAGGGCCCCGTTATAAATGGTAGCAGAGCGTGGTTTGCCGTTTTAAATGGCCCAACGGCACTCTAAGTAGTTTTCAAGCAAAAAAGAAATTTCGTGAAAAGACCGGTGTTCGTCCATACTTGGCTAGCTGTTTTTCCGTTAGAACGCGTCGGTTCATGCTTTCTCCGCCATTATATGCAGAGGTGCCAACCTAAGGAAGAAAAAATTCCCACCTTCTTGGCGCTAAACTCATCTAGCGATCTCTTGCAAGATATTTTCATCTACTCGGTTGGTCAACCTGTACTCTGAGAAAAAGAGGAAGAATTTTGAGGAAAAATCAGAAGAAATGTGTTTACACTTTTTGACGAAGAAAGAAGACCGTACACGTAATTTTCTATCGTAAATCATTTTTAAATTCACTTAAATATTTCGATTATATTTTTTTTTGGTTATAAATTTTATTAATCTTTAAGTATTTTTTTTGCTTTAAACTAAATAAAACCTTATCTAAGATTTTTGTTAAAGTCTTTCCAAATTTTTTCTAGTCTTATAAATTCAGTATTTCTCCTAATAAAGGTTACTTACATTTTGAAATTATTCTAATAATTAATATTTAATTATTTTCATGATTAATATTTAAATTAATTACATTATTAATAATTACTTTCCACAAGTAAAAATTACTTTCACAATTAATAATATCTTTTTCAATTATCAGCTTGTTCTTAAATTCTTTGTAGTGAATTCCTTTTTCAAAATCATTTTCGGAGATTGCTGCAATAATATTTTGTTTTTGATATAGCTTTAATTATTTTGTTTGTGCTCTATTCTCTCATTTTAAATTTTATTGGCTGTAAATCACAAATTATGTTCCAGAGAAGTTTAGAATTGGGGAATTGTGCCGGCGATCCCAGTATGTTTTCTGAGACTGGTTACATGACTATAGATTTGGGGCCCCGTATGGGTTCTCAAGAGAATAATAATAATAATAATTATATTTTTGGTGATCGCCCGAACAATCCACCATTGTCTAATCATCACAATTGCAATCTATTTAATGTATCAGGTAGCTCGGATCTGTCCTTTAATATGCGACAGCCAGCTACTAGCACATTTTGTGCTAACAACCGACGTGTTCAATTTAACCCTAATGATTTGAATCATAGTGCGGGTTTCCCTGTGGCTCCCGGGGGAGGGGTGTCCTGTCCTCTTGAGACTGGCGGCCAGACTTTGAGTAACATTTGTCCTCAACCTAACGATAGTTGTGCCCAATATAAACCAGATAGTTCTTTGGCTCAATCATGTTTCTCCAGGCTTAGTAACCCGATAAATGATTTAATGAGTAAGCTGCAAACCTGTGATGGTACTGATGCTTTATTCTTAGTGGAATTCCTTATTAAAGTTAATTCTATTGTCAAGTTAAACCTTGCGCCCCAGGCAGCAGTGCTGGCTTTGGCCCATACAAGGACGGCGAATGCCCTTTCTGAGTTTTGGCTCAGAGCCATCAATACTCCTGGGTGCTCTTGGCCTCAGCTTAAAACGTCTTGTATTGCTAGGTTTACAAATTTTCGACAGCTTCAAGAATTACGACTTCTTAAAGTGTTTAGAGTCCAGTTTATGGGAGAATCCTTCTCTAGTTATGTCGACAGTATTATTCAGTATGCGGAGGTTTTAAACGTTCAATGCGATAATATTTTAATTGAGTCTGTGTTACAGGGCACTAGGCCGGAACAGCGGTCATGTTTTATATTCAACAAGAAACCTACTACACTTATGGAGCTCTATGATTTAGTCAATGTATCCCATCAATATTCAGGGGCTTCCCTTTTTAATTTACCCAGCGCTCAGCCAGCTAGTTTTGGTAACGTAGCTTCTAATTACTTGTCATTCAATAGCACTCAACTTTCTGGCCATTCTAATAGTTCCTTAGTGAATCAGACTACCGCACCTAGCATTACTTTTCCTAATCAAAGTACTAATTACCCAAGTACTAACCAACAAAGTCAAATTCAGAGTAATAATAAATCTCCTAACCCACCTAATTACAGGAATAATAGTTACAATAATAATGGTAGGAGTAATTACAACCATAATAACTATAGAAATAACAATTATAATAGAAATTATGATCAAGGCGTCAGTACCAGATCCTGGAACCGCCGCAATTACCAACAGAAAAATTCAAGTTATAATAATAGTAATTATCCTAATTCGAAGACCAATAGGAGAAGCAACGACCCGTCTAACAATCATAATTCAAAAAACGCGTAAGGGGGGGAGTACACTGTTGTAATAACATGTCCTCCCCCACCTACAAAAATAAGAAAGCCTGTTTTAAAGGTAAGAACAAAAGGCTCAAATTTAAATTTAGGTCAAGTAAATTGAGTGTTCCTTTACTGCCTTATTTAAAACTTAAGGTCAAAGGCCAAGAATTTATTGGTTTAGCCGATTCTGGTTCCACCTTTACTGCTGTTAGGAAAGATGTTGTCGAAAAACTTCTTAAAAATAAATTAATTTTCAACCAAAATAAATGTATCAAAATTAAATTAGCAAATAATGAGATTATTACAAGTTCGGGAGAAATTAAGTTATTCATAAAAATTGAAAAGTTTTCGTTCAAGTACAACTTTAGAATTTTAGATAAGTTGAGTGCTCCTTTTATCCTTGGCTATGACTTTTTCTCTAAAACTGGATTAATTTTGAACCCCTTTAATAAAAGTTATTGCTTTTCCTTTAAACCTGAGTTAAAATTTCCCTTAAATTTAATTTCTTGTAGTAATGAGGCTTTACAAAGTCTTGAGCATTCCTTGGGAAATAGTGGTGAAAATAGTGAAATTACCAATCAAATTAAGCAACTTATTTCTGAATTTCCTGATGTGGTGACAAAGCGTTTAGGAAGGTGTAAGATTTTTACTTACCATATCGAATTAACTGATGACAAACCTGTCAGAAGTTCTCCCTATATGCTCAGCCCTCCTAAAATGGAGTTACTTAGAAAAGAAGTTGATAAACTTTTAGAGCAAGGAGTGATCGAGCCCTCAAATTCACCGTGGGCCTCCCCTGCCTTTCTGGTCCCTAAGCCCCCAGTGGATGGTGAAGCTAGGGTACGCCTTGTTATTGATTTTCGTAAAGTTAACAAAAAAATTAAATTTATTGCTAATCCCCTCCCAAATTTGGAAACTGCTTTTCACTACTTAAGTGGGGCAAAGTATTTTACGGTAATTGATCTTAATTCTGCTTTTAATCAATGTGAACTTTCCCCTCAGTCCAAAGAAATTACAGCTTTTTGTACCCCGTTTGGGTTATTTCAATGGAAATTTTTGCCTTTTGGAATTTGTAATGGGGCTCAAGCCATGACCAAATTAGTCGATAAGGCCTTAGGTAACCTTAAATACCGCTGTGTTTTTCCTTATATTGACGATCTTCTGGTGTATTCTAAAACTGCTAAACAGCATCTTAGAGATTTAAGAAATGTATTATTAGCCCTCAGGGAAGCCGGCCTTACGGTGAACCCAGAGAAACTTAAAATTGCCTGTGAGAAAGTTGAATTTTTAGGCCACCTAATTTCTGGTGAAGGTATCTCAATTGACAAGAGTAGAGTTCAGAGTGTTCTCAATTTTCAACCCCCTAAGAACCCAAAACAAATAGCCTCCTTTATTGGTGGTGTTGGGTTTTTCAGCCGGTTCATAAAAAATTTTAGTGCTCTGACTGAGCCCCTTAACAGATTAAGAAGGAAAAACACCCCTTTTGTTTGGTCAGAAGAGTGCCAAGAGTCATTTGATCAGCTCAAGAAAGAAATTTCTAACCCCCCTATATTAATTAATCCAGACTTTAGTAAACGATTCCACTTGTTTTGTGATGCTTCTAATAAGGGTACTGCTAGTGTGCTAATGCATAAAGGTGGTGATCAATTTTTGCCTATTTCTTATCATAGTAAATCTCTTTCTAAAGCAGAGAAAAATTACTCGACTTTTGAGTTGGAATTGCTAGCAGTCATTCATGCTTTAAATAGATTTGAAGCTTACTTAGAGCATAGTCAATTTGACTTGTATACCGATAATAATGCCCTCAGATGGCTTCTTAACCATCCAAGACAAAATGGCAAAATTGCTAGATGGATAATTCAATTAAATAGATTTCAATTTGAAGTTCATCATATTAAAAGTGAAGAAAATGGAATAGCTGATGCCCTGAGTAGAATGTATTATAATACTGATGATGATCCTGAAGATGTCACTGATTGTGATACTTCCCTGGCTGAGCAGTGTAACTTTTTATGCCAAATTCCAGAAGTTTTTAGTAATTTAGCTGAGAAGCAAGACGAAGATCCTGTTTTATTAGAAATTAAAAATAATTTGAAGTCAGGTCAGTTCTTGCCAGAGTATAAAATTAATTCTAAGAATATATTGTTAATTAAACCTAAAAATAATAACCTCTATAAAATTGCTGTCCCTATCTCTATGAAAAATATAATTATGAAATATTATCATGAGTCAGAGCTTTGTTGTCACTCAGGTATTAAGAAAACCATTGTTAGAATAAAAGAAAGGTTTCATTGGTTTGGCTTAGATCGTGATGTAGACAAGTTTGTCTCTAGATGTGAATTATGTCAAAAATCCAAGCCAAGACAGAGTAAACAAGTCGGTTTACTGGCCTCTACTATGCCTTCTTATGTCATGGAAACCATTTATATAGATTTTTCTGGTCCTTTGCCTTGTAGCCAAAGTGGTAACAAGTATATTTTTCTTATGGTTGACGGCTATTCTAAATTTACTATTTTTCAGGCTTGTAAAGATGCTTCAGCTAGAACTGTCATTGATAATTTAACTACACACTTATATTCTAAATTTGGTATGCCCCTGACGATTGTCTCAGATTCAGGCCCCGCCTTTAAATCTAGAGTTTTCAGAGACCATTGTTTCCAACTTGGCATAAAGCATGCTAAAATTTCTCCCTATTATCCTCAGTCTAATCTAGCTGAGAGGGTGTTTAGAAATGTTAAGCAAGCAATTAGAATATATCACAGCAATAACCAGAGAAACTGGGATGTTAATCTTAACTGGTTTCAACTTTCCCTAAATTCTGGGTATCATTCTAGTATTGATGGCATACCTTCAAATATTTTTCTAAATAGAAAAATTATGTATCCTATCGATCTAGAATTAAAAATTCCTGAAGTTGATGATCCTATTCAGAATTTTGACCCTGTGTTAGCTAATGCTAAGACTTTACAGGCGTTGTCAAAATCAAGAAATAAGATTCAGAAATATTATAATCAAAATAAAAATCCTAACCCGTATGTAGTTGGTCAATTAGTTTTGCTACGTAAGCACACCCTAAGTAGAGGTGCTGAAGGCTTATCAGCAAAATTAGCCCAAATGTGGGAAGGACCGTATAGAATTTTAAACTTTTCTACTCCTGTTAGTGTCAATCTTAGTGCTCCAGATAGTGATAGTGCCATTAAACGTGGACATATTAGCCAATTAAAAGAATTTAAATCTAATGATAATATAAATTAACTTTCTTTTTTTTTTTTTTTGTTTTCAAAGTTTGGCAGTCAGTTTGGTTTTGGGGACCGACCCCCCTCCTCTTTGGATGTTCTGGGGTTCCCTCTTTGTTAAGCTAAACCTGACCATCATCAGAATAGGCTGCCACCTCCATTTTCTCTTTTTTTTGCCTTATGTTTTATTTTGTGGTATGCCAGTTTATTCTTTTATTTAATTTTTTTTGGTTCGAACCATTTACCTTTTTTTTGTTTTTAAATACCACTATATTTTCTTTTTATGTTTTGGTACCATTTTGAAACTTATGTGATCACTATGTATTAGATATAAGTATTGTTGTGTAATTTAAATATTATGCCATATTTTATGTAACTTGTTTTGGCTGTAAAATGTAATTATTTGGCTTTGGTCTTTTAGATAATAAATCTTAAGTTTTGTAAGAAAAAAGACCACAAGTTGTCTGATGTAAATAATTTTGTATTTGTTTGTTTAACCATGCACTTTATTAGTGGGCCACCTTTATCTGATTAAGGGGGGGGGATAATTTGCCTTTTTTTATGCAGAGTTTACTGCTTTTATTTACCTTTTTGTTTTATTATCTTAGTTTCTTTTAGATTTAAAGAAAAAAGTGGACCTACTCCTTTTATTATAATATGGTTTATTATTAAGAAATTTTATTGTTCCTAATTATGATTAAGGATTATTATAAAAATTAGTTATGATATAACCTATTAATTTAAGCATTGTTGTAAATTATTTTTTTTGTTTTTATGGCCTTTGCCTAGCTCTTGACTGCAATCTGTAGGTTAGACTAGTCACTCATTACATCCTTGTATTGTGGTCAGGCAGTCTAGTATCCTGTTGCCCCTTGTTTTACTTAATGCTATTCTCCTTTTTTAATTATCTTTTTATTCCTAATGCCACATGTAACTAAAGTTTATTAAATTCATTGAATGCGTTAGTTGATAAATCCCTTTTTGCCTATTTAGAATTATTTAAACTTTCCTTTTTTGGTCCTCTTAACTTCACTTGAATAGAGCGACTGTGTTGGCACTTAGTTTTTACTCCTTTTGATTTCCAAAGTGTTTTTTATAGAACTTTGAGGTTGTTGGTTTACTTGGCTATTGTTTATGCTTCTTGGCCTTCTATTTGAAGCATAAATCTATCGTTAAGATAAAACTGCTTACCTTAAGGTTTCGCTGCACAACTCTGATTAAAAATTCATTTAATTTTCGCAATTCAAAATTAAATTAAAATTTATTTGTTTGAACTTGTTCCCACCTTCTAAATTTAACTTCACCTTATATTTTTTTTTTGTATTTTGTATGTCATTAATTTTGTTATTAGATATTCAAAATTTCTGTTTCAGATAAAGCTATGAGAGGTCAGATGAGGCCATAGGATTAGCCTGTGCTGGCAGTGCCTGATTACTTTAGTTTCTCCTATTGCCTGCATCTGCTCTCAGAACCTTTTCTGTTAACCAAGGATTTGGAATTTGCAAATTTAATCTTAGGATTTCTAATTAAGTAGATTTTTTTTCTCTCCTTTGATTTCCTTTGCTGGTTTCCAATTCTTTGCCTATCTCAGATATGACTTTACTATAAAATAAATTTAAATAAAAATGTGTAAAAACAAAATATTTTTTATTTAAGATTTTGAACTTAATAATTTTTCTGGGCACACTTTTTTTTAAAATTCTATGTAGGGGGGAGATGGTGTGACGATGCACGGTTTCTTGTTCTATTTTTAGTTGTTGGGTTGATTTGGTAGTGGCTACAGTGGTCGCTTCTCGGGTTGTACGAGTGGCGACCCTGTAAGGCTCGTGAGGCCTATCCCCTCCCTTGGAGATGAGCTCAGTTCTCACCTGGGTTTACGTGGGGATGTGCTTGACGTAGGCCCAGCGGACAACTCACATTAAATTTCTGATGTTGGTCTAGTTTTAGGTTTATTAATAGTTTCCGAAAGTTTGAGTATAAAGTGTCGTCGCCCCATTAACTCTGTTTCAAACAAGTAAGTGCCTTTGTTTTAAGTAAAATATGTGCAGTATTTCTTTTAATAAATTCAGTGTTGGCAAAAAGGACTAACCTCCTGGTTTTATTCTTAAACTCTTTTTAACCTCATCCTATATTTTATTTTTAAGTTTATTTATTATAACGGCTAGGGCCCCGTTATAATATATATATATATATATATATATAATATATATTATTATATATATATATATATATATATATATATATAGTTTTGCAAAACGTATTTTCTCGTGGTCAGAGACATTTCAAAAGGCTTTTGACATTTCCCAGGTCCGACTCCCACCATGCCCCCCAATCACATTAGTGAATTTTTTCAAAGAAAATTCACTAAAACATTCGAAAACAAAAAATAACTGGTTTGGGATGTTTTAAAACAAGATCTTTTAGAAAATATGTATCACACATAGACGCTTATGAAGCACTATTTTATAATTTCAATATTTTGATTCACCCTAACGATGATCTTGAATGTATTATATTAAGAAACTGATGGGATCTGGCCCTAAATTCCACTGATATTTCCTGGAATTTCATTACAATCCGACCAACAGCACATCAGTGGAGAGACTTATTTAATTATTCTGAACATTTATTGAATAATACTGAGACAATAATTGTTTTTTCAGATTTTTTTCGAGTTGAGGAACTTTGGAGCAACATACAGATGAAATGGAAACATCACAAAACATCATCAACTGCCTTGTATGTATTATATATATTTTAAGCTTTATGCATAAATATATTCATATACATATATATTGTATACTGACATATTTACGTATAATTTTATAACCTTTTATAGTACGACACACGGCTAAAATCAATTGACAGCGCGCCAAAAATCTGTGAGGGAAAGAATTCTATTGGTTCAGACCGACCCCGCTCTTTCCCCCTCCAGCTCATGCCAACCTCGGTTTAAAAAAATACCTTTTTCATAAATAAAATCATAAAAAGGCAACACTGGTTGTAAATATTTGTAACCTCGCGTCGCTTTTATTGTGCTCATTGATCTGCGTTTGATTTCGTTTCGTTTCATTCCAATCTGTTCAATTCATCCAATTATTGCGGAGTTGTAATATGATCTGAGTGCCTATATTTGACGCTTGGACATTGACGTATACTTCAAGCATTTCTTGCTATTTGAGTACAGCGCAGGTTCTGAGCTCTGTCAACCAAAAGACAGCATTTTTTTTGAAAATGCCATGTCTTTCAATAGATGACAGTCTTGACTTTTTTAAGTCTTGAATGCATATTGTGTCATATTATTTTTATAATATGAAACAATACGCATTCAATTATACAAACTTGACACAAAAAAGCAGTTTGTTTTAGAAAAAAGTAATTATAGCTGACAATTTATTTAAATCGTCAAACTTTTATCGAAGAACTATTATGGTCCATTGCATTACGTAATTAACAACTATAACTCCACTTAATTCATACTTCCCGAACAAATTTAAAGCAGCACTTAGTTGGAAATTTATGAGATACAACAATATTCCTTCTTAAAAAGTAAATAACTAATTTTTAAAAGTAAAAAAATACGATATCAAATAAAAACAAATAATAAAATTCAAAACATAACCTGACTTTCAGTGTTGCCAGAGTAGGGAATTTTTTTTGTTACATAAAAGAAGGGATTTTTTTTATTAAAAAAAGAGGGTTGAAAGCATTGAGCTGTCAATTGATTTTAGCCGTGTGTCGTATTATAGTTATTATGAAGCATAGAAGCAAAGTAAATGTACAAGTATATAAGAAAATAAAGTCAAAACAAATGAAAGTCATTTTATGATCAAATTTTCAAGTTTTAGAACCTATAACTCATTTTTTTTTTAAAGCCTTATATGCCCTTGTATCCTATTTTTCCTTACTATGTGTCGCGGAAGCGAAGATTTTTATTTTTTATATTTATGTAAAGTGATGTCAAAATATATTGACTTGTGATTTGATGGTTAAGATTTCAAAGACAAAATAGAAAGAGGCTTTTTCTTAACTAGCCGTAGGTTTCGCCACACTATGTGTTGTTATCTCTGGACGTACAGTATGTTTTCAACGCTGTTCGGCTGCTAGATCTATTTAACCTATACTTCCATTTGAGCCAAAATAGATTAATAGGGTTTACCATTTTAGCTTTGATTCCGGGACAGAATAACGAAATCTTATGTCTATGTACCCTCCGAGTAGGCATCTTAGCATATATATATGTATATATATAGTTGCTTTACATGATTCCCTTATTTTCCTCTTTTACATCTTTCTGTTTTGACTTCTTTAGTTTTGCTTAAAATAATTAATAAAAGATGCAACAGTTGAGCTTACCTAATGGATACAATAATCTAACATCTAGTATCGACGGTATCTGACTCTACAATTGTTTCTTAATAGTGCGGTAAATAAAACCTCTTAGAAAATCAAAAATATAAATGAAAATATTACCCTTGATTGGTTATTGGAGTAACTTGAGCTTGAATATGGTAGACTAGGAGGGCAAAAATTACCCCCACCACTCCTACCCCCATTTCTCCTCCTGTAAACAAAAGATGAATAAATGAAATATATTTTTATATTTTATGCAATATAACAACAATCAGCTTAAATTTAAAATTAAGTTTACACATCAAAACCGATGTTGCAGTCAATTTCCTTGTTTTTGAAATAAAAGAAAACTCGGGTTCAGCGTAGTTTGGGGCTGTTCCTCTTCTTATCTGATATACTACACCAATCCATACAACTTCGAACTCGTTTTGCTCGTTTTCACAATATGAAATGCACCAAATTTATATTGCAGCGTGTCTCCGGGCTTGTTTAAAAAAGCCTCTTAGCTTAAAGAATGCTTAAAAATTCTCTGGCATTAATAAAATCGCTTTATTCCTAACCAATCTGTTTACTGACCTCACTCAATGCAGCTTAACACTAATGATCAAAGAACGGGTTATAACTACTCAGGGAGATAAGGATAATTCAAGGGACTTGAATTATCCTTATCAAGAATTTTTAGGACCCCCTGAGTAGTCATAACCCGTTCTTTTGATCATTAGTGTTAAGCTGTCCCATGTCCCATCTTGGTTTCAGATTTTAATACAATACTTTACGGAATAACAAACCTACAAACCTACGGAATAAATGAGGAAAGTAAAATAAAGACGACATTTAGAAACGCTGTTTTAATATCTTCCTTACCCCCACAATACCACATTTAAATGCTTTTTAAGTCTATTTATCTGATTAAGTTACATTAAAATATAACACGATGGAGAGTTAAATATGTATTCTGGTATAAAAAACTGGACTCTAAAAAGAACATTTTTTTGCCAATTTTAAACTGTATAACAATAGAAAAACATTTAAAATTTTTAAATGTTATGAGTGCCACACCCTTGGCTTTTGTTTCTTTGTAAAGTTTACTCTCCTTTTGGAATAAGACATTCTTTGTTTTCAATTCTTGTAATAATACAAATTTTTAATGCTAAAAAAGTTTAGTTATGGATTTTCCTTGTTTATTTATGTTTATTGACTTTGGAATATACTTAGAGGTATTAAATAAAAATTAAAAACATCGGGTACTTGAAACTTTTTCTTGACACATAGGAATCGATACGTTCATTCTTATTACTTCGGACTCGCTTCGCTCCATGCTGTGTAACATTAGTGATCCATCACAAATTAAAGATATACCAGCTACATCAATAGGTTAAAAGAAAACAGTAGACTTATTTATTCCAAGAAAGGATACACTTTGAAATGACCTTCTTTGAAATCCAAATTTCATGATAATTAGATATTTTTAGAATTTGAATGATTGGTTAAAAAACGTATACATGTCGTTTAATAAAAATTGAACCAATGCTGATAATAGGATAAAACTTGGCAAATATTATAGTCTTTTTTACAACTAAATGCATGCCAAAATTTAAAATTTTATTCAATATATTTTTTCTTATTAATACCATAGGTATATAGAAAATGTATTGTGTTTGCGAAAGAATCCGAAACCTGAATTATCCGATCTACGTGTTTTCAAGGCTTCCTAAACGGTTTTCACAAAATTGTGTGTCTGTGTGTGAGTGTGTGCGAGCGCGCCCGCGCTATTTGTCATCATTGTAGCTTCTAGTATATTTATGCGAGAGAGAGAGAGATGAAACATTGTACGAAAATCAGTCAATAGGTGTAGTTGTGTAGTAGTTGTGCTATCCGGAAAATATATTTTTATGACGTCATTATCAGGCAATAATCACTCAGCTAAAATTTCGAAAATAATAAAACGCGGAAACATGTTGCGATCAGTTTGAGATTTGGCACGCATGTATAAGATATGTATAAGATATGTAATGTATAAGACTAACATATGTTTCAAGTTTCATCTCATTATCAGCATTAGTTCAATTTTTATCAAATGACTTGTGCACGTTTTTTAAAATTGTTTAAAAATCCAATTGAGTTGAAACTCAGTACTAGTGTATAACCATAACGTAATGAGTATACTACGTTTCATTTTAATACGTCAAGTATATCCATGATATTTGTATAGGATAATAAAAGTTAAGCAGCATTGAGCGTGGTCAGTGCTTGGATGGATGACCGCTGAGAATGACACGGATGAATTCACTGTAAGCGAAACGAGTCCGAAAACGGGTTGTAGTATAAATTTGGTGATTTGTATATTATGAGGACGAGGGAAGAGAGTCTGAAGTAGGGAGGATGGGCCTTGCGAATCCAACGTGTTAAGGAAAAGTTCCGAGGTACCCCGTTCCCGATTAATTAAAAGTTTTTTTAAAAAAATATACTTCAAAATAATCATTAAAAATAGAGTATATAGTAGAATAAGTAAAGAAAATATGTTTTAATAAAACAGCGGAATGATTTAATGTTGCGATCTAATATAGATATGAGTCATAATTGTATGGCAGTAAAATTTTATTTAGCTCTTTTTAAAGAATATAATTTAAACCATTGAAAACCGATGTCATAGAAAAAAAGTAGATTTTATTTGAATAATTGATTTTAATGACGTAAGATGGGTGAATCAGAAAATATTTATGTATAGTCTCTAAACAAATGTATGCTAATTGATTTTAACTTCGAAGGTGAATACGTAGAAAAACACATATTAGTCGAATATATTCAATACATGCTTGAAATGATAATATAGACCAGTCTTATGGTATATAATAATAATAATACTCGTTTTAAAACCTTGCGGCTCATTAGGATAACTCCTGCGGGAACAACCTCAGGTGGTAGTGGCAACCATTACACTCCCGAGAGTGTAATGATTTATACTCTAAAGATCTCGATGATTTATATTGATCTCAATAATCTTATAAAAACTAAGAGCGCAACCTGGGATGCGAACCCTAGACTTCCGTGGTGTCAAAGGCCAATATAAATACTGACACTTTAACGACCGCAGCCTTCGGAGATGGCTTATATAGACTATAGACTAATATAGTCTATAGAAATATGAAATAATAATAAACGTATTATAATAACTTCTTATTCATTCTCTCATTTATACCGTAAGCATTTAGGAAAAGCATTGAAATTCGAAACTCAGATTTCACATGAGTCATCCGTTTCAGGTGTTTTAAGACCTCCTGAATGGTTTTTACTAAGTTCAAGTCTGTATGTGTGTGTGTTCGTAACTCACAGCGTGTTTATTTTAAAGAGTTGAAACTAGACACAAAAATCAATTTAAGGACTAGTTGTGCTGTCATGATTTTATTTAACGCAATAACGTAAGGGAAAAGTCATTGAATACTGCAAGTACATGTACGGTGTTTGTTGGATCATAAAAGTTAAGCAACACTAGGCGAGATCAGTACCTGGATGGGTAACACTGGAAACAAAACTAATTTATCTACTGTCTGAGGACGAGCGAAGCGAGTCCGATGTAGTTAGTATGAGCGTAGCGAATCTGATGTGGGGAGGAAAAGTTCCGAGATACCTTCCAATTATGCCAACCCCCTTGGCTTGGTTAGACTATTTCTTGTCGCATTTCGTAGTTAACTAGCATACAGTAATGATCATCCTTTTCAAACATATTTATTAATTAGAATAAAAAACTGCAGAAAATAAATGGTCGTAAGAATACATTCATTCATGAATAAATCAAGGAAAAATTAAATGAATACATTCATTAAACATACAAACATTCATGGCTAAAAATCATAGCAAAATCATACCTTTGAACAACTTAGTGTTTTTGTAAAAAGATCCATTTAATAACACAGTTTTAAATCAGGTAAGGCGGGTTAGTCAAGATGCGGAGTAAGAAATCTTACTTTCGCTTTCAATACATCGAGTTATCAGATTTGATGTATTATCTATCAGTCATATCATTGAGACGATGTTTAACAGTCATGGTGAAAGGTAGCTAACTTAAATAAAGAAAATCGTAGTCAACATATTTTTCGTATAAAAGTCAGTCAGCTGTCAGTGAAGGTTCAATGTATGGGAAGTAAAACCACACTACGGGTAAGATCAATTTTAATTCAGACAAGTTCAATAAAAAAGAAAGGCGAGGACTTTCGAAGAAACGATGTTTTTCAAGATGTCTAGTCTTTTGATGTTTTACCGCTGGTTTGATGATAAATAAGTTAAAACCTGACCTTACAATTGAATGAAATGTACTAAATGAGGTAGCGAGGTGACTTCAAGAATTCTTGGTTTAATGAAAGTCCACAGGTAAGTAAGAAGGGAAGTACAAGTCCAAGTCGATAAAGTCCTTCAAAGACAATTCTAGAGACTTGGCAATATATGGACTTCCTGTTTAAGTATTCTGACGTTTACCCTCTTGACCTACATCCTAAACTTTGTGTTACAAGAATAAGGATTTTCATATCTTCATTTAATTTTTTAATAAATACATATAGAAATAACAGAACCACGAGTAAACATTTACAAGACACTACAGGGGTAAAGATTTGTCGTATTTAAAGCAGTGTTTCTTAATCTTTTGTATTTTAAGACTCCCTAAGAAACCCTCAACAATCACTCCTGCCGGATATGTTTCTGAGAATCTCCAGAAAGCCATGTTCACATACTTTAGAAACATTAGCTTAAAACTCATCCTTCTCATTAGATGTAAACAGCAATAGGCGTGTTTGTCGCCCAAGTTAAGATACTTAAACTTAAACCATTTTGACGAGCTAACTGGCATTAGAGTGCCTGTATAATGATTATACAGGCACTCTAACTGGCATACCAGGCAACCTGAACTCGTAACCACGAAGCTTGGTTACTATTTTACGGTTACCCCGACTCTTCCACTAGGGTAACAAACTATCTTGGTTTATTACCCCTAATGTCACGAAAATTTTCCACTCAGCTTACATCTCACTAACTTAATATGATTGGCCTATATAATTTCCTGGTATAATTTAATTTTCATGTTATTTTAAACGATTTCCTACAAACGTCTTCTACCTATTGCAGCTCATTATTAGTTGCTACATAGCATTTTGCTATTTAATGAATCATAGCAAAATCGCTAACCACATTTATTCCCGCACACAAATTCTCGTGGTCGCTCCGCGTACCTTTCGCCCACTTAACGTTGGGTGTCCGTGCGTGTGTTGATAGGTATCCCTGTTAATTCAATGCAGCACCCAAAAGGGAAGGAGTATACAACATAATTTTTATCTTTAAGACAAATTAATATTTTTTTCGTGTTTCTGGTTAAAGGTTTGGACAGATTGCGCTAAAATCGGTCTTAATAATTCCTGTGTATAGTAGCCCCAAGCCAAATCAGTAACTTTACAGGTACTTCTGTTATTAAACATAGTACAAGAGTAAAAAGTTAAAATAAGCGGAAGTGACAACTCACATCATCATTCCAACCCCTTCCTCCTTCTATGCAACCTACCTTACTAGCGTATTGAAACATTTTCTAAAATATAAGTAAAATGCAATCGCGTTATGTTTAATATTCTCAATAGAAGTGAAAAACGCGAAACCATTTTATACAATTCCATTAATAACAAAACCAAGAATTTCAATGAGAGAAAGTTAGTTGAAAATAATAAACGACGCGGTTTTTAATAAATTGTAATCAGATACTATTTTACGGAACTATAATTTATAATATATTGATTGTACTATTATATCATTTATTTTATTTATTTATTAACTGTATTTATTTATAGTTTGTTGTAAGAGAAGTGGAGGTAAATTATCTTAATATAGGAAATCAGTTTTAAGTCAAACATCGTATATTAAAAAGCACCCAGGCAAGCGGAGCAAGCCAAACAAAATATTTGTTTGAAGTTTAGGTTTTTAGCGAATTTCTAAAGGTAAAATAGAGTATTAAGATTGGGATCATGCTTTTCTTATAACAACAAAAAATGTAATTTCCAACAATTTCCAAATTTGTGTGAGGGTAATAAGGTAGTAAAGTAAGTAAATAAGTAATAAGTAAAGTAATAATAAAATAAGTATATACAGTAAGTAATAAGCAAAATAACAATAAAGTAAGTTATAAGTAAGTAATAAGAGAAGTACTAATAAAGTAAGTAATAAGTAAATAAGTAGTAAAGTAAGGTAATAAGGGGTATGAGGGATAGTTAGATTGTATATAGTATAATGCACATTATAAATGGTGATTTTCAAGATAGCTATATACATGCGATATGCATCAAGTATAAGTTTATCAAGAACAATATATAAAACATTGTACCTTTGACTGACAATTTTAGAACTCGTTAATAACCTAAAAATATTGCTTACTTTTTAAAATATTACAAATACCGTTTTAGCGAATTTTCATAATGAAAATGACGCTTATGAGGTTGTTCGGATGACGGAAGTTGAGGGTGGGAGTGAGTGGAATCGGTTCCTATTGGCTTCCTGATAACAAAAATATATGTCCGAAAAAAGTTTATATATATATGTATATATATATATATAATATATATATATATGTATATATAATATGTATGTAAGAGTTTCTACCCTTTCGTATGGCGAACGATAACTCTCGAAGGCGTCCTCAAATTGAAACGAAACTTTGCAAATCGCGAGATGTTGAGGAGGTTACGAGGCCTATTGTTTATAAACACATTATGACGTCATCAACCAAAGTTATGACGTCACGAAAAAATTTTTTTTTTGAAACTTAAAATGGCTTTAAAACACGGTATCTAGTATTTAGGTAGACGGCTAGCTGAATCGATTAAGACCAATTTCAGCTCAATCGAACCATCACAAATGGCGCAATCGGTATACATATATATATAATCTTGTATATATGTATACGTCTAGGTCAAAGACTCGTACGATATCTGTTAAGTTCAGTAGTGTTAGAGGGTGGGGGTATAGTATAAAAGAGAGACTTCTACCTCTTGCTCCATCATGGTAAGCCTACTGTCCCAGAGAGACAGGGCAAAAATGGCTTCCACTGAACCACGCCGAGCTAAGCAGACCCGTAAAGAGGAAGAACATCGAAGTAGTCTTTATATGGTCGAAGTTATTCTAAAACGAATGCGACCAGTTTCAGCTCAATCGGACAATCCTAAGTGACGCAAACGGTATTTTTATTTTGAATAATCATGAATATATTTTTTTCAAACTTAAGATTTTACTCAAATAAACAATTTGTTTACAAAACAAAATTTGACATTTTTCTTTAAATTCTATAAACAATCATAAACGTAAGTTAAAGTTTATACCCTTTTGTATAGTGGACGATAACTAAAGCTGATGAAAGATGAAACTATAATCTTTTCTTACCCTATATACAAGGTTACTTTAACAGTTGCAACGTGTGGATTATTTCCTCACAAAATCAAATTTGTGAGAAAGCCTCTCAGGCCCGCGAAGCGGGCCTGTGAAACAAGTCTGTGAAAATTCGCTAAATACGTGGCAAAATGCCATGTAACAAGAAACGATAGTGAAACCATACATTAATACAAAACAACAACAATGTGGCCGCGAAGCGGTCACTGGAAGGCCCCCGGGCCGCGAAGCGGCCCGGCGGGCCGACGCCGCGGAGCGGACGAGGCGCGAAGCGCCGAGTCCGCGTAGCGGCCACGGGCCGAAGGCCCGTATTTTTTTTATTCTTTACTATAGTATATATTAAATGGCTGATAAGTTCAATGCAGCTATTAATTTTAATACAAAATAAATTAAATTAAGAATATGATATAGGCTAGGACATCTTAAAATTATATTTTTGTGCATATCAATTAATATCTACCTTAATCTATAAATATAATAATAATATGTGTAAAAATAAACAAACTCCAGGCAGACGGCTTAGGCTATGCATTAATTAATTGCAATTCTAGCTATTTTGTTAATTTGTAAGTATAAATGTTTACTTACTTACTTATACATGTGATATGCTAGTATAAAGTTTATCAAGTTCAATATGTAAACATCGCACCTTTGACTGACAACTTTAGAACTTACTAATAATAAAAAACTGATTATTTTACAAATAACGAAAGCACAAAAATTTTTAACAGAAACTTTTCTGTAACAGGGATTAAGGTCTTTATTATTGTAAAAGGATAAAGGATGAGTGATAAAAGTACAGGAGGGAAGTTCTAAGGAATAGGAATAAATCTTAAGGACTTCCGATAGCTTGTTTCCTGTAATATAGCCCAAGTTGTTAAGAGCTTAAAGTAAGACTGTAAGAAGATGTAACAAAAAGGATCTAAAAACAATTAACTTGCCACCTGATAGAGGTACGGTCATGCTTGGCTGATAATCCTCATTTATTTTTATCGTTTCCTATAAAAGGAAGTTATTTTTTGTTTTGAATGAGTACTGATTGTTGAAAAGAAAAGGGCGTGTAAAGATATATGAAGAAGTTTTATGTTGTTGAAGAATAAGATTATGGAAGATGCTTGCGGCCGTCAAGTTCAAGGTTAACCTCTCAGAGATTCTCTTTGTTTCGAACTAATCCAGTTTTAGCCAATTATTTTATGTACCAAAATACTTCCTTCTAAAACTCCTTGTTTATACATTCCTCAAGTTTTGGCGAATTTTTCAAATGTCTGCAATAGGAAGTTAAGTGAAGACACGAATACTAGCCGGCTTGCGGATTTTTTTAAAAGCACAGAAAGTTTAAAAGTATTTGTTTTAATTAACCAAGCATAGCTATATTTGTAATGTTAATTAAAACCTTTGCTGTTTTAAATCTTTTTGTATTTTTTGTAACATTAGCTCAGAAATTTAAATATAAAAGTATAACTTTATTTAAAATAAGTGGGTTAAAATGGTGAATAAATCCTAGGTTCAAGTTATTAATTAACGTTCATGCTAAGATTCCATTAATTCTAGAAATCGATGGTTTAATTATAATAGAAATTATTTCAAATTTACTATTTAATTTGCGCAATATAATCATTCCCAATTTCATTTGATTTCAAATTAATTTACGCTTTTAAGGCATACTGCCTATATTTATAATTACATACTACTATACATATATATGTAGTAGTATGTACATGTTTAGTTTATATGTAAATATATATGCATAGAATATGTACATATTTCATATATATTATTACATTATTATTATCATTTATATATAATAATTACCAGTTATTATGTATTTTTACATATATTTTATTTACTACATTATTATTATTATTTATATATTATTATTACAATTTATTATGTATTACATATATTCATATATATTACTACATTATTATTACTATTTATTATGTATTACTACATATATTTCATATATATTACAACATTATATTTTATTTATTTATTTTGTATTACTACATATATTACTTACTTACATATACTTATGCTGAGTTGTTTTATCAAATGATAACATTGAGCAAAGGAAATCTCCTTGTGACAAATAAGTTATCATAGTTCTATTTGAATAGAGACCGATCATTGTAAGATCAATTTAAATTAAAACTAGCGTCTAATCTGATTGCTATTTAGATAGTAGCTGCCGATAAATATTAAAATTACCACAATTTATTTTTGTATCATCTGATAACGAGCAAAGTATGTTAAGCAACTTTTAAGCCACTATTAATTTGGCGACCGTCATTTTCTGAAGAACCAAGTTTAAATTAATATTTCACTTCATTAGACATTGGGTTAACTCTTATGTTTCATGTATGAGCTAAGCGAATCAAACGAGACACTCAAATTTTAAAAATCATAAAATATCCAAGGAAAAAGTCTATATGAACCTACTGTTTTATTTTTTTAAGTATATCTTAAAATATAGAATTTCGAAAACAGAAATGACATTTTTACGGTCAGAAAGACCTTCTGGGAGGTACCTAGTATTGTTATGTTAGGCTGAAGTAATTCACTCCAGGATTTGAGAGATATACATAGCAGAAGAGGGTAAAAAATTCCTATAATTGATTAAATGCTTCATAAAGGAGTTGTAATCACGACTAATAGTTGAGAAAAAAATCTAGTCAAACTAGTAAAAGTAAAAATATTATAAAATAGATCACTTTCACTTATACGAACTTGATGATCATATTGTTTGGGCTTACTTACTATCAGAGATACTTTCCAATCCAATCTGACATAACATCCTTAAAGAAAACGACGTTAAATTTCAACGTAATTTAAAAAAAACAGGTATGGGGCCTGGGGCACCTCGGAACGTTTTCATCTCTTCGGACCATCTTCGCTGGTCCTCATAATATGGAAATTACCTAATATATACTGTATTTAGCCTTTAGACTCGCTTCGCTCGTCTTTAGTAACATCTGACAGTAAAAACACTTGTTTTTATTCGCAGCGGTCAGCCATCCGAGTACTGACCTTGCTAGATCCTGCTTAACATTAGCAATCCAACAGAAACCGTAGATATACTAGCCGTATTAACATAAAACTTAGTATACTTATCTAAAATTATTTTTCCGTTTTTAACATTTTTAAAAATAGTACACTTTTATAAAAATTGATGACACTTGCTAAAATTGTTGGACTTCTATATGTTTCACAAGCGTGCCAAATTTCAAAGCTGGTCAAACATCGTTTCGCGTTTTATGGATTTTCTAAATGTTTGCGTACTCTCAATGTTTGTTTGAATCATAATAAAAACATGTTTTCCGGAAGGCACAACAAAACCTAATTATTTATTTTTGTACTTAACTCTCTAGTATAAAAAACCTGGACACATAAAGAGAACATAGACATACAGAGAAATAACTTTGTAAAATGTAAAAACTATTCAGAAGGTCTTAAAAACACCTGAAACAGATGATTAAAGTTAAATCCCTGATTCAGATATTAATACGAACACAACATTTTTCCTGTTCATACGGTGTATGATGAAAAGTAAAACTATAGTAATCTGAAAAACCGACTCACATTCAGTTTTTATTCAAAGCTAAAAACAAAAAATATGAAGTAGTGCATAGTTTTTATTTTGCTTTATAATTTTATTCACATGGAAATCTGGATTCTTTTTCGCATATTATTGCTTCACTAATCTGAACTTCTTTACGCAATTGTATTATGTCATTTTTGTTCTCATCAACTTTATTTTGTTATATTATACCAATAAAAATTCCTACAGATCTGAATGAGATGTTTTTAAATATATTATTGTTATTACATATATTACAGAATTATTAGGTTAGTACACCTAGATTAAATTACTATAAGGTACTTAAATTTCTCATTTAAATACATTTTTAGATATTTGAACTTGTTGGTTCATAAAAATGCTTTATGAACCAAAATATACTTTTTTTGTTTAACTGATTTTATTAGGTAAAAAGTGTTAAATAATATCCATTTATATGTGTTACACATAGTATGCCTTTTGTTTTAAATATTTATACATTCATGTAATTTAATGCAGTAGATATCTTAATTATTTCTATCATATCTAATATATTAGCCGACGTATTAAAATCGATTATGCATCCACATACTCATATATATTTATTTATTTTTTGTTAAAACCCAGATTTTAAAATTATAATGGCAAGAACTACTAGATGAACTAACTGTTCATAATAAATGAAGAAAACGAATATTGTTAGGCTGAGTATTATAATTTCATCACTTGTATTCTGTTCCGAAACATGATTATTCTTAGTTTTCAATATTTACTTCTTTTTAATCTCCCAGGATTAATATTTAATGCTAGACTTCTACGCGTCTTGTCCACCATAGCGCATAAGGTGGACAAGACTCTAAGTTATTGTTATATAACAAATGGGTTGTCTTATTATAAATACTTTCGTATGGATCTTAATTAGTAAGAGTAGAAAGTTTTTTTAATAGTAAAAGATGAAAAATAAATAATTTTGTACTTTTCTTTTAGAGTTTATTTTTGCAATGTATGATTTTTTAACTGCTTACTTCTTCCTCTTCTAGTTTATTCTGATTTTTGAACTTAGGGGGACAATTTAACACATTTGTCCTCAGCGGCGTGTTGTATTAACAAGGAAAAAGAACAAGGAGGGTCATTAAAAGAAAAAAACGAAGGATAAAAAGACACTGCACAAAGCTTTTGCAAAGGAGAAAAAATAATTATAATTTACTCCTAGAATAACCATCACTGTAACCTTGAATGGAATGTTAAATTGTAAACAACTTATTATTACTCAAAAATTGCATTAAAAGAGCTATTCAATGAGAATATCAGCTAAGTGCATTGAATTATTGCATCTTTAATAAGGCAATCCTTGTCAGTCAACTAAACATTTTTAGTCGTTAAAACGTTGTACAAAATTGGGTTTGAGGTACCTAAGAACATTTCCTCATCATATTAGATTCGCTACCTGCAACACTACTTCGGAATCGTTTCGCTCGTCATCAGAGTGTATTGTGTATTCATTTTGTTCCTAGCTGTTACCCATCCAGGTGAATGAGTGTATTTCTAGAGCTACGATAATAATATACACACTCCCATACACACCACACACACACTTGCAGACTGATAACTATAGTTATCAGTCGCAAGTGTGTGTGTGGTGTATGGAGTGTGTATATTATTATCGTAGCTCTAGAAATACATATTGTAAGTACATATTATATTACTTTTGCCAATAAAGAACTTGTTTAAAAAAAAGTAGATAAAAAAAGTATTCCCCTAACCTCATGATATGTAGGAGGAAACACTTACATATTTTATTTATCAATCTATTAATTTCTCAAGTCAAAAAGTTTTCACAAGTGAAAACCATTCAGGACATCTCAAAACCACTATCCTTTGGTCAAACTCAGTGGAAATTCCGGTTACGAATTTTTAGGGCGAATGGATTACTTTTCCTATAGATTTGCTATAAATAAGGAAAAGTAAAAATAGAGGATTAAATTTGCAATAGTTAATGAGAAATTAATAGATTGATAAATAAAATATGTAAGTGTTTCCTCCTACATATGAGAACACATATACATATGTGTTCCTCACACATACAGGTGAGGGGAATAATTTTTTATCTACTTTTTTTTAAAGAAGTTCTTTATTGGCAAAAGTAATACAATATTTATTTTGTGTATACCGGAGCCATATTATTGGTTAAGATGAGCTTTTTATCTACTTAAATATCTAGAGTACGCCTACACAAATATTTTAATGAGGGATAACTTTAGTTGTACGTTAGATTGTACTATGACCGAGAGGTCTAAGGCGCTTTGCTCAACATCCTCTCAGCTAAGCAGTAGTAACTGTTTTGGTCGGGGTTCGAATCCTGGTCAGGACGGTAGCAGCAGATCCACTAACATCGGCGTTACACATGCTAATAGAGTTCTAAATCTTAATAATAGTGTTCTCATAATAGCAACTAAGTCAAGGTACCAAATAAGTGGGCTACTTATTAGGGTTTGATCCAGAGGCTCCTCTCTTTCTCTGCAATATAATCTATTTAACGTTTTCCAAAATGAAGCTCCTTCTCTTGCTTTCACTGCTAACTTTGAAAGAATTCTCGCTTACCTGCAAGAATCTCCTTTCCTCTTTTTGGAAGGAAGGTTATTTTTATTTCAGGTTATAAAAACACTTTTTTACCCAAATCTCGTGATTAGTTTTAGTTGTATTATCCTTGCTCGTGAGGATGTTAAAAAACTTAACTCCAAAAAAAGTCACACAATTTGTAAATAAACCAGCGTGATAAACATAACCTTGTGCAGGGAAATCGTAAAGCATATCCACCATATGCTCGATTACAATGCGTGTTTGTTGCTCGAGCGTTAGGATTCTGGTGTGCATCTGGCTGCGAAGCAGCTTTATTTTAAAAAGCGTTGATTAGTTTCACTTAAGCTTTAATAAAAAAAACTCAATTATATAAGAAAACTAAACGAACGAACGTACGACCAGAAATAGTTATAGATCGTATCCGTGAGCACAAATGTCCGACAATATTTCGTCTACTGCGTTTATATTTACATTTCAAGGGTTTTCAGTGGATAAATCATTTTTCGGAATACATAGGATTAACACAATATAATTGTGCGACGCCTAGGGAATGTAACAAGCAAAATGAAATGCTAGACCTGGGAACTGTTTCATCATTCGACATTCGTTATTTTTGATGACTCGACATTATGTCGTTAACATAATGTCATGTCCGACTCTGTTTTGTTACGTCTAACTCATCAGAGCGCCGACAGAGACTGAAGGTTTTGCAAAACTCGGTAGTATTAAATTATATACGTAGGATTAACCGAATCTATTAAGTTAAAACATATAATACTGTTCTATAAAAAATCAGAGTGAATTTTTTAAATCGGAAAATGTTACATGACATTTAAAGATGTAGCCATTAAGTAAAAAAATAAAATGATTTTTATCTACAAATAAATTTAGGGCTTACATTTACTTAAATCTAATGAAATGAATATACTTTTAGTTAACATGATATTACTCAAAGTATCGGAGATAGGTAATAAGAATCAAAGACACGAATGTATGGTAGATCTACAAGATTATCGTGACCTTATAAAGACTTGGCAACGGAAGGTAAAGGTCTGTGTCGATGAACTAACTCCTACTTTGAATTCTTAATACGGACATGAAATAAACGTTACTTCCTACTTACTAAGAAACTAGACTTCGAATATGAATCAAGTTTACTATTGAGTTTTTCCAATAAATAAAATATCATTAAAATGCTGAAAGCTTTAGTATTCGTCAAAATTTAATACCATTTGAAAGTCAAAGACTTTCATCTCGAAAATAAAATTAAAGGCCACCAAAATACAAATCTAGCAAGTCATATAGTCATATCCTTTAATAAGAACAATAATGGATATGAGAACTAAGACACTGACATGTCTTAGTTCTTAATGTCTTAAATCAGTGTTAAACAATAAAGACACGGCCATGTCTTAGTTCTTATTGTCTTAAAGCAGTCTTAAACAATAAAGACACTGCCATGTCTTAATTCTTATTGTCTTAAAGTAGTCTGAAAACAAAAAATACACTGCCATGTCTTAGTTCTTATTGTCTTAAAACAGTCTTAATCAATAAAGCTGGTAAGTTTTAAAGCAATAGCTCCGTCTTAAATAATAATAATAATAATAATAGGTTTGTTAATATTATTATTTTTTTAAATTCGCTCAATTGTGCAAGTAAGATTCTCGATTTTGTTATATTCACTGTTGTTTGCGTATCGATTAACTGGTGCTTACTAAACCATTCAAAGTGAAAAAACAAATCCAAAATCTTGGTAAAAGTTTTATTTGAAATGAAAAACTTTTCTTTTAAATTTTTGTAAAAAAACGCAGTAAACTAAATTATATTTCCGCGCTTATAAAATATAAAACGAATCTGACATAAAATGAGTCTATTTTAAGAGAAAGTTCTTTAAAATCTAAATTACAAAAAGAAAAAAGGAAAGATCTTTTTAAAATTACCTCAAAAAGACTACAAAATGATAAATTATAAACTTACAAAAATATGAACGTGTATTAGGTAAAGAGAATACACTATATTATATAAGTTATAAAAATAAAGGCTATTGCTTAATCGATACAACCTAAAGTCTAAACGCTTTACGCTTGCTTAAATTAAATTGCCCTCAAGCCTCAAGGTGTGGGCTTCGTAAAGCAGTTTAAATTTGTTAAGACCTTCTTACAATCAATAACATAATAATATACTAAAAATATTAAAGGTAAAACAGTTCATGTATAACGATAATGTATTTTATTTTTTTTTAAAAATAAAGGAAATAATTACTTAAATTTATCTTTCTTGTGATGTTATTACAAATTAATTTCATTTGATTACACATGAACATACATATGAAAAGCTTCGCGTTACACATAAATTTTAAATTATTACGCATGAGAAGCTTACATATAAAATTATACATGAAAAGCTTGGCATTACACATAAATTTTAAATGATTACGCATGAAAAGCTTACATATAAAATTAAACATAAAAAGCTTACATATGAAATTACACATGAAAAACTTGGCATTACACATAAATTTCAAATGATTACACACGAAAAGCTTAGTATTACATATGATAAGCTTAGTATTACACATGATAAGCTTAGTATTATACATGAAATGCTTGGTATTTCACATGATAAGCTTGGTATTACACATGAGTTTCATATGATTACACATGAAAAGCTACTAGAATTGCATATGACTACACATGAAATAACACATGAAAAGGTTGGTATTACACATGCATTTCATGTGATAATACACATACAATAACACACGAAAAGGTTGGTATTAAACATGAATTACATATGATTCCACATGAAAAGCTTACTAGCATTTCATATGATTACACATGAAATTCTTAGACATGAAATTACACATGGAAAGCTTGGTATTACACATGAATCGTAAATTGTATACGAAATCTTGGTAAAAATAAACAAAATAAGCCCCTCTAATTATACTTATGGAGATTTGTCACTCACTTATTTCCTTTACTTTTTTTTAAAATAAAACTATGGATATATTAGATACTCCTTGATAAACTTTAAAGCCCTATATTTCTTTCTCCCCCAATATGGGTACCTCTGCCCAAGGGTGTTGGATATTCTACATAGTTAAAATAATTTCTCTTTGAACTCATATTATAGTTTGACTGTACTAATATGATTCCTGTTTGAAGTGATAACGATAATAAGAATATTATTCTGTATAGATAAATTGTATTTAAAGAATCGAATAATTTTCAGCGAAGATATAACAACAAAAACTTTCTAATGACTGGTTAAAAATCAAAGATGTAAGCAATAGGATTCATTTGAATAGAGGCTTAGCTGTAGGCAATCGAAAGGTGGACTTAAATAGTATTCTTTTCTTAGCGAATAATAAGTTGGAAAAAGAATCGGCATTAAGTTTAATTAATACATTGTTTCGTTTCATTTATATGGTTAATAGGTATTGTGTGTGAAACAATGATCAATGATATACCAGCCACGCGGACTAGGAATCCTTAAGATAAACATCTTTCATAATTATTAATTAATTAATTTACTATGAAATTTATTAAATTATTATAAATTAATACTTTTAGATGTCATGTGAAGAAAAACAAAGTAGATTGAGCATGGTATTCTAGAACATAAATTGAGAAAGACAAGACCCTTGAGAATTATTCTTACTTAACCCCGTGTGCTCATATACCAGCTACTAGACATAGTATACACACATACTATGTCTTCAAAACTAGCACTAGCAGCTAAACAAGATCTAGCTGCGGTTTGAAATATTGGTAAAACATAAACTTTTCAACACAAACAAATAATAAAAATACATAAACTAGTATCACTTGATACCACCGAGTTTTGCAAAACATGAATAGTTGACATAGTAAAATTGTGTAAGACACCTTAAAATGTAATGGATGCTTGTTACATCCATTAATGCAATGTACAACATTTTCTGAAGTTTTTTAACTATTATCTAACATATTTAATAATAATAAATTATTAATTATTAACATAACATATAAAGTTTGTAAAAGAATCAAGAAAATGGATCATGTTGATAGAATCACTATTAAATATACAACTGATATAACTTATCGGTAGTCTCGCTAGTTCCGCTAACCATTCCGCTAGTTTGGGCGCTGTATTAGGGCACTAAGGCTGTTTTTTATTACAACAGTAATAAAAACAGAGTAGACAGTTAAACTGTTATTAAGAGAAGAAAGTAGGTTTGTATTCGTCAACTGCAAAGATCTTTAATGATGCAGATACAGCAGTTCCTATGCTGGCAATACAATGAGCTTCTTACCGTCAGGTTATAAACATATCGAGCCGTATTTTTGTTTGTTTCATAAAACAAACTTAATTTAAAATAACTTGAAGGCCTAAATATTAAAAATTTTAAAAAATATTAAAAATTAATTATGACAGTGAAAAGACGAATTAAAAGGCTTTCCTATACTTTTAAACTCTCTTTACTTTTTCTGGAAATCGGTGGCCACACAATTTTGGCATATTGCTCTCCCCATCCACTAGTAAACTGAAATCTTAACTACGAAATAGAGAAAGAGAGAATAACTAAAAAGTAAAGAAAACTAGGACCACACAACGTATAGCAACGTATGCTCTTTTCTCAAGAAGTCTGTCAACACGAAACAACCACTCCTTGGAAGAAACACCTATAATTTAAAGTACTGTTATAGGTCATGTATATTTACTTTACTTTGACATGTGATTAAAATGTGTAATGCATACGACTATTTTCTGAGACCACAAAACATTAAGAATGCCTGTCTTGAATAAAAAAGGCTGTCAAGTGTTTGAGATAAAGAATTTTTTACGTGACATAGCCGCTAGTACAATAGTCTTGAGAAGAGAAAGAACGAAAATCCTCACTCTAGACAAAATAAGGGGAATGACATGAGAAGAGAAACGAGGAGGCTGCCAGCGCAACGCACCTAACGGAAGTATTTTTCTGCTTTTAAAAACATCAAAAGTGTTCGTGAAATGACGAAATAACTAAGTAAAACAATAGTATTCCACTACAAGTATATAAGCTTTAGGTTATCCGTTATCTCTGTAGTTGTGAATGAGGGAACACTCTCGCATTTGAATGTCGTAACTGATAGCACTGCATAGTGGGATGATTAGTTAGGTAAAACAGACTAGTCAGAGAGTCAGTAAGGCATTATTTACTAAAATAACTAATGAACTTCATTTAAAAAACAAGCAAGTGTGTTAACTCAAAAATAACTCAATTGTTACGAAATTTTTAAGAGATAGCTGAAAGCATTAACGAAGTTAAGCTTTTCGACATGAAATATTTACCTTATCTGGTAGAAACCTTATAATATGGATTTTTACTTCATAAAATTATCTTTCCAGAAATTCACAGTAAATTAATGATTGTTAAAAGGTTTAATTGTGCCCTTGACTCAAAGTAGTATTGCTTTTTCTTTCCTAATTATACAATTAATTGAGCGAAGAGATAGCTAGAAAAGACTTAATAAGGGAAGAAGAAAATAAATTTTAATTGCACTTTTCTCTTTTTGTGTATACTTAAGTGCACTAAAGTATTCTTATTACCTTAAGTCGAATCTTTTACGCTAGTATAATGTAAAGGGATAGTCAGATAATATCTACTAAGTTATGGACCATTAATTTTTCCTTTGATGTCATGTCTAAAGATTGAGGCAGTCTAAAATATCACATAAAAAATTAGATGGTCAGCCGTGCATCACTCAAAAGAATGGTGACAATTTCCCGACAGATAATTCGATCTATTGTTACATTGTTTATTTAAATTTGTTCTTTGAACTTCAAAATTATGGGTACGCGGAGGTACGTATAAAGGTGAGTGAACTCTTGGGTAAAGGTTCACAAAGTAGGACACTCTCACCTCACCTGCCATAGACTTCATGCAACGATGACCACACACTAACACATGTGAATAGAGGTACATCTCTACTCATCCACTGGTACCTTTGAATGCGTACAAAACTGAAAGTGATTTCCCAAGGAAACAGTATATCAATCCTTTCGCTATAAATAAAAAAATATCCACTGTAATTCAATTGCTGTGTAATTGTAAAGACCAATTTGTAATTTTGGCCTAGTCTTCAATAAACGTTTTCTTGAGTTATTTATTGCTAATTGCTTAAAACTATTTTATTTATTTCTTACGCAAAATGAAGACATATCTCCGTGGTTCCTCTACATAAAATTTATAACACTATTAACAATAACAGTTTTTCATAAGAAAATTTCGCGTATAATGTTGTTCGGATTTGCGGATGTTAAAGTTATTTTATTTAATAGTTTTTTAATACAGTAGAAAGAATTACCTACAATATAACCTTACCAATAACTTAATTGAACACTAAATAATACGTTGAAGTTAATTTGGATGTAAGAATTGGGGTTAAAATTAGTATTATAGGGATGCAAAAACACATTTTTTATTCCAATATTAAACAATTCGTTTAAATGATAATTAAATAAAATCATCAAAATTCGACTGAAATAGTTTAAAATCGAAACAAATTCCAATATGTGTTTTTTTTTGTAACTAGCTATCCATGAAAGTCGATACAAGCAATAATTCGGGACAAGTCTGACGCACTCTTTTTTTGCACCAGGCCGTGTGGGAAGAAGTCTGACACCGGTACTTTAAAAATACTTTAAGTGGGTGATAATAAAAGTCAACACAACACGTATTTTATTAGTTTTTGAAACGACCTTAAGTTTTCTACCCACTTAGCTCTAACTCACCTCACCAGCCCTCTTTTTAACTCTGAATAAGTGATATCCAGTTACAAAGAACTCGAGTAAGTTGAATTTTCATATTTTTACAACAGGGATAACGTCATAATGAGTCATTTTTAAAATATTACTTGTACTGGTCGACTTGGACGCTAAACAATGCTAATATTGCTGCCTTAGTTTTAATGTTAACTTAAATATGACTGACTCATTACCCCAAGACAAACTTTCCAGAGCTCCTGTTTTCTGAAAAAGTGAATATAAATGATGTGCTGCCTTTTATTCTTATCCAAATAACGATATAATTACATACTACTTAATTAAACCTCATAACTAAAACAAAATTATTGATAAATGATATAAATTAGCAGGTTTCAGCTCTCTTGTGAAACACATTAGGAGATAACAGAAATCACACACACACACACACACACACAACACACACACACACACACACACACACACACACACACACACACATACAGATAGACAACTTTGTAAAAATCACTCAGGAGGTCTTAAAAACACATGAAACTTAAAATTCAGATAAAATCTTTCCTTCTGGTTTTTATTCTAACACAATATTTCCTATATATACCTACGGTGAAATAAAGAAAAGTAAAAAAACAAAAATTCAATCATAACATTAAAATTAGATTTTTAAACTTTAATTTATTTGAAGTCGGCAGTAGGTCATTCCTCAGCATAAGATTATTAATACAACTAATTTAAAATCAATTATCGTACCCTTTTTTCGATTTATGGAAATATTTTATTTAATGAAATATTAGATACTATTATTTAATAATTTACTGTAATGTATACATAAATAATAATACACTAAGAAACGAGTTTAATACTAGGTCCTATGTCAGAGAGAAGAATTATATGAAAAATAAGGTATTAGTAATCAAAACATTCAATAATTCTTGAGTATCTGAAATAAATCTATACTTTCATATGTTGGAATCTATTCTAAAAAAATACATTTAAGGGATAAATCTATTTTAAAATTCAACTAAATACTATAAATTATAAAGCATTAAAAAGTAGTTTAACTTTAAAATTATTTATTATTAACACAAATCTTTAAACTAAAAATAAAACCAAACCTTCCTGGGCAAGACAGTTACAAATAAAAGTTTTGACATATTTTTAGGATTTCTTTTTATTTAAAGTAATTAATATTTTGCTTTACTTAATTAGTATTTTTTAGAAATTCAAGAAATACTCCAGCACTTTAAAGTTTATAGTAGATCGGAAGTTAATTCTTTAAATATAGTATATAATATATTTATTTATAATATTATATATAATATATTTATTTATAATATTAGCAAAAAATATTTCTAGTATTGCACAGTATTGCAATACAGTTTAAGCAAAAAATGTAGGCAATTCTTTAGATTAGATTTTAGATAACTCCTTTGATTAATATTCATAAATCACAACATAACAATTAACACAATTAATATAAAAAAATCGCCAAGTTGATAGATTTTAATGAGGTGATTCAATTGGAGAGTTTTTATGAAGTCCAGCATTGATGTATTTGCAGGAATAAATAAAGAAGTTTTAATGCTAACAGCTTATACCAATTCCTGCAATGACGTCACACGTCATTCATAAAAATGTCTCATTTTAATCTCATTCATAAAAAAAACCTCCGAATGCTTCGATGTGTTTAAATCAAATCGAATCAATTTATAAAGTTTTAACATCTTGGAGGTCTAAACTAGAGAAGTATCTAATTTTATTGCTAAGTCTCTAATGCACAAAAGAGCGAACAAGCTCAAAGAACTCCTTTGAGCTTCCTCGTCCTTAAGTGCATTACAGTCTTAGCAATAAATTTAGGCACTTCCTTAGAATAGATACCTCCTATGTTTAATATTTATATATCACAACATAATAATTGATACAAATAATCCATAGCCAAGCCTAAAAAATGTGAATTATTTGGTACTACTTCAAACCAAACTTTTCTGAAAATATATCTTAAATTATGAAGCCTGCCTATTCAGAGTGGAGCCCTTCATATAAATACGCTCGCTCAAAGAATTAGAAAATCGCACAAATTCCAGTTGTCTTGCAATAAGTTTCCCTATAGGTCGGGTGCAAAACATGAAGAGAACATTTTTTTCTCGTTGGAAAAACGAGTGTATTTTCGTCAAAATCAGATAACTACAGCTAAAGCTATGCCATTTGTTAAATAGCTAAAAAATGCAAAAGAAGTCAATATTTTTTCAAAGAAATTCGCTGATTTTTTTGGTGCTTTTGAAAGATCCATAACTTTGGTTGTAGTTATCTGATTTTTATAAATAAACACTCTTTTTAAAAAACATTTTATAATCTTCAAAAAATGTATTCATGTTTTGCACAAGACCCACGGGGAACCCCTTATTTCAAGAAAACTAAAATTTGTGCCATTTCATAAAATTTTGAGCATGCGCAACCATATGAAGGGCTCTACTTTGCATGGGCAGACAATGTTATTTCTTCATAATTTAAGGTAAATTTTCAAAAACATTTGGTTTGAAGTAGTACAAAATGAGTCGCATTTTTTCAGGTCCGGCTCTTGAACTAAAATGACAAAGGTAAATAAACACGAATAACTCAGAACCTGCTATACTAAAGAAGTGCCTGAAATTCTACATTACCTACAATTTCGCAGCTGTAATGTGTTTCTTTCAGCACTAAAACATTTGCAAAACTGTTTGGACACTTAATAACTTAAAGATACTCAGGGCACAGATCTTTTTAAAGGATTAATACCAGTAATTGAGTAGGAATGTGTTTTTTAACTTTCACTTGTTTTTCTTTTAATTAGTCTAGTGATGAACCTTACTGGAGTTTGAGTTTCGTGAGTATAACTATTTCTATAGAGATTTCCTAATGGGAAATTACCTTAGAAAACATTTAAAAAAATTCCCATCAAATACGCTTTATTAAGGTGGAAAAAACTTTTAGTTTCTAAAAAAAAATATTTATTCATAAGAAAAAAAGATCGTACTTTTAATTAGAGATGCGTGAGAAATTAATTTAAACTGTAGCTATGATAAAACTAAGTACCTTATTTAAGACAAACTAAGAAAATAGGAAAAATGATAAAGCCTGTGATAGGTCTTAACAGATTTTTATTTAAGAATAATAAAAATACGGAATAAACTTGGATTATTTCCGATAACAGAATAAGATAACAAAGGGAAAGAAAACCTCCGAGACGTGCGAACTTCATTTTAATGTTATATTTAAATAAACAATAAAACATGGAATAGACGAATCAGCTATCGTTGATACATGCTGTTAGATATTCATATCCAACAGCATGGATCGACGGTAGCTGATTCTTTGACTCGACGTAAATATAACCTCTTATAAAATTAATTTACTGAATCAACAATGCTTAATGTAATATAATATATATTAGTAATATTTATATTAATACTATAACACATCATATGCATTGAAATTCTGTTTAAAAATCCGAAATAACGATGTTAATAATAATTTAAATCACCTGAATTATTCGTTTCAGAAGATTTTAAGACCTTCTGAGAGGTTTTAACCAAGATCTGTCTGTATGTGTGTGTGTGTGAGCGTCCGTTGTCATTGTAACTAACCCCAAGTGTATTTATGAGTTAAAACTTGGCACAAACGTCAATCTTAATTCTAGTTGTGCTTTCCAGAACTGTTTTGACGTCATTGACTATAATTATTTGCTCAGCAAAAATTTCATAAAACGCTAAATAATGATTCGATAAATTTGAAATTTTAACCGATAAATACATTATATACGTTTAAAAAAATGTTAAAAAACGAGAAATAATCGAATTTGGTACAAGTGTATCCCTTTATGTAAAAAATAATTATTGTAAATACTGAGTCTTTGCTATAACACTGATATCATGATTTTTATGGCACTGATTTAACTACTATTATCTTTAATACTTAATTTTCATCTCAATACAGCTAGTATATCTGCGGTTTCTGCTGGATCACGAAACAGTATCGAGTGAGGTCAGTACCCGGATGGGAATAAAAGTAATGGGTGACCGGTGGGAATAAAACAAACGTTTTTACTGTCTGAGTAAGAGCAAAGCGAGTCTTAAGACGCACTCGAATCGAGTGCGTCTGGAAACGAGCGAATCGAGTCCAAAGTGGAAAAGTCCTGAGGTACACCTCAACAGAATTTTTAAATTTATGCACAACGGGTTGAACCTAATTTTTTCAATTAGTTTTTAACAAGATATTTCAATACCACATTCAAACAATAAGCATTGCTAAATGCTAACGAAAACGGGAAATGTCTAATATTAAAACATATTAAGATAAGTTTCTATCAAAATAAAAGGGATTAAGAAAACGGTTGATAAGCAAAATAAATATTATATAAAATATATTTTTTGATGGTAGCAACTCCTTTTAAACTTTTAGTTATACCGTTATCCTAGCAAAGACCTAGCCTTAGGAGATGTAGTGTAAAAGCATCAGGTTTAATCTTCTTCGAGCGGTCGCGGTTTTCTATATAAGAAAGTAACATTCAAAACCACGTATCCCTTCCTCAAAATATTTTCTTTTTGAAAAAATATTAAGAAAAAATTGTAGCAGAACAGAAGTTTAGGAAAAATTAGGTAATATACAGTTGGAGGTCAACTCGGTTCAAAATCATAAGATTAAATAGGTTGATCACGAAGCAATTTTTTAATCCTTGAACCTGCATAGTTTTGGCTTACTTTCAAAGCCTTAAGAATGTTTCTTAAAATATGGAAAAGAAATTTGCTATAACTACAGTATCTCTGGCGTCAAGATTTGTTAAATATTTTATTAAAAGATATTCATGTATACGGGTATACATGTTATGTGCTTATTAAAATATATAATAAGCACAAACTTATGTCAATTCTTGTTGTCCATAATAGTTAGACTATTGTAAATGTCAACTCTTGTTGTTTATAATAGTTAGATTATTGTGCCAACACTCTTGTTGTCCATAATAGTTAGATTATTGTGTCAACACTATTGTTGTTTATAATAGTTAGATTATTGTGTCAACACTATTGTTGTTTATAATAGTTAGATTATTGTGTCAACACTCTTGTTGTTTATAATAGTTAGATTATTGAGTCAACACTCTTGTTGTCCATAATAGTTAGATTATTGTATCAACACTCTTGTTGTCCATAATAGTTAGATTATTGTGTCAACACTCTTGTTGTCCATAATAGTTAGATTATTTATCAACACTCTTGTTGTCCATAATAGTTAGATTATTGTATCAACACTCTTGTTGTCCATAATAGGTTAGATTATTGTGTCAACACTCTTGTTGTTTATAATAGTTAGATTATTGTATCAACAATCTTGTTGTCCATAATAGTCAGATTATTGTGTCAACACTCTTGATGTCCATAATAGATTCTTGTAAGTGTCAACTCTTGTTGTCCATAATAGTTAGATTATTGTAAGTGTCAACTCTTGTTGATCATAATAGTTAGATTATTGTGTCAACTAAGTGCCAACTAAGTACCAATTATTGTCATAGCATAACATAGTGAATTCATGCTAAATAAATATATTCATGCATACTTACAAGTATGGACAATTGTATACTTCCATACTTATTTAAAAATATAAAATTTTACATATTTTATTAATGAGTGGAAAATTCCAACGAAAGTACAAACTCGAACCGTAATTTTATCTTAAGGCCAAGTATCAATTAAAAAAAATATTTTCTAGGAAACCATTATTTTTTTAAATATTTAAACTCAGTTTGATGTGTATTTGTTAAACTTCGTATATTTTATTTTTAATTATTTTTGAATTTAATAATTAGGAAGAAACGTCTGAACCTTTATATTTTGGGGAGAAATGCAACAATACACTATTATAAATACAAACAATACAGTACAAAGTAAAACATATTTGTAATAAAAATTCGCTAAAAGTAATAAAACAAATAGTATGCGAATACTAATGGTGGCAAATGAATTATCAGTATTTTAAGCTATGAATGGAAAAAAGACAAAAGATATTTCCACTTGAAATATTTAGACCACTCTAAGTACTTAAAGTCAGAGTACTTAGGTTCGAAACTTGGTAACAGGAATAATCTTTTATCGACATATTAACACTAATTCTGGCGCGGAGGTCCGCAAGCCGGACGAGTTTTGTTTGAAATGAGTGTTTCCGTGCTTAACAATCCATTTTTTGCTTAAGCTTTCTGTATTCGCTTAATAAACTGAGCAGTAGCAATACAACTTGTTATTTAATTTTTCAAAGAAAATGCACTATAAATGAGCATAAACAGAGCTTTAAACAAGAGCGAAAAATGCAAAGCAATGCCGGTTTTGGAATTATGATTAAAGTTTTGTATAATCTATGGGAAAAATATGTGCATTTCCTTTGGAAATCCAGAAAAATTAAAGAATAAGTTGTGAAGGCTCATGTTTCAAATATTTGGAACTGGAACGCTATACGAAGAGGAAATGAAGTCTCTAAAATGGCAAGGCATTCTTAATTTCATCCATCATAGCACAGGTTTGATGAGGAGAAAGTAGTGGAGATAAAGTCATAAGTGGTTGATTTCGGGGTTGGTGAAAAGGACCCAAAGGTGTGGTCTATTCACCAGGCTTGACCTCCCCACTCTTACTACTGCTACAAGTGTGATGCTACTGCTCAGTTTATAACGCATAAAAATGGATTATTAAGCACGGAAGCACGCATTTTAAAAACATTCGCGAGGCTTGCGGACCTTTGCGCCGGAATTATTCCGTAAGGCGAACTATGTTAATATGATGAATCTATTTATTTGATTTTTTATATTTATTTGCAGCAAAAAAACCATAAACTCAGGACCCAACAATCTTATTTATTTTAACTAGGTATTCTGAACTAGTTTTAACTACCTCTTTTCTGCAAAAAAATGATATAGATATTTGTATTGTAAACACTACAAGGTGTTGTATTATAACTTTTACACAAAAGTCTTATTCAACTACTCTTGTAACAATAGCCAGTCCTAGATGCCGTCACATCATGATGGATTATGGAATATGAAACTATGACATCATCAGGACAATTCTTATCAAAAATTTCTACATTTCCTTCTATTCACCTGTTTGTTGTTGTTTATAGCGTTTAGACAGTTAATATTTACCAGAGGAAAGTGTAAATAACTGTAGCGATAAAAGAAAAAATGCAATTATCTTAGTCACGATATAATTAGGTTGTCCGAGTAATTTCGTATTAATATGATGAGCATTTGAAAATGAAAAACCAAATGGTTTTAAAAATAGGAAATTGTCCATCGCTTTTACTCGGTAATATTGCTTGAGATATAATTTATAAATTATAAGTTTTATAAAAACTCATACTCATCCACTCTTTTTTTATTTTATTCCATTCTTGCTACTATAAGATTTGAAATCAGAAATAGTTAAAGTGCTTGGTCTTTACTTAGTCAAAGAACTAAGACTCATTAAGAAGCAAGAAAATGTACTAAATACAAAAAATAAATATACTTATAATACAAATAACTATAATAATATTTGTTGTAATATTATAACAACAAATATCGCTCTTTATCTTAATAGTTTATTATATTTAATTATAACCAGTTTAAATCTTAATAATTGTCACAAATTGATCAATGGACATATTACTTGCTTTTCAAGTAACTCTTTTAACCCCCTCAAAGGTGTGTATTTCTTTATTTACCATAATTATGTTAAAGGACATCGAACTAAGTGAGACATAAGTGGGCTTAAATGATGGAGTCCTTACATTTATCTCAACTTCGTTGAAATCAAATGTTCTTCTCAACCCACTTGTTTTTCGTAAATTTATTTCAAGGTTATTAAAAATTAATTATTATAAAAAAACTAGCTGACATTTAAGATGGGGTTTAAAATCGATAAGACCTTTAACATGGTTTATCCAAAATAATAATTTTATTAAGATTTCAACTTTTAATTAAATTATAACTTTAACAAAGTTATAAGGAATAAATTACAGTTAAAATAAACAGTTAAAAAAGACTGCACAAAAGGCTTACTTGCTAAAAAACCTGCATAAGAAAATAATCGCAATCCCATCTTAAAAAACTTTCTAAACATAGGTGGAGGATTTTGGGTGAGGAGGAGCTTAGGAGCTAAGCCCTCCCAAATATCATGCGTTTGTTGAATTAAATAAACATCAATATTTTTCCCCCCAAAATATTTTGGAAATTTGCATTTGCTTTTTGAAACACTAATAATTTATTATGAGGATATTTATATAAAATTACTTTATTATTATTATATAAATTATTTATATATAATTTATTTTATTTATGGAAAAGGCGTTGACATCAGAATGCTTAAAAAATGTTGATATAATTTATAGACCAATCATAGAGGTTTTAGAGGTAATCTGTACCTCTAACTGTTTATTTGTCCTCTGCTTCTGCTTTAAACTATTTAGTAAAACTATTTCCTCATTTATACTGAAGGTATATAGGAAAAGTATTGTGTTTGCGAAAAAATTCGAAACCGGAATTATCTGTTTTAAGTGTTTTTAAAACACCTGAGTGGTTTTCAAAAAGTTGTCTGTCTGTCTATGTGCGTGTGTCTGTTATCATCGAAGCGCTCAATGAATTTATGCTAGAGTTCAAACTTTGTACAAAAATTAGCGTACCGCTGTAGTTGTGCTATTAAGAATTTTTTTCATAAATTAATTAAACCTCAATAATGACTCAGCAAAAATTTTAAAAAATTATAAAACGCTGAAAAATGATGCGATCAGATTGAGATTTGGCACGCTTATACACGCATGTAGCTATGTATAAGACGTATATTATGTATTAAATAAGTTTTATTTTAATATGACAAGTGAGATTCTGCAGTATACATAAGACGAATTGTAAATACTGAGAACGATTAAAGCGAGTCCGAAGTAGGAAGGATAAGCGAAGCGAATCCGATGTGTTGAGGAAAAGTTCCGAGGTACCCCGTACCCAGTTTTTATTTTTTAAGGAGCTAGTACAACTAATTTAACTAATTCATTAAAAATTAAAACATTAGAGGACGTGTGTGTACTAAAGCTCAAATACATTCAGACTATATCTATAAGAATGTAATAAGAATAACTGAACTAACTAGCTACTTTTCAGGAAAGTTACAATACATCTGTTGTTTTTTTAATTACTCGTGATAAGGTTTTGATACCTCTATGATGTACAAGTGATAGTCAAAAAGAATCTATCTGAATCAGCCGAGCGTATCGCAAAATATTGAACCATATCGACCGTGTTTATCAAATAAGAAATTACGAATCTTTGATAGTCAATGAATATACTAACGAGATACTTTTTACTTTTCCTATTATTTAAAAATTATTTTTTTTTGTTTTTGATTGGTGCGAATTTTTCAAAAAAAGGATTAAATAAGGATATACAGGGATATTCATTCCGATCAAAACATACATTCGTATTCGTATGTACGAAACAAAGAGAGCGTCTAGGAACTTGATTATATATATATATATATTATATATATTATATATATATATATATATATATATATATATATATATGTGTGTGTGTGTGTGTGGTGTGTGTGTGGTGTGTGTGTGTGTGGTGTGTGTGTGTGTGTGTGTGTGTTTATGTATGTATGTTTGTGTATGGATATGGTTCCATTTTAGAATACTCTGAACTCATATAGTAGAGGGATATAATAATAACCATTACTCTATTAATGTTTGATTTTACTTGATATATCAACTTTGTATTTATGTTAATACCGTTGTGTGAGCAGTGCACCTATGTATAAAAATACACTGAGAAGTAAATAAAAAGATCCTATTTTAAATAAATTCTTTTGAACTTTAATAACGCCAAATTATCTTAAAATAGCAAGGAAGTTCTATTATTTATTACATAACTGGTTAAACCAGCTTGTTTCTTGAAATTTATTTTGAAATACTCATTTGAAACATCTTGTTGTCCTCTTTACAAAAGGCTACAGCTAAAATGTGCTGGCTGTTAGTCAATCATTAATAAATCATAACTTATTTAGTTTTGTGACTATAAAGACGATTTGAAATCAAAGATTGTGATCTATCATTGAATTTCAATTGTTAATAGTAACAAGTATACCAACTTTAGATCAATAAAAACCTTATATAGTTTTAAAACAGATACAAAAGGTTGAAAATTGGTTACGTCAATTGGTTGTTTAGGTAGAGGACAAGTTTACTTTAGAGGTAAATAAAGCTGTCTGCCTAGCGACGTTTTAAGTAAACATTTTTTTGTTATTAGAGGAATCTAAAAGCAGATTTTGCACACTACTTCAGGTCCACACTACATCACCTATTTTTTTTAATTCGCTAAAAAATACTTCAAAGGAAATTTTTTAACAATAATCGTACCAAGATTCTGAACATTTAAATATTTCATAACCATTAATTGATACAAAGTAAAGATCAGATTTGATTTTTATATCCGGTAATTCTCATTTTTACTTTTCCAAATTTATACCGCAGATATATTGAAATGTATTGTGTTAGTATTTAAAACCCCCTGAATGGGTTTTACAAAGTTGTTTGTCTGTAAGTGTGTGTGTGTCTGTTTACGTAGCTCCCAGTGTATTTATGCTTAAGAGTTGAAACTTCATGCAATAATCAATCTTAAGGGGTAGTTGTGCTATTCGGAAAATATGTTTTTATGAAGCCATTAACTGGCAATAAAGACTTACCAAAAATTTCGAAAATTGATAAAACGCAGAAAAATGATGCGATCAATTTGAGATTACGCTCGCCTGTTATCATATTTAACACCAAAAATGTACTTAGTTTTATCTCTTCATCAGCATAAGTTCAATTTTCATAAAATGATTGGTGTACGTTTTTTAAAAAAATGTTTAAAATCGAAAAGTAATCCCATCGAGTTGAAATTTAGTACAAATGCATACCTTTACGACAAGTATATCTACGGTTTTGTTCTGTCTGAATGGATAACCCAATAAGACGAATATATTCATTGTGACGGAATAAAAAGATTGTATCGTTCACTGTCAGAGGACGATCGAAGAAATTTCGATTGCGAGGAACGTAAAGAGGAAACGTTCCTCGTTGAGGTACCCTTCACCCGATTTCTATCTTTATTTTATAAAGGTTGCTTGGTATTGTTTCTTGTTTTAGCGGTAACTCCACTGCTCATTTTTCTGTCAAGAAAGATTTGTTGATTTTTAAATCATGCAATGGAAAACACACATTTATTTAAAACCTACGCTTGTATTTGATATGATTAAGAAATGGACAAAATTGTTTTGAATCTGTCCTTGGCTTATTGGTACTCGAACCAGCTGACTTGATTTCTAATTATTTAACCGCCTACTTGGTATTATTACGTAGCTCGTCCTACGCTTTATTTGACACGTATGACTCCCGACTCCGAGTTGATATGATCATTATAATTTTATATCAAGAACCGCAGCAGTTGTCTTATTGTTATTACCGCATTTTACTTGTAATATTCGTGAAGAAATTAAACATTAAATCCATGGCGCACAGAACCCAATTCTGGGCGCCAAAATTTAATAAAATTTTATAAGTAAACTTTAAGTGATTGGTATGGAATTAATTATACAAAATGTATCTACTAAGTTATTTAACACACATCCTTTTTACATACTTTCTCGCTTCTAAAACATTAATACGAACTCTCAATGTGTTTGAGAGTTCGATATATAAGATAAAGACACGCTCATATGTTTCACGTGGTTTTTGAGATCTAAAGAAACACATCAGATCACAAACGTGAATTAATACAAAAGGATCAATAATTCCTATGAGGCCACTTAGATTTAGGTTTCGAAATATTTACATTTCCCGCCTGTAATCTGTAAGTAGATACGTTGGTTTACCAATGCATCTACTTACAGAAAAGTTAAGTGAAACCTAAACTTAAACGAAGTAGTGATTTAGCACTACTTCGTTCGCACTAAAAATCCAAAACCTAGATTTCACCTAAATGTTTGTGAATAAATTTATTCTTAATCTAAAGATAGGTCAAATTAAAGTATATATAGATGTCTTATTATTCCTTTCATGTAATTTTACTGAATGCCTTCTTTTTCTGTTTTAAAAATAATCCATAAATTGTATTATTAATTATTATTTACAACTTTTAAATGTCTTGACTTATTGGTGCTTCATGCTAAATATAAGTAACAGTGCAATGAATTTAAATAGCTCTTACTTTAACAATAGTAATAACAAAAGTTAAATTATAACTCACTAAGTTTTCTCTGATTCGAAGATACACAAAACTGGAAAATCTCGAGTTATCCGAAAGTTTATTTCAATTTTGGAGGGAAACGCGGTCTATTTGAGATAGTTAACTTATAGTACGAATTCACAGAAGAAGGGCAGGATGTAAACTAGCCTGAAAAAAGTATTAAGTGAATACACATGATGGAGAGGGTAAAGAAGTGGGGTAGAAAAGACATGAAGAGTCCAGATAGCACCTCGGTGTGGGCTATGTATAGAAAAGCTCCCCTCTATATTTATTTGTATAACAGCAGGTCCTTGATGAAGTCCAAACAAGGTACCACACTATGACTAAGTCACCCACATTAAGTATTGAATGAAGTTTCATAAAGGACATATTTCTTGAAGAGTTCATGGGTGCGGTATTGGATGATCCAATGGAATTTAACTTCATACTGGTAGATCAAAAATATAAGGATTTCCTGCATACTTGGTATTTATATGAGTAAGATGTTTTGTTTGAACATATGGAACTAAGCTAACATAAAATGGATATCATTTTAACTAGTTATTGTTTAAATGTTTGTAAAGGATAAAGCATTTTAGGAAAAAATAATTCCTCTTTTATTGCTTAAGTAAACCAAGGACTTTGAACTAAACTCCTAGATAATTCAACCTATACGTTGCTTTATCATCTCCTGGTCCAACGCTAGCAATTCTACTACTATCAGAGGAAAAGAATTAGAAACATATTTAATACGAAGAATCATCAAATTGCCACAATACGCTTACGTACTTCCTGCGTCTCAAAGAGTCTCTCAATTTATTAGATCCTAAACAGTCGATCAGACACGCAGTTGTGCTACTTTATTTAGCTCAGAACCAGATGTATTTTTATTTGTATACCTAAACTTATATGCCATCTATAGCAATGACTATAGACGGCGACGTTTTGCCAGAAAACATTTTGCTAGCTTAACTTTTAGAATAACTATGAATATAATAACATAACATAAGCTTTTATCTAAGATGGAGTATGAATCACAACAAACTAGTTGTGATACCTGTTCGGTGATTGACAATTATACGGACCAGAGATAAAATAAATCAAAGCAGTACAAACCTGGCAAGTGGTTTCTTGTAGTTCTTTTTCTTTCAATTTAGGCAACAATCATTGTTTTTACAATTTAATATAAAATCATATGCAGTCATAAACACCATATGTCTCACCTAAATCGGTCTAAGTGTTTTTTGCATTAAATGTCCATTTTAACATGATTTGCGCGAAACGAATACCATTTTAGCTTATTCATAAATGTCCTTCTTAGATTAAACCAATACCTTTCTATTATAAATAAAATTATTAAAAACAAATTTATAGAAAATAATTATTTAAATTTATTGCATTTAAATGTTTCACTTCTGAAAACTCTCTCAATTTAAAAACAGTTAAACCAGACAACAAGCGTTATTTACTTTCAAATCATAATCGATTTAGCGTGTATCATTACATTGTGATAAAAATATCTTTTGAAATAAAAATAAATAAATAACTAGGTGAAATTGTTCATAAAAGTCTATATTTATTACGAAATAGTTTAATAAATTAAATTATTCTACATCTATTACAGCTTTACTTTCATTTTCTGTTCTAAATAATTGAACTTTAATATATTTTTACATTCTTTATTTCATTGATTGTATTAAGAGTTGTCAGTTGAAAATATTTACCGCAATGAGATCATTTCATGCTGCAAGGTTTATATATATATATATATATATATATATATTATATATATATATATATATATATATATATATATATATATATATATATTATATATATATATATATATATATATTATATATTATATATTATATATATATATATATATATATATATTCATTAGTTATACGCTTTGGTATTATGCAGCTAAACAAGCTACAAAATGTCCATAAAATAAATTTTAAAGCGATAAAACACATTACTGATTTCAATAACATGTTGAATATTTACTTTTTCTTGGAACCACAATTTTTACTACCTTAGAATGGAATAAATGATCTGAGTTATAAATCGTGATTATTTAAGAATGTTATCGATAGCAATAAACTTAATATGCATTTTTCCTGCTAGTAAATATCTTAATTTTATGCCAATCTCAAAATATCTATTGAGTTACACACGAAATTCAGTTACAACACATACATTTTATCAGTCTAAATAAAATTTAAATGTCTTCATAAATCAATAAAATTAAATTTTACAATATATCATGATATTTTTATGTTTTTTGTTATAATTCGTTTCCATAAAAATAAAATTATAACTTTAAACTGAATTAATTCGCTCAAAAAGCCAATAACATAGTGAAAATTTTAATATCACGTAGACGCTCATATGAATTATATTTTTATACATTTACTTCATAGATTAATTAGTCTTTTCCATTTTTTCTATACATTATTTCGTCAATCACTAATTTTGTTTTGCATTAAATATATTAAAGACTATAGACACTATCTTCATTAAAGAGGCCCTGAATTTATGAAAATAAAGTTGAGAAACCAAAAAGTGTTATATTATACACCCAATATCTTTTTTTAAAAGTCTACTTTACTATTGCTTTAGATAAATTAACAAAAAAATAAAATAATTTTTAGTACGTGTCTCCTAAAAGGCGAATCATCAGTACAGATTAACTTTGTGGTATCTTCTTTATCCAAGTCTTTGTAACTTTTCTTTCCTAAAATGAGAAAACAATGAAATAATATACTCATGATATAAATAGATAATTCAATTTGAAAGTTTAATCTTAATCTTCTAGGCCTAATTTAGTTAAGGACTGTATTTTAGGCTAATCAAAATCACACAACTAACTTTGTTTTTAAACTTTTGGTTTGACTAATCTAATGATCTCTTTAAAGTCCAGTCTTAAATTCTTGGTTTTGCTTATATTTTGGCTTCATATGTGGGTGTTATTTTTAAGGGGGACTCACTGATCAGAATATATATACATTATTGTGTTTATAGGTTTATAGGTTTATATATATATAATTATATATATATATATATATATATATATATTATATATATATATAATTATATATACATACAAACGAGATTTTTATTCCTAGTAACGTTTCCAAAATGAAGATGTTGCGCAGCTAGATATCCGTCAAATCCTAACTTTACCTGCGCAACATCTTCATTTTGGAAAACGTTACTAGGAACAAAAATCTCGTACTATATATATATATATATATATATATATATATATAATATATATATATATATATATATAATATATATATATATATATAATATATATCTTCGGGCTCACTTTGCTCGTTCACATGGTACATAGTGAATACCTGGAAATGAAATACCTTTCATTCCCAGGGGTCTCTCATCCAGGCACTGACCAAGCTCAATGTGCTTAACTTTTAAGATCCAACAAAAGTCATGGAGATACTTATCGTATTAAAACGAAACTTAGTATCTCTATTTATTACGTGACGGTGAATACTTTACCAAATTTCAACTCAATTAGATTATTTTCGGATTATTTAATTTTTTTTAAAAAAACGTACGCATGTCTTTAATAAAAATTGAACTAATTCTGATAATGAGATGAAACATGGAATATATGTCATAGCCTTTTACATAGCTACATGCGTGCCAAATCTCAAGGATTCATTTTCGAAATCTTTGCTACGTCATTATTGCAGGTTAATGACGTCATAAAAATATTTTCCAAATTGCACAACTACACCTATAGATTGATTTGTATCCAAAGCTTTAACTCTTTAGCATAAATACTCTGGGAGTTACGATTATAACAGACACACACAAACACACATTCAGATAGACAACTTTGTGTCTGTCTCAGGAGGCCTTAAAACAACTGAAACTGATAATTTCGTTGACTTCCCGGTTTCGTATTATTTAGCAAACACAATAATTTTCCGATACCTACAGTTTTAACGAGGAAAAGTAAAAAGAACTAAATTTTAGTAAATGAACAACATTCTAAGGTTAAATTTCATAGAATATATGGTTATTTGTAATCACAGCCACATACCACAATGATAGCTGTACCAAATAGTCTGGTTCGATTTGCGATTTCATTACTATCTACTATTTAAATATTTACACTATGCAATTACGAACCTGTGAAAGAACGTGAAGTAAGTGTAGTAATATCTAGAAGTCTGCTGCTTGCTCTTTTGCCCAAGAACTCCGTACCTACGGTTCTCTTGCCTCCTTGATCAGAACATCCCGGCAAATCTAGCAAGCTACCTGAACATCTAACTGGACCAGAACGGATAACTCTTCTTGCTAGAAATTCTAATCCTCTTGGTTCTGAGAGAATAAAATACATAATTAATTGTTACTTAAATTCTTGATTCGGTGAGAAGAAAGGTAAAAACGTTTCGATAGCGAATCTATATAGATCGACTTGTTCTCTATTGGTATAATTTTAAATTTATTCCACAAACCGAGTACTATACGAATACTAGCTTGCACAAGTTACAGTAATGATTTTAGAATTTATATTTTCCTTCAACACTTGAACTCTTTATGATAAATGAATTTTACTTAATGCTTACCATCCAAGATCCGAGTATCGATGTAAGCTTTATCTAGGGTTACTATAGTCCTGACAAATATTAGGCGTGGATCTAAATAAGGACAGCAAACCCTGTAAGGGAAACGTTTCATTTGATCCTCGCACCAAATCCAAGATTTTTATTTTATTTTTGTTCACTTTTGTATTTTTTTAAAATTTATTTTCATCCTGTATATAAATCTATTTATCTTCACCCTTTATACGATTATATTTATTTTGTTACATCTTTACATTATTGTTTCACATTTTTGTATTATTATGTGTAGTATTTATCATTATGTATTATTTACAAAGCCGTCTTTTTTTTTAGTTTTTTTCTGTTGTTTGATCGACTTTTTACTTTTCCTCATTTATACCGTAGGTATATAGGAAACGTATTGTGTTTGCAAAAAAAAATCCGAAACCGGGATGTAACCGGAATTATTCGTTTCAGGTGTATTTAAGACCTCCTGAATGGTTTTAGCAAAGTTGTCTGTCTGTATGTGTTTGTTATAATCGTAGCTCCCAGTGTATTTATGCTAGAGAGTTGAAACTTTGTACGAAGAGCAATCTACCGCTGTAGTTGTAGATTGCAATATCATTACATTGTGATAAATAATATCTTTTGAAATCATAAAAATAAATAAATAACTAGGTGAAATTGTTCATAAAAGTCTATTTATTACGAATAGTTTAATAAATTAATTCTACATCTATTACAGCTTTACTTCATTTTCTGTTCTAAATAATTGAACTTTAATATATTTTTTACATTCTTTATTTCATTGATTGTATTAAGAGTTTGTCAGTTTGAAAATATTACCGCAATGAGATCATTTCATGTACGATTATGTTGATTGCTGCCCAAGGAACAGATATATTATATATATAATATATATATATATATATATAATATATATATATATATTTATATATATATATATATATTATATATTATATATATTATATATTATATATATATATATATATATATATATATATATATATATATATATATATATATATATATATATATATATATATATATATATATATATATTCATTAGTTATACGCTTTGGTATTATGCAGCTAAACAAGCTACAAAATGTCCAAAATAAATTTTAAAGCGATAAAACACATTACTGATTTCAATAACATGTTGAATATTTACTTTTTCTTGGAACCACAATTTTTACTACCTTAGAATGGAATAAATGATCTGAGTTAATAAATCGTGATTATTTAAGAATGTTATCGATAGCAATAAACTTAATATGCATTTTTCCTGCTAGTAAATATCTTAATTTTATGCCAATCTCAAAATATCTATTGAGTTACACACGAAATTCAGTTACAACACATAAATTTTATCAGTCTAAATGAAATTTAAATGTCTTCATAAATCAATAAAATTAAATTTTACAATATATCATGATATTTTTATGTTTTTTGTTATAATTCGTTTCCATAAAAATAAAATTATAACTTTAAACTGAATTAATTCGCTCAAAAAGCCAATAACATAGTGAAAAATTTTAATATATCACGTAGACGCTCATATGAATTAATTATTTCTTTATACATTTACTTCATAGATAATTAGTGTTTCCATTATTTTCTATACATATATTTCGTCAATCATTAATTTTGTTTTGCAATAAATATATTAAAGACTATAGACACTATCTTCATTAAAGAGGCCCTAAATTTATGAAAATAAAGTTGAGAAACCAAAAAGTGTTATATTATACACCCAATAACTTTTTTAAAAGTCTACTTTACTATTGCTTTAGATAAATTAACAAAAATAAATAATTTTGTAGTACGTGTCTCCTAAAAGGCGAATCATCAGTACAGATTAACTTGTGGTAATCTTCTTTTATCCAAGTCTTTGTAACTTTTCTTTCCTAAAAATGATAAAACAATGAAATAATATACTCATGATATTAATAGATAATTCAATTTGAAAGTTTAATCTTAATCTTGTAGGCCTAATTTAGTTAAGGACTGTATTTTAGGCTAATGAAAATCAAACAACTAAAATTAAAAAGGTTGTATTAGTTGAGAGCTCGGGTGTTGCCCCGCCTGCTGATGATGGCGTTATGCCGAAACCGGTCCAGGGATATTTATATCCAACAGCAAGTATCGACGGTAGCTGATTCTTCGATCAACTTTGATTTTAAACTGTTGGTTTGACTGATCAAATGATCTGTTTAAAGTCCAGTCTTAAATTCTTGAAAATTGTGCTTATACTTTTGGCTTCATATGGGGAGGTGTTATTTTTAAGGGGGACTCATGCACTGATCAGAAATATATATACATTGTACATTGTTGTGGTTTATATATTATACATACATCATACATACACACACACACACAAATATATATTATATATATATATATATATATATATTATATATATATATATATTATATATATACTATGATAAACATAGTCTTCTATGTTTATCACGCTGATTTTTTTTTCAATTTTTGTTTTTTCAAGAGATAAAATACAACCTTATCGAATAACAAAGTTTGGATGAGAAAAGTATAAAATTAACATCCGTTGCAAAAATAAAACGCCAGATTCTTGCAGCACTAGGAAGAAACATCGGAAGTAAGAGAAGCAACATCATTCAAAAATGTTGTAAACGTTTCTATGGCACACGATAACTTTCGACTACTTTTCGGATCAAATTGAATTTTGCTACAAAAATCAACCTTCAATGCACTGAACTTAATTAAATTTGTAATACGTCATTAACCCGCAATAATGATTATAGATAACTTAGATAACTTTGTAAACTTTAAAACAATTCTTCGATTGAGGTTGAATACACGTACTCTATTAAGTACGGAAAACATAATGAGAATGTAAATTTTATTGTCCTTTTAAATTTTTTGATTCAAAATCAAAATTGAAAATCCAGTACGGGGTACCTCGGAACTTTTCTCATCACATCAGATTCCCTATGCTCACCTCCTACTTTGAACTCGCTTCGCTCGACCTCAGAAAATACATGTCATTTTATTTATACTATAATAAATCATACATCTTGGGGCTCACTTCGCTCGTTCTCATAGCACATACTAAATACCTGGAAATGAAATACCTTTCATTCCCAGGGGTCTCTCATCCAGGCACTGACTAAGCTCAATGCTGCTTAACTTTTAAGATCCAACATAAGTCATGGAGATACTTATCGTATTAAAACGAAACTTAGTATCTCTATTTATTACGTGACGGTGAATACTTAACCAAACTTCCACTCAATCAGGTTATTTTCGGATTTTAATTTTTTTTAAAAACGTACGCATGTCTCTGATAAAAATTGAACTTATTCTGATAATGAGATGAAACATGGTACATATGTCAGCCTTTTACATAGCCACATGCGTGCCAAATCTCAAGGATTCATTTTCGAAATCTTTGCTACGTCATTATTGCAGGTTAATGACGTCATAAAAATATTTTCCAAATTGCACAACTACACCTATAGATTGATTTGTATCCAAGCTTTAACTCTTTAGCATAAATACTCTGGGAGTTACGATTATAACAGACACACACAAACACACATTCAGATAGACAACTTTGTGTCTGTCTCAGGAGGCCTTAAAACAACTGAAACTGATAATTTCGTCGACTTCCCGGTTTCGTATTATTTAGCAAACACAATAATTTTCCTATAACTACAGTTTTAACGAGGAAAAGTAAAAAGAACTAAATTTTAGCAAATGAACAACATTCTAAGGTTAAATTTCATAGCATACATGGTTATTTGTAATCACAGCCACATACCACAATGATAGCTGTACCAAATAGTCTGGTTCGATTTGCGATTTCATTACTATCTACTATTTAAATATTTACACTATGCAATTACGAACCTGTGAAAGAACGTGAAGTAAGTGTAGTAATATCTAGAAGTCTGCTGCTTGCTCTTTTGCCCAAGAACTCCGTACCTACGGTTCTCTTGCCTCCTTGATCAGAACATCCCGGCAAATCTAGCAAGCTACCTGAACATCTAACTGGACCAGAACGGATAACTCTTCTTGCTAGAATTCTAATCCTCTTGGTTCTGAGAGAATAAAATACATAATTAATTGTTACTTAAATTCTTGATTCGGTGAGAAGAAAGGTAAAAACGTTTCGATAGCGAATCTATATAGATCGACTTGTTCTCTATTGGTATAATTTTAAATTTATTCCACAAACCGAGTACTATACGAATACTAGCTTGCACAAGTTACAGTAATGATTTAGAATTATATTTTCCTTCAACACTTGAACTCTTTATGATAAATGAATTTTACTTAATGCTTACCATCCAAGATCCGAGTATCGATGTAAGCTTTATCTAGGGTTACTATAGTCCTGACAAATATTAGGCGTGGATCTAAATAAGGACAGCAAACCCTGTAAGGGAAACGTTTCATTTGATCCTCGCACCAAATCCAAGATTTTTATTTTATTTTTGTTCACTTTTGTATTTTTTTAAAATTTATTTTCATCCTGTATATAAATCTATTTATCTTCACCCTTTATACGATTATATTTATTTTGTTACATCTTTACATTATTGTTTCACATTTTTGTATTATTATGTGTAGTATTTATCATTATGTATTATTTACAAAGCCGTCTTTTTTTTTGTTTTTTCTGTGTTTGATCGACTTTTTACTTTTCCTCATTTATACCGTAGGTATATAGGAAACGTATTGTGTTTGCAAAAAAAAATCCGAAACCGGGATGTAACCGGAATATATTCGTTTCAGTGTATTTAAGACTCCTGAATGGTTTTAGCAAAGTTGTCTGTCTGTATGTGTTTGTTATAATCGTAGCTCCCAGTGTATTTATGCTAGAGAGTTGAAACTTTGTACGAAGAGCAATCTACCGCTGTAGTTGTGCTATTCGTAAAATATTTTTTCATGACGTCATTAACCCGCAAAAAATTCTCAGCGAAAATTTCGAAAAAGTATAAAACGCGGAAAATGGTGCTATCCGGTGAAATCTGGCACGCATGTTACCGTTATACATGGCTATGTATAAGACTACCGTATGTGCTGTGCTTAATCTTATTATCAGCATTAGTTCAATTGTTATCGCATGACTTGTATACATTTTTCAAATCATTGTAAAAAATCGGAAAATAATGGAATTGAATTGAAATGGGGCTCAAGTATATACCTTTACGTAATAAATAAGTACACTTAATTCCGTTTTAATACAACAAGTATATCTGTCCATGATTTTTGGTGGATCATAAAAGTTAAGCAGCATCGAGTATGGTCTGGGCAGTATGAGTGACCGCTAAGAGTGAATGTGTTTACGATCTGAGAACGAGCGAAGGGAGTCCGAAGACGTGTTGGAATATAAATTTGATGAATTGTTTATTATGCGGGGGAGCAAATTGAGTTGGAAGTAGGGAGGATGAGCGTAGCAAATCCGATGTGATGAGGAAAGTTCTGAGGTTCCCCGTACCCGATTTTTACTCTCTTGAAGAAATTATGGTGTTAATATTGTATTGTATTATAATGATGTAACTGTAAAGTAAATAAGCGAGCATACTCTAAAATATGTTACAGAAACAGAGCTCTGCGGGTGCATTACACTTCGAGTAACCTTTAGAGAAAATGGAACATAATTCTGCAGGTAAATCAACAAAATTGACTGAAAAAATAACAATTAATATCACATGTAATATCAATCAAAGGCAAAAGTTGTTTTTGAAAACCTGTAAATAAATAAGAACGCAATTATGAAACCATTAGAGGCATATAAAACTACTGAGCATGCAACAAACAAAATCATAACATAGTGGTCATAACATAGTTACAGTGATAACTTTAACGCAAACATTAATATACATTTTATCTTGGTCAACTTAAGTTGCAACTTATGGAAAGGGAGGTTAAATTATATTAAAATAGCTTTTTTAATATAACATTAGTTCCCGTCCAAGCAATTCAACTTATTTCAACAACCATCATTAAAAATTGTTAAAAATTTAATTTTAAGCTGACAAGGTACCTGAAAACATAGGCAATTACATCTTTAAAATGATATTGAACAAATAGAAGTTGATTTAATACATACTGTACTTAAGATTTTATACTTACTTTAGAAAAAATTACATAATTTATCAATAAAATTAAATAAAGGCATGAGAAAGAATAAAAAAGTTACATATTTAGTGTGATAGGTGTGATTCTAATACATTAGATGAGGTATTACAATAGACAACAGAAAAACAACAGTTGCTGAAGACAACGGCTGAAGGTGGCGCAAATTGTTTTAACAGAGTCGGCTCTCACACTAAAACACGAAACTTAAAGGACAAGAAGTGATAATATTTTTATTATCATCTATCGTAGTGATTTATATCCATACAATTATATATATATAATATATAATATATATATATATATATATATATATTATATATATATATATATATAATATATTTATTATATATATCGTATGGATGACTCTAATAAATCCCGCCCGCCCCTTTAACTCCATTACTATAGCATTCCCTGACACGTATAGGCATTTTTTAATCAATTATAACGTGAGAAAATAATAAAATAAGATAATACTAATTAAACTTAAGTAGTACATATCTTATTGTTAAATTTAGAAGGTTTACGGCTTTATTTTATATATTAAACCCAAATTACGGAAATGTATTGTTGGATTAGTATCCTAATAGAATATAAGGCGTTAACCTAATTACAAATCTTGTGTCTATTAAAATTATTATGATGTGATTATTAATAACTATATATTATAATAACTATCATTAATAAATAAATTTTCACAAAAATGAAATAAACTAAAATAAATTAAAGCATAAAAATTTTGTTCAAATAAAGGATTAATCTTGTAAATATAAAAAAAGTTAATTAAAAGGTGAAAAAGAACTTAAACAGTGTCATTCTAGTAAGATTTTGAAGAACAATAAAACCTGACAAATTCAATTTTCTCTTTTATAGTATAACATTCAAGACGATTTGCGCAACTCCATTTTATCCGACGTCTTCATAATTAAATTTAAAAGGCTTGATTTTGAAAAGATTATTTTTGAAATCTTATTTCAAAGATTTTTTCTTTGAACTAGAAGTCGAGTAAAGTTACATTTTTTTCTCATTAGACAACTCCACTATAGGTTTCTTTAAATGTTGGTTAAAAAATAAATTTACTTTTCTCCTTTCAAGCAAACAAATTCTAGCGCGGTGGTACGCATGTCGGGCGAATTTCCTTTTGAATACGTGTTTCCGTGCTTAACAATCCATTTGTTGCTTATGGATTTGGTTAATGCTTTATAACTATTTTTTTGAGCAGTTATTCAATTATCAAGAACTACTCTTAACTCATTTTTTCTGTATTTTTCAAAGGAAATGCGCTAAATTATATAAGACCAATAATGAAACCAAATGAGCATTAAAATAGTACAAATAATGATGTGCACTGCTAATTTTAGAAGCATCGTCATCAGGAACCTCTGAAACGGATTTATGTCGTATTCCGAAGTTCGACTTCCGTCATGACATCATCCCATTAGCGATTTTTCCAAAGGAAATTCGCTAATACCTTGCTGAGTTGTCTTGGTTAGCTTCCATGCTAGTTTGAACAGAGGCAGGTAAAAGGCATCTAGTATTTGAAGAGGACCAATGACTAATTTTAAACATATACATGCATTAAGAGAGATAATTGCAAAACGCTGACCAGAGCAGAGATGATAAGACTTAAACGGAAGTCATACATGCTAAGTCTGACATTCTAAATTATGACATTGATTCCATCAAGCATGGAAGCATTTTGCTAGGAAAATGTCTTCAACCTTTAAATCCTTAAGGAAATTAATATCCTTGTTGAAGTAATGATTCTAAAGAAAAATAATTGTTTGCAAGCAGTAAAAATTTAAAAATACTTTTGGAAAAAAAATTGAAGTAAAATAATTTACTTAAATTATTCATAACAAGGATTTTTATACCAGTTTTATCCTTCAAGAATATTGTGTTACACGTTTAATGATGATGATGATAGAGGATAAAAAATGACTTTTTTTCGCTAAAGAGCAAGGATTGATAACCATTAAAAGGGATGGAATTATTTATTGCGTCTTGGTGATGCACTTTTCATCTTGCGCATGTGCAAGGTGAAAAGTGCATGATTATTGTCATGCAAACTATCGAAATGACTGTTGACTATACATCATGCCTAATAAAAAAAAGCGGGATGGTTATTCAATTTTGATATATTGAGGACCGTTTAAATAATTTCAACTGCCCTCTTTTTTTTAAAATGTTTGAAAATATAAAAATGGTTCCATTTTTAAATTTAACACCATATGGCAAAAATCCCAAATTAATTTCGATAAAAGCTGTTAGTTTGTCCTGTACTGTGTTCACAAAAAAGGTATATGCATAATACCCTTTTATTTTCGTACTGTAAGTTTGGAACGTGAACGGGAGGTGAATAAAGTCACATTGTAGGGAACTAGTGTTCTGACGGTCACTAAAGATTAAATAAACATCTTAATATTTTAGTCATAATCTCAGAGGCTAACTGTTTCATGTGTGGGCATTATTATAAGGAGACAGCCTTTCACCTACTTGCAGAGTGTGAGGCCTATACTTCTCTTCGCACCCGCATATTTAAATGTATGAAGAGAAACATTCTTCTCTTAGTTGGAGAGATATCCTAGAATATATCAACCTTTTCAAGAGATTTTTGTTAGAGGTGGTGAGGACTAAGGAATCAGGGCTGGCAAGAACGTGGCCTATTTGCCTGGCTTTGCCTCCTCACCCTATTACACACCACACATACATAGAACTTTGTTAAAACCACTTAGGAGGTCTTAAAACACTTTGAACGGAAAATTTCGGTAATATTCCGGTTATGGATTTTTTTTTGCAAATAACTTCTCCTATATACCTACGGTACTTAGATAAAAGTAAAAATGCATACAAATACTTTTATTTTTAAAAATAAAAATTTTAAGATAACTTTTCTTCTTATAGTCATAACTTGTGAAAATACATAATTTTCCATCATAAATGTATCATGGAAAGTTATTTACCAATGAATTTGGTGTACTTATGGTGGTTGAAAACAAGGGCGGATCCAGTTTTTGCCTATAAGAGGGGGGAGGGGCATATAACATACACACACATATAATAATATATAATATATCCGATTACAGTAATAATCGCACCCCGTAGATCTGCACCTAGTTTTAAATAATTTATTTAAATTTTTCTGAAACTATACTGTTCACTTTTTATTAAAAATTAAAAGTCGTTTTGTCCTACTAAGTAATGTTCTTAACATATTAATTTATCGTAATGTTATAAAACCTAATATCCGTTACACGGTTTGGAGGTATTTTGTATCAATTTCAAATTTATAGACACAACAATGAAAAAATAAGTATTCGGGTACGGTGTACCTCAGAATTTTTCCTCATCATATCGGATTCGTTACGCCCATCCTCAATACTTCGGACTCGCTTCGCTTCTACTCAAAATAAAATAATCACCAAATGTGATTACGTCCAAAATACTGCACTACGTCTTCATTCCTAGTGGTCACCATGCTACCCATTTTGGATAGCAAAACTAAACATTGATTTTTGTGCCAAGTTTTATCTCTGTAGAGTAAACACACTAGGCGTTATGATAATATAACAGGCAAATTTACTAATCTACTTAGGAGGTCTTATAAACACTTGAAACGGATAGTTCAGGTAAATATCGAGTAACCTAACCAGGTGTAAATCCCGGTTTTGGGATTCAAATAAACAACTTTCCTTGTTAATTCATTTGACAGTATTTGAATTTTCTTTAATTAAATTAAAATTTATATAAGAGTTAAACATATATATAGATATGTATAACAAGAACAATATTTTATAGTGTAATTATTCATATAGTTTATTGTTTGTCCTATCTTGAGTAATAAATAAGCAATAAAAGCATTATTGCTACAGCTTATTTTCAACTAGCCCGTGTCAAATCCATCATAAAAAGAATAAATAATTTACCAAATTGTTTTACGTAATCCTTCTACATTTACATATGTTTAAATTACACATTGTTTGCAATAGGATGTAATTACGCGTGCCGTATTACAAATGCCCTTAGTCCGTAGACAATAAAAATTCAAGAAGAAAGCCATCCAACTTTATTTTGAATTTATTCATTTCACTTATAGCTCATAAGTTTATACCCCCCAAGTTAAAATTATGTATTAACTTTGTTATTTTTTTCTTATTTTTATTTATTTTTCGTAAGTATGCAAGTATTATAAATTAATATATTATTATGTTCCTAGGCAGTAAAATTGAAATTTGTTCATCATCGACTCTATTTAATTGTGAGCGAAGCGAGGCAGGTACACATGCATCTGTCTATCTATCTATTCATGCATCTATACAGGCATGTATACATGCATGAATACTATGACTTTTTTGAATAATCAGAGTCATGTAGGATCGATATGGTATTTTTCTCATAATTTTTTTAAATCGTTATTTTACTATTTATTAGCGGCAATCCAGTATTTCGTTAATCTGTCAAAAATATTGATCAGGGAATACTTTTCAAACTTTGCACATCAATGGGCCAGATGTCCTAAATACCTACTTACACTATTTTTTATTGCACTAAATTTTATTATTGTGGGTCAATTTTAATTTGATTAGAATTTACTTATATTAACACACAATTTATTATAAGTTTTAATATTCTAATATAATAAGAATTAATACACACAAGTATTAATAAGTTAATTCTTATTATTTTGGTAATATAAGAATGTATTTATTCTATATGTATTTTCAAATGCATACATTTTCCTTTAAAAATTATTCGTCATATTGTAAATTACTTTCCTCGGCTTCATCTCTGCAGATAATTGTCTTTTATCTTTGAACTTAAAACCTTCCTCGACTTCACCTCTGCAGGTAGTTTTTATTAATCTTTGGGTTAAATTACTTTCCTTGGCTTCACCTTTGCAGGTAATTTTCTTTCATCTTTGAACTTAATACCTTCCTCGACTTCACCTCTGCAGGAAATTTTTATTTATCTTAGGGCAAAATTACTTTTCACGGCTTCACCTTTGCAGGTACTTTTCATTTATCTTTGAACTTAATACCTTCCTCGGCTTCATCTCTGCAGGCAATTTTTATTAATCTTTGGGCTAAATTACTTTCCTTGACTTCACCTTTGCAGGTTCTTTTCATTATCTTTGAACTTAATACTTTCCTTGGCTTCATCTCTGCAGGCAATTTTTACTTATCTTAGGGCAAAATTACTTTCCACGGCTTCACCTTTGCAGGTACTCTTAATTTATCTTTGAACTTAATACCTTCCTCGGCTTCACATCAGTAGATATTTCTTATTAATCCTTGGACTAAATTACTTTCCACGGCTTCACCTTTGCAGGTAATTTTCTTTCATCTTTGAAGTTAATACTTTCCTTGGCTTCACCTTTGCAGCTAAATTTCTTTAATCTTTAACCTTATTTCCTTCCTCGGCTTTACCTCTGCAGGTAATTTTTGTTAATCTTGTGCCTTAATTTACTTTTCAGTCAGTAAAATTTTATATTCCTGCCCTGTAGTAAAAAATGAAATTACAGCATTGATATAAGTCCTTTATAGCCGCAAAATTGTTAATAAAGTATTAGGTATTTTATTTCAGAGGTTGAATTTACTTTTACAGACGGTCGATTAAAATTATAACTCGGCGTCTGCTATAAACTTACCTCTTTCACTCACTTAATAGTCGATTTGGGTCGACTTTGATTTAATAAGTTTGGAAATAAATCAAAGTATTTGTTCTTAATGGACAAAAAATGTCCGTGAGACCTTAATCTAAGGTTATATCCTTTATATAAGTAACTATAAAAAAGTTTTTAGAGTTTTCTAGGCCGCTCTTCGCTCATCTATGAGCTTAAATATCTTGTTAATTTGCACCAACACTTTACGTTGATATGCATAATTTAGTAATTTTATGGCTTACAATTACATTTTTTAAGCTTGACAAAAATATATATTTTTACAATCCATACATCAGGGAATAAAATAATTTAAGACTCTTTAGCTCTAAAATTAAAGTATAATAGTTATTTATGCACCAAGGGAGTAAAGAATGTCATTATTCCCCTGAGCATTATGTTGGTTCCTGAGGCAAAAGCCGAGGGAACTAAAGGATTTAAATCCTGAGGCGAAGCCGAGGGATTTATTTGTTTAACTTCTGAGGCGAAGCCGTGGAAGTTATAGCCATTTACTCCCGAAGCGAAGCCGAGGGAGGAAATTATTGCGAGGGAATAATGGCATTTTACTCCCAAGGTGCATACAAGATTTTATCTCCAGACGTCGACATTGAAAATAAAGTAAGAATGACTTTTTTAATTTCTTTTTTCAAGATTTTTCAACTGAAAATTATCTTACCTTTATCATAAGAAACTTGTCGTTTGGTGAATTATGCAAAAGTCTTCAACTTGATTCTTAGTAAAAACATTCGCTTTCTTTGACATTTCTTTCACATTCATTTTTTCTTTTTCTTTTTAATAATGCTATTAGTGATGTATAGCTTTTGATATTAACAAGCAAAGATGATTTGATCATTGAATACAGTGACCGCAAACTTGACGCTTATTTTGTTTTTCATTCAATATTAAAATAAACAAGCAATGCATTTTCACTTACTTGTTGTATATTATGATCATGACACCAACTTTTAAAATTGTTTCTTGCTTTGCCATATAACTTTTTCGATTTCATTGGTAACAAGTTTTCTTTTACCACGTTCGCCTCAATAGCAATGTCAGGAGATGTATTGTTAAAAAGTTTGTCTATATCGCACACAATATTATCTGACATAATTGAAATATTAGAGTAGAATATTAGAGCAGTTATAAGTAATATTTTAATCTAATTATAAAAGTTTAAGACAGATTAAACAGTTAAAGCTAAGGTTTTAAACTAAAAAAACTTTGATTTAATGATATTTTGTCAAAAAAAAAAAAACAATGAGTATGCAAATCTTAAAATGATTTAAAAAAAATCAGGATAGCCAACTTAATTTTTTTACTTTTAAATAAAGAACTAGTTTTTATTTTTTAAATTATTTATTCTAATATTATTATTAGCATTACACTAGTTCTACTTAAAATGATTGTTAATGTTATATTCCTTTTTTATACATCTTATTCTTGTATATCTTCTTATTTATAGGTATCTTAGTTTTCAAATAAAAATAATTATATACTATTTAGTTTGTCGATTATTAAGTTAAGTTGGCAACTGTTACTTTTTACTCCCAATGGAGTAAAAAGTACTTTTTACTCCCTTGGGAGTGAAAAGTAATTTCTTTACTCTCTTAAATCTAGTCATTAAATTTCGTATTATATACCGTCTGGAGATAAAAAAATATTTATAAGAAATTGAAACCCTATTTGTCTATATGAATAACGATGAAAAAGAAAAACAGAAAATATTGTGAAAAGTATTAATTTTAGACAATAATAATAAGAATAGATTAGAAGAAAAAGAAGAAATGTATTGTTATCTTTTTCTGCTCTCTACTCTCACGTTTTTGCTCATCAAAGTTAGTCGTTTAATTTAAAATAATTCTGTGTTGAATATTTATATTTCTTAGTTTCATAGTATTAATTTATTTGCTGTTTTATCATTTTATGTTATTTTACAGCACAATATTTTCATGCAATTTTTCTAAAGTAGATTAAAACGAGAGAGTACCTTTAATAAATTTGAATTTAATTTTTGCTGGAGAATGTCTGGAACTCTTAGAAGTGCTTTAGCGGCGCCTAATTTATTGAAAGTACAAAATGCTGCAAAGCAATGTGTTGCTAGGTGTGTATAGTTTTCGACTTTTTTAAAAGAAAAAATTGGGTTCCATTGAAACCACAGTCACTTTTGGTGGTTCCATTGAACCGGTTTTAATGGGAGTTATTTGGGTGGACCTTGGAGTACTATTTGTGTAAAATAATCAAGGTCGTTGATGCAGAACTTTATCATTAATCAAATGGATTCTTATGATAAGAATTCAGTCTTAATTGTTTTGTTAAGAAAACAAGAATGAGAAGAGAGTATTATCATGCCTTACTTGCATGATCTACTATTACTGTGGAAGAGTCAACAAGTATTTTAAATACTCCTACAAAACTTTAGTTGAAGAGTTGTTATTAAAATTAGTATTTTTTTAAATGATTGCACACCCTAATTCATAGAGAATAAAACTATAAAATAACAAGATTCAGCTCCACTGTGAAAACCTTTAATGTGTTTGCGAAACCATATCAACAGAATGTATTTGAACTTAATGTGACATTAACCCTATAGAAAACAGGATTGGATATTATGCAGCATTACCTTAACTACATTTCATTGTCTCCCTATAATCATAAATTTTTTTTTAATAAACTATGCTATAAAAATAAAACTGTCATAAAAAATGCATTAGTTAAATATTTACTAACATGGCTACTGTGCATGCATCTTGACATAACTCACAAGGAATCTTTTCTAGACGCAGTTTCCATGACATCTTGGAGAAAAGGGCAAAATAGGCCCTATTTTAGGCCTTTACCTACCCTGTTGTTAAATTTCACCTGTTGTCAGCACTTATATCACACCATCATTTTTCACTTACAACAAAATGGCTTACTTAAAATGCATATTCTTCTGCCATTTCTACAAAGATGGCTCTACGCCTTCTTCTTTTATAAGTCCCCTTTCATTTGACCAATTGAGCCTTTAATTTCCTCAAACTGCCCTTACTGGTTTCATCCTTTAATCTGAAGCACCAGGGGAGTTTATTAGTGTGAGTCCTCTATTGCTGTTTGATTAATTTATCTTCCATTTGTAATACATTTCTATTAATCAAAGCTGACTTCCAGGTGTTTGGTACTTTCCAACTCCTCTTATTTCCTTATATTTCTTAGGTGTAAGATTTTCTCCATTAATCTGTGACTAAATTTCTTTCTAATTTAAAAATTTATTTCAATTCATAGTATGAATAGAATATTCATTGTATGAATTGATTAGAATATAATATATGAAAATTATAAATTAAAATAATTCATAATTTTTATAATTCATGCCTACCTTTATTTTTGTTTGTTTCTCAGCAATTCATGGTGGTCTCATGTTGAAATGGGTCCCCCTGATGCCATATTAGGTGTTACTGAAGCTTATAAGAGAGATACTGATCCTAAGAAAATTAATCTTGGAGTTGGAGCTTACAGAGATGACAATGGAAAGCCATTTGTTCTGCAAAGTGTACTTAAGGTTTGTATTTCATCTTTTGTATTTTGGTATCAATTATTACTTATTTGCTATGTTGTTTAATTTTGTAAAAATAAAATTGTTGGCTTTTTATAAGCATTTTATTCTGGCCTTATGATTTGTAATAAAATGTTTATTTATCTTTTATTTTTAGGCTGAAGCTAAACTGACAGAAAAGAAGATGGACAAAGAATATGCTCCCATCTCTGGTATAGCCGAATTTTGTAAACTCACTGGAGAATTTGCTTTTGGTTCTGATAGTGATGTCATTAAAAATAACTTGGTATGTTTATCAAAAAATACATAACTGATTTATTTGTTTTTAGCCTGAGCACCATTTTATTTTTTGTCTTTTGTGATTAATTGGGTAAGCTATCTCTTTTGCTTAATGTGGAACCAACTTCAAAGATATTCATTAGATTTGAAATACTGTATGACTCATTTGTATGATAATTAGTGGAAAAAATACACTAGAAATGAAGCCAAAGAACCCATACATAAGTCATAAATATATTTAGCATGTTATAAAATGATTTTTAAATAAATTTACATATGATCACAGCTGATTAATATATTTATAAATGACATGCCCAACATTTTTAACCTGTTTTGACATATTTAAAGAAATCTACCATGTTCGACTTGTGTGTTTGCTGTCAATTTAAAAGGCTTGTGTAGAGTTTAATTCAAATTCAATACATAGAGTTCCTATACATTTTAAAGTTCTTATTTTGACTGATTGGCATATTTGTTGATTAAGTAATTAATGAATAGATTACTTTTATTAAAAGTTTTTTTTTTGTAGATGCGATGCATGTTTACTTACTTGATAAGTAAGTATTCATCACATCTAATTACAGTTTTCAATGTTACCTGTCACCTATGATTTCCCCACGAAAATCATTGATGAAAGGAATTGTTGACACAATATAATTGTGCAAGAGAAGTATAGCATCAAATGTAGAACTCAGTAGTATCAAATGATATATGGAAGGCATTGTGCAAGTTCATTTGGATCCCTTCCAGGGTTAGGTTTGAATGAACTAATTTCATTCTTTTGTTTGTGTCTTCTTCTTGAGACATCAATCCTAAGATTGGTTTGTTGCAGCTCTACATCTCGGCTAGAATCGTTATATAATAATAATAATATGAATGGCAGTGGACATCATTGTCGATTCTATTTATAAACTCTAGTCGAGGCCTTCCTCTTCTGTTTTGTCCTTCTGTCATTCCTTCTAGTATTGTTTTTAGAAGTCCCTCGTGATCAAGTATGTGGCCATGTGTGTGATCAATGTTTTATTTAATATCTTTTTTTCGGGGGGGGGGGGGATAGGAGGAAAAATATTTTACTGTTTCATTTGAACTTACCCTTCTTTATTGAAAGATGGTAGTAATGAATTTGATTTAGTTTATCTTTACTCTGTGGTATAGTTATAATGTAAGATTTTTTATCACAAAGTGGCCTCAACCACATCTGTAGCTAGTACAGTTTTAGAACGGAAGAGCACATTTTTTGTAAACATTCTCTTATATGCCAATAATCTTAAAATGTTTAAATCTGGAAGGGTAGCCTCGCTCCATGATTGACAGCTCGTTTTAATTTGCTAAAACTATTTAGTTAAGAGAAACAAGTTATTGGAAACAATTCAAAATATCAATTATTATTTTTTTTTTAGTTACACATCCTACCTCCAGTATAGCTCTTCTATACTGAAATGGGGGCCCAAATAAATAATATATTTGTTGGAAATTATTATTATTATAATTATTATGTACAGAAATAAAATCTATTTAAAAGGAATTGAAAGAAACAGTCTCTCCACTGATTTAAAAGATAATATATTGACAGAACCAGCTTTCAGTTTTAACGAACCATCATCAGTGTCGGCGAGTCGAGAAGAAAGAGTCAAGCAACAGGCATAATTGAGAGATGGATTTTTCAATTCGTTTCAACATTTTGGACAACTCAATTATGCCTGTTGCTTGACTCTTTCTTCTCGACTCGCCTGCGCTGATGATGGTTTGTTAAAACTGAAAGCTGGCTCTGTCAATATATTATATTTTAAATCAGTGGAGAGACTGTTTCTTTCAATTCCTTTTATTGATTGACTCCACAGCTCAACTTATTTATTAAAATCTATTTGTTAAAATCTAGTATATAACATAAGTTTTTATTTATATTTACATATTATCAGTCTATAATACAAATATATGATAAAAATGAGAAATAAGGCTTATGAGCATACTTTTTTAGGCTGGCATTATTGTTTAGCCTAGTTGTGTTTTATACAGGCTTCATGACGAACTCCCAACTTTCAGGAAACTTGCATTCAATCTTAATATTCTTTATCTTTTTGATTTTTCAGAATGCTACAGTTCAGTGTATTTCAGGAACTGGTTCTCTTAGGATCGGTGCTGCTTTCCTTCAGAAATTTTTTCCGGGCAACAAAGAAATATTTATTCCAGATTTATCATGGGGAAATCACACTCCAATTTTTACTCATGCTGGACTCCCAGTGAAGAAGTACCGATACTATGATCCTAAAACAGTTGGTTTTAATATTACTGGAGCTTTGGAAGATTTATCTGTAAGTATTGCATGTTAAATATTTATGTTTTCTTGGCACAACAACAAAGCAAGGGGGGGGGTTGTACTGGTTTCAGCCTTCTGAAAATGGTATCCATAGATTTTATTATTTCAGTGTAAAAAACTTATTTAATAATTATGGCTAGTTTGATAAAATTCAGTCATTTGATGAAGCCAGAACTCTGGGAAAAGCGATACGAGAAGGACTCAAGATATTTTTGTATTTTAAGGATTACTGGGATGAGAAAAATTAGACATTTATTAATCAATTCTGTGTACAAAAAAACATCTCTAAAATCTGTGGAGATTTAAGTAGGTTAACATTCATATGCTTCCATATGTTTAAATATTATAAATATAATCCATAAATCAAAAAAATTACGAACCAAGTTTTCTGGTTAATGTAATCGTGCTTAATAAACAGATACATTGATTATTCAATTTGCTTTTGTAAGTTAAAAGACGGAGAAAGTAGAGTTGATATGTTAATTACCGAGGTACTGTTTGTTGTATTTTTGTGTATAGAGTGTTCATATTCATCTTGTTAAAAAAATATCAACCTTTATAAAAAAGATAGAGGGTTCGTCATGTCTCATTTATCCGGAATGGAAATCCGTGGCACTTAGATGTTTTTTTATGTTAGGGCACTGCTGACTTACTAATAACCAACTTACTAATAACCTATGGATTCCAATGTGGAAAATATTTTTAAAGTTAAATCCTTAAAAATGGCAATCTATTTCTAGAAAAAAAAACTGCATCTATCTTGTGTAAATATTTGGCAGACGCTGTGCTAAAATGTTTGGACCAAAGATAATTACAGTTATTATATTACTGCACTGCAGTTATTTATTTAGGGTTTATAAAAAGCATAACAATTGTGTTGGAAAATGATTTTATTGGCCTGCCATCTTAGTTTAGACTCAATGACCAATAGCCTTCTCAGGATTTGTTTCCTTGTGAATCATTATATTAATATCTTTTCTCATATAATTAATTACCCTATGTAATTAATAAAAATTATTTTAATGAAATAAATGAGTTATAGACTGTTCAGTAAATAATAAGTAGTAAATTTAAGAATTCAGACCTGAATGAATTTGTTTAAATATAAAATCATAAGCTTTCGAGTAAGCCACCAAGTCTTTGAAAGCGGCTGTAATAGAACAGAAATACTAAAACCAAATTTATTACAAAATAGTTTGTAATAAGCCATAATTACAAACTATTAAAAACCAAAATCATTAGAACAAGGATTAAAAACTAAAAATACAATTACATTAAATAAAATGCTGATTTTTTAGGTCTCTATTATGATGATTAATAAGAAAAGAAAGGCACTTAAGAGACTAAATGTGTTAGTAATAACTATGTTTCACTACATATCCTTTTTAATTAAGTATCAATTGAAAAGGCTTTTTAATTTATACTTGGTCTCTTTCCTCTTTGTTTAACAGGTTTACATGAATATGCTATGTTTATTGTAGTGAAATATAGTTACTACAAACTCATCTAGTCTCTTTAGTGCCCTTCTTTTCTTATTAAATTAAATACTTTTTTTTTCAGAAAATTCCTGACAGATCAATTGTGCTGCTACACGCCTGTGCTCACAACCCATCAGGAATTGACCCTAAGCCTAATCAATGGCAAGAAATAGCTGATGTCATTAAGAAAAAGAATCATTTTCCATTTTTTGACATGGCCTATCAAGGATTTGCTTCAGGTGACTTCTTATTTTTAAAACTTCATGTTTTATATACTAGAATTTTCACTGCATTCCTTTGTTATATTGGGCGCCAGTGTTATCAAAATTATTTTTTAGATAGCACCCCTATCTAAAATGCATTTATTGTATCATATGCCCCATTGAAAATATTATATGTGTTATAGACAAAAACTTAAAACTCTTAAATTTAAATTAAAACTAAAAAACTTAAATTTCAATACTTTATTTTTATTGTGCAAAAATATTATATATAAAATTATATTTATAATTTTATAAATTTTGTTTGTGGAAAATTACATTTGCTACATTATTTTTATATCTGATCATATCTTGTGTATATAATTTCTTGTTACGATCATAGATCTTGAGCAACCTTAGGGGTGGTCAATAACAGATAAGTGACAGCCTAACCCTCACTGGTCATTGTTCCAGTGATACCATTTATGGAATCTAGATTTTAATGAACGTGAACCGAAAAAAATGAATTGCTCTGTTGTTACTAAGTTTTTATTTAAATACAAAACTGACATTTTGGAAATGATATTTCGATTTTAATTTGCAAATGTGTCATAACTGTAAGTAAATATATTGTGCCACTAGACTATACTGACTTTTGCAGCAGTTAAAATTACTCTTATACAAAAAGCAAGCTTTTGTATGTACAATTTCCCCTTGTGCTAACATCTTGGTCAGTCTCTATTATCATTGTTTATTTCTTATAAATCCTCACATTTATGCTAAATTTAGTTTCATTTCAAGGAAGCTTTTGAGAGTTATAGTGCTACATAAGCTGGGTATATATTTAGTTACAAACATATATTTATAAACCTCGACAATATATATTTTTAAGGTCAAGAAGCTTAGAGGAATTAATCCATTCCCCCTCCACTTCTGACATCCAAACAACCTCATAAGGGTTCTGTTTTTTATGGAAAAACACTAATTGAAGTAACTATCATGGCCCAAAGGCTTTAAATAAAAAAAATAATAGCATTTATTTCCATGTTTTACGAGCTATAAAACCTTAGTTAGCGAATTTCAAACTGAAACTTCTTCTTACTCTTATGACAATAGTAATAATAGTTGGTCGACTAAGGTAACAAAAAATGTCTTTTACATTATAATTAAAAGGTATTTTATTGCAGGTGATGTTGATGGAGATGCCTTTGCTGTAAGACATTTCTTAAAAGAAGGACATCAAATTGCTTTAGCTCAGTCTTATGCAAAGAATATGGGACTCTATGGTAAGATCTAAAAGAATTATTGAAATTGAATAAAAATTATGATAATCAAATTTTTAGCTAGTTAACAGTTCTTTTTTTAGTTATTAGTGAGCTGTTGACAATTAATTGTTGTTCTGTTCGACTGTTCTTATTTTATTTTTTCTTTGACAAAGAAGAAGATATTAATTAACCTAAGAATATAATTGTTGGGCATTTCTAAAGATGTCTAGTAATCAATATTATTGGATTTAATCTGTATTAATTTATGTCGGAGCCAATCCAACTGTCTCTTACTTACCTAGTGCTTTCCGTTTTATTATTTACTGCCCTCTACTTCCCTTATCGAATATCTCCTCTTTTATTTATTTACTAATTATTCAAATTATCTGAATTTAAAATTATTGCTGTACTTAATTGTTCATGTGAATGCAGTACATACAGAACTCTAAAAATATATTATTGTCTCAGCTATTGAAATTTTTATTTGAATTATTGAGTCCTTTTTAATTTTTCATATCTTACTTGGTTGAACTCGCGTTAAAACTTAACAAAATATGAAAACTTATTTTCAAGGTTTTAAAAACACTTGTGTAGGACAAAAGTATTATTATTAACTTCATAATCCATATTTCAATCACAAAACAACCACCTGGTTATTTCTACTATATCATATGTTCTGAATATAGGAATAGTACTATGTTTCTAAAAAAATCTGAAACTGGGATTTCACCTGAATTATCTGTTTCAGGTGTTTTAAGGCCAAATGAGTATTTTTACATTTTTAGTTGTCTGTCTGTATGTGTCTGTTAGCATTTACTTCCCAGTATGCTTATGCTAGAGAGTTGAAACTTGTCTAAAAATCAATCTTTAGGTCTAGTTGTGTTTTCCGGAAAATATTTTGATGTCATTGACCAGCATTATCGACTCAGCAAAAATTTAGAAAATTCATGAAATGTAAACAAAGTTTTGATCAATTTGAAAATTAGCACGCATTTAGTGATATTTACAAGACCAACAAGTTTGCTGTTCATCTTATTATCAGTATTAGTTCAATTTTATTAAACTACTTGTATACCTTTTTTTAAAAATTAAAAGTGATTTAATTGAGTGTAAATTTGGTACAAGTGCATCCCTTTATGTAATAAATTAGTACAACAAGTTTCTTTTCAATACCAAAAGTATATCTACGGTTTTTGTTGGATCATAAAAGTTAGCAACGTTGAGCAAGGGCAGTGCCTGAATAGGTGACCATGCAGACCAAGTGCATGCAGTTAAGTTGTCTGTCTGTTTCTTTTTTGTAATTTAAATTGTATTTTGGGATGTACTGTGTTCATGAAGATTAAACGGTGATTATCAATTTATATTAGGATCAATCAAAAGGACCTATACTTCTTGTTGTATTTAAAATATGAAAACATTAAGTTACTGACAAAATAATTATTAACGAACTACTTACTTTTAATTCAGACATTAATTTTTCGGTACTCAAACTAACACTTTACAAAAAATTGAAAACGGGAGAACCATAACACGGTACACATCATAAAAAATGACAGAAAGGGTCATAACATCAGATGACTGACTCATTCCCACACCTTGACTTCTCAGGGTCACAACCCAGACTCAGGTACACACTTCTCTATATAGACCTTTCCTACTCCCTTCCTTATTTAAAAGGGCTTGATGTGCTCATTAAGACTAGAAGTTTTTCACTGATATGAGTTTGAGAGTTGCCCCGTCTATTCATATCCAACAGCAAGTAAGTTTTGACAATAACTGATTCTTCAATTGCTTCTTCAACTTGTGGTAAATATAACCTCTTTAAGCTTAGTAAATTTCTCAACGTTTATTTTCTATGTTTAATTTCTGCAATTTATTGTTTAATTTAAAATTTTTAGGCGAAAGAGCTGGTGCATTTTCTCTTGTTTGTGGGAATTCTGATGAAGCCTCTAGAGCTATGTCTCAGATTAAAATTCTCATTAGACCCATGTATTCTAACCCTCCTGTTCATGGAGCCAGGATTGTGACTGAAATACTTGGTTCTCCAGATCTTAAACAGCTTTGGTAATGTTTATTTTGTACTATAAACAAATATTTTAAGCTTACGTTTTTGTAAATGAAAAATCATAAAAAAAGATCGTAACCAAGTTTATTATGATAAAAAAATTGTCATAACATCTTAAATAACATGCAAGTAATTGTTGACTCTCCAATTTACCAGAGGTCCATATTAATTTTTTTTAACTTAAACATTACTCTTCTGATCAACATTTTCCACAAAAATTTTTGCATAACATCAGGAGAAAGATGATTGAAACTTAGTTTCAACTAAATTTAAAAAAAAATTAATCCAGAAAATAATTAAAGCCTGAACTTACTAAATATTACTAACTGTTTGGAAGTCACATTTTATAGTAGAGAGATGTAATTTTTCCAATATAATAGTTAACTCTTTAAATATTTTAACTGTATTTAAATTAATAAATTACCTTAGGTTGAAGGAAGTGAAGTTTATGGCTGACAGAATAATATCAGTGAGAAAAGAGCTTAAAGATTTACTAGCCAAGAATGGATCAACTAAGTCCTGGGAACACATTACTGATCAGATTGGAATGTTCTGCTTCACCGGTCTTAATTCTCAACAAGTAAGTGTTTTAAGACTGTCATACTCCGAATTCAAAAACGACTTAAGGTGGAGCTGTCTTACAACTTACTCTATGAACCTATAGATCCTTTCTCTCCGACCATCACAGTTCTAATTGTGTCTTTTGAACAAATAGAGCCTACTCTAATCTCTTGATTTACTCAAATTTTTAACATGGATTAAAACTGAGACTATTTTAAAATGTTCAGAATAAGTTAGACTGGAAAAAGCTTTAGACTCGTTTGGATAATAATTATGATAATGCTGGTTTAGAGCCTTGCAGCTCATCAGGGATAACCTTTCAATTAACCTCAATGGTTGTGGCAAATTTCCATGGTGTCAAAGATCAGTATAAATACTGATCCTTTAGACCTTGACCACAGAGGCGAAGTTTAGATAATAAGTGTGCCAAATTAGACTCAAATCTGATTAAAAAGTATGGTTGTTACTTACTGAATCAAATTTGTTCGGGGAAGTGTGAGGGGGTGTAGGGCCTTAAACATAATAGTTAACAATGGTTCAGTTTGATTGTAAGCATCCATTGATAATATGTTTATTTAAAGAAACTGTATCAAATAAAATTATTTTAAAAGTCTGTGAATCAAAGACTTCTTAAAATCTTTGTCTAACTATCAAAGAAACGTCAATGTAAGAGACTGTTTGAGAAATAAGTTTGTTTATAGTTCATTATAGTATATGTTTATGGAAACTTAATGCAGTAATAGTCATTTTTGTAAACTCTCACCAACCAATGTTGACTATGGTTTCACATCATTACATAACACTAATGGTTACAATTTTTTAGGCAAGATGTTAGATCAAGCTATAGAGGTTTAGGATATTATGAAAAAAAGCAATATTCCAGTTAGGGCTCTTCCAAGCAACTATCACATAAATTCCTCATAAATTTGTTATTAATGACTCAATAACATTTTTGAAAATTCATAATGCGAAAAAGCTTAGGATTTAAAATTTGACACGCAAGTAGTCATCTATTAGAACAATAAACGTAACAAGATTGATTTCATTATCAGCATTAGTTCAATTTTTATTGAATGACATGTATACATTTATTAAATATTAATTAAAAATTGAACAACTATCCAGTTTCATCGAAATGTTGCAGTATAATTTTATACATTTATATGCTATATTTATATATAGTAAGTTTCATCTCAATACGGCTAGTTTATATAAGTTTTATGTCTGATAACATGTGTCAAGCAACATCGAGCTAGGTGAAAACATGGATGGGTGACTGCTGGGAATAAAGCAATTATTTTTAGTGTCTGAGGATGAGTGAAGTGAGTCTAAAGCTTACTGCAATATAAATTAGGTGATTTTTAGATTTTGAGGACAAATAAAGCAAGTGCAAAGAGGCGAGAAAGAGTGTACCAAATAGTTGTGAGGTAACCCCGTACCTGATTCAGTTAATTTGAGTGACCTTCAGGCCTATTAAAGAAAAGTGCACTGCAGTGCAGAGCAATATATTTTGGAAAAAGAAACTCTTAGTAATTAAATGTGGAGGTGTTAATATCCTCTCACTATACAATAAATTTATTTTCAATTTTGTCATAGATTAATGTCAAAATACCTATCATGATTTTTATTGTTTGAAGGTTGAGAGGCTTACTAAGGAATTCCATGTTTACTTAACTAAAGATGGACGCATCTCAATGGCTGGAGTAACTTCTAAAAATGTTGAATACTTAGCTTATGCTATGCATCAAGTAACAAAATGAGATAAACTTGATTAAACTGGACTACTAATCAAACTGCACAAAATCTGTGAAAAACTACTTTCATTTTAACGTACTGCATTTTATACAGAAAGCTTTAAAATGTTGTTTATATTTGTTATCAAATTTTTATTATCATATTGTTGTTACTGAGATTTTTAATATGTAAAATAAAATAATTATTAAAATAAGTTAATTGATTTTGACTTTTGAGTGTAGAAGATTTTTAATGTACTCTAATGTAACTCTTGATTGTCTCAAATAGTTCTTAATATCTATCTGATAGAATATTTTTTGTCCATCATTTCTTAGTACAGGAGTAGGAACAATTTTAATTGCTATTCTAATATTACTGAAGGACAAAAGAAAAAAAAGGTTTAAAAAGCTAATTGTTATCTTTTATTTCTACATTTCAGACATTTTTTACAATTAAAATTTATTCACACAATTGTTCAGTAAATTTACAATTAGGGAAAAGGTTTAAAATTTAAATCAGAACAATTACTGAGAACAAAATTTTATAATTACTGAATTATCTACAATTTAATATTATTCTTGTACTTAAGTAAAGAGTGGGGTTATAGGAGACTTGTAAAAAACCTTGACTGTTTAACTCAATACTTTCAATAAAAGACACACTTTTATTAATAATTGATCTGTATGTAGTTATTGCTGTTAAAATTACTCAGCTAATATGTTTTAAATTTAACATAACTTGATTCATTTTACAGAGTAGAATCCATTTTCCTCTAGTTTGTATTAAATAATAATCATTGCAATGCTTATTTCACTAAATGTTTATTTTGTTCAAAGACTCATAGTTGGTGCTGGTTTGAGTTAAACATTTACCATTGCATAGAGGTCAGAATGGTAAATCTTCTTGTATTATTCTCCTTGTATTATTATATTATATTCTTGTATTCTTCTTGGTTATATGGTTCTACATTCTCTTTAATTTCAATTTATTTCATCAAGTATTCTCATTGTTAGTATTTATTTAGATCTCTATCATCAAATATTTTATTTAGAATCAAAAGTAATTGAAGGGCTTCCAAATTCATGAACTTCGTTGTCATAAATATCCTCCGGGAGTTCCTCTCCTTCTGATGGAAAATAAGTGGGAAAATGTAATGGACTTTCTTTTCTTTTCCTGTAACATAATAATTTAACATTTCAAATACAAGTAGATCCTTGAAATTAGAACAGATTAAACCAACTAGGTTAATTTTATTATATGGTATAATTAAATAAATATTTTTTAATACATTTAAAAAACAAGATAAATAAATACCTACATATTTATAATAAAATATTTAAGCCCAAGATACCAAAATCTGGAAAGAAAAAAGGCTGACAATACAAGTTATATCACGACACATACCCATGGATAAAATTGCCTATTTAGAGTTACTTCTGTAACATTGGTCAATAGAATCTACACAATATATTTATCATAATATAAGTAGCTTGTATTTAAGTAACTTTCCTAATCATATGTTACCTTAATTTTGATAACTCTTTCTCTTATACTTGATTATGTTAACTTTTCTAATTTGTTGGTTTTCTTTAGATTTAAGCTTAGTTTTGTTGTTTGTTTAAAAAAAATCTCATAAAATACACCTTTTAAACCCCCCCCCACGAGCCCAAACTTAACCAATACCCTTGGTTGAAAGCTTGCCCGTTTGAACCTCAACTCTTTTGGACTGTTGTCTTAATTTTTGTACACCTTTTCTCGTCAGCTTGTTTTGATTATATTATTAAAATTAAATCGCACTTAAATAAGGATGGCTAATAAAACTAAAACAGTCAAAGATAAATACCAACGATCAAATTCAAACAGCTGTATGAACAAAATAATTTAGTCATAATTATTTTTTTGAAAATTATTGTTAAAAATACAGCTGTAATGAATAATATTTGTCGTCAAGCAATTTGAACTACAAAAACTAGCTAAAATAAATTATTTTTCTAAAGAAGAAAAATAAACGTGGAAAAGTACACAGATGTCTTAACATAAATAATAGTTTATTTTTTAGCCACCAGAGTGGCCACTCAGCACTTGCATCAGTCTAAACCCCTAGCTACTTTAGTGCCTCGAGTTGTTGTAGAGGAAGTTATTGGAAACGTAATGTTGCCTGTCATTGATAAAGGATGTTTTGTGGGACAGATATTCATACAAAACAATTTTTTTGGGCAAAACAAACAACTCAGAGGGTTTGTATATACAATATTTTGACAGCTGACCTCATCCTTCATTCTTATCTGTTATTATCTTAATGAACTGCCAACCATTTTAAAATATTGAGTTTTCTAAATTCAATACTTTTCTGAAAACAAGCTTTTTATGGGATTCAATTTCAAGGGTTTGAGGCTATTACATTTAAAAAAGTTTAGCACTTAGTTATTCTATTCCACTATATTATAAAATAACCATTGGATTAAAAATATTTTACATGACACTGACATTTAAATTGTGTAATATGCTCATTTCACATTTTTTAATACTTTGGTTTATAATCGTAGTCTATCAAGGAGATGCAAGGCTGTAAGTATATGATCCTATATAATGGAGATTATACATGATGATAACATCAAATTTTATTAATTTTTACAATATTTTGAAAATTGAAAAGTCAATCTTGACAGCTATGCATGTCAATGGATAACTTCAGGTTAAATAGTTCCGAACATTCTAAAAACAAGGGTGAAGTATATTAAAAAGTTAATAGTAATATATGTAAAGTTAATAGTTTGATGATGCATCTTTAAACTATTTAATATACTTATCAATTTTATCATTTTCTCAAATTCTAATACATTGAATTTTTACTATATACAGGGTGGTACATTTTAAATATATCACCTGTATTAACTCAGCTTCGTGTGGAGCCATCTCAATATAATTGGTATCTACCCTTACTAGTTGATCACTGGAAGTTCAAATACCTAATTTTTTGTTTACAGTCTATCGTTTAGTTTAAAAATCCCAAGATCATAAGTATTTTGGGGATTGACCAATCAGAGAAGCCGCTGCCAACCTCTCACTTAAAAAGAGAAAAAAATCCCTACCACAATAACCTCTGTAGGGAAAAAACCTTCTTCCTGGCAATCTTTCACTTTGTTTGTGGTTCTTTTTTGATTACATCGTTTTGAAAATTACTTTCAAATTAATCTTAAAAATGATATTTTAAAATAAAACTACACAAAAGAAATGTAAAAAAACATCGCCAAGAAAATACGGGTAAAATAACCTGATTTGTTTACATAGTTCTTTCCCGCTCCTTTCTTGCAGGGATTTTTTTCTTAAGAATCAGTGGTGTCTAAACTGACCTGTCAAGATTTTTAAACTAAACGATAGACTGTAGTAATAGTCTGGTATGTATGGTAATCTAATTACCAAAATGTGTTTTGCTACGGTAACTTAAAAAGTTAATTGGAGCACATCTTTAAATATAAAGATGACATAGTTGCTGAAGTAGTTAATAAACTACTTCAATAACTATGTCATATCCCAAACAATTGGACACCAATATCATTCAATTTTGGTAATCTTTCCTCAAGCTATCATTTGGCATTGATAATTAGAAATAAGCTAACTGGTAAACCAGAATTCAGCATTTCTAATACATTGTATGAAAAAATTTCCAGAATTCAGCGACATTGGTATAAAACTATTCAGGATATAACAGTTTCAGAAATGATCTAAATAATGGTATGCTACAATTTAACTTTTAAAAATTACCATATAAAAACACATTTTGGTAATCACATTACCATACTTGAAAAACGATTACAAAAAAATAGTTATTTAAACTCCCAGTGGTTGACTTGTTAGGGGTAGATACCAATTTTATTGCTATAGTTCAGTACTGTAACCAGGGTGATGTATTTGAAATGTAACACCCTGTATAACAGAGTTTGAAGAGAAATTTAATTAATATTAGAAATCAAATTAATAATCATTTAGTAATGTTTTTTTATTTCAGAGTGTTTGGAAGGCACAAGAGGCATTCACATATGAAAAAACATTTTACTAATGCAAATAAATCAATAATGAATCTAACAGTACAGCAAAACTTTGCTATCCATTCAAGACCCCCAACATTGATGCCAAAAACAAGGATTTAAATTAATGTTTTGGTAAGCAAAATATGTATTCAAATACATATGTATATGCATACATATGTATTCAAATACATATGTATATGCATACATATGTATGCAAATATGTATTACTCCCTCTTAGACACAGGGAGGAATACATATTTACATTTCTTTTAATACATGATAGTCAATAATGTACCAATTAAAAAAAATCGATTGATCAATGGTAAATAATTTATTTGAATAATAATTATTTAAGTAATATTGGAGTAAAATATAGTTAAAAATACACAAATAAACTTGTATCCAAGAAAAAACCCCAGTCAAAAGAAGAAGAAAAGTATTTTGTTTGCACTGTATCCCAAAGCTAGAATATCCATCTGAATTCAGCTTTTTTAAGACCTTCTGAGTGGTTTTCATAAAGTTGCCTACCTGTATGAGTGTGTCTGTTATCATCGTAGCTCCCAGTGTATTTATGCTAGAGTTGAAACTTCGTAAAAATCAGTCAATAGGAATAGTTTTGGTATCCTATGTGTATGTGTTCAGTTCCATCTCATTATCAGCAATAGTTCAATTTTATCAAATAATTTGTACGTTTTTTAAAAAATTGAAAAAATAATCCAACTGAGTTGAAATTTGGTACAAGTGTATACCTTTACGTAATAAATAAGTACACTGAGTTTTATTTCAATACAACATGTATATCCATGATTTCTGTTGGATCATAAAAGTTAGCAGCATCAATCATGGTCATTGCTTAGATGGGAATGAAACTAATTTATTTACTATCTGAGGTCGAGCTGAGTGAGTCCGAAGAAGTGTTGCAATATAAATTAAACTTGTATATTTTGAGGACGAGCGTAGTAGGGTCCTAAGTAGTGGCGTCTGAAGAAAAATGGATGAGCATAGTGAATCCGATATGATGAAGAAACGTTTTGAGGTACCCTGTCCCTGATTTTTATAATAAGGCAATTGAATGTCTTACTTTATCTCAAATAATACTTCAGTATCAAGATTTGTATCAATTTTTTATTCCTCATATATATCTTTTCAAAAATTAATATCTAATAATACTTTGCATAAGAGAGATGACACATATAAGTTAAAGACATTGAAACAAAGAAATACCCCCTACTCATTTTAAAACTCAGTCATTTATAAATGGTAAAAAACATCGCAGTTTAATGGTCTATCAATTATTTCTCATTTTTTTAAATGTACAAGTAAAAAGATTGAATGTACAAGTTGAAGATTGAATGTGCACTCCCCATTTTCTCCCTTGGGAATAAAAAGTGATTCCTATTATTGGTGTATTAAAGCTAATTATATCAATTTTTTAAGGGAGTGTTATCCTTTAAATTTATACATAGGGCCAATCAATTTTTGTAACACGTTACCGGGGGGGCGGCATCCCCAAAATCTATTTCTTTGAGCATTTCCTAATCACCTATAAACTAAATAGTTTAAAGTTTCATTATATATTTATTTCAGTGGTTAGCTTTTTGTAAACAGTAGTTAATATATTTATAAGTGAAGTTGCTTGTTTTGAATTCAGTAGCCTATTCGTTTTCTATACTGTAGTATTTAGCTAATTATAGTCATAGCTATTATCTTTTTTCTAAGCTTAATAATGAATATATTAGTTTCAAAGCAGTATACCTTAATGGAAGAACTGTGTCATAAACATATATAGTAGAATTAGTAGCTCCAGGTATAGCTAATCCTTGTACATAAAGCACATTATACTTAGTATTTATTCTCCATACCTGCAAAAGAATAATTAGGTGAAAATAAGAACTAGCAAGTTACAGCTTCTTACGTAGGAATATCAGTTGGTCAACCTTGAGTTAAGAAGAATGAAATTTCTAAACATTTATTGGACAAATTCTTAGAATTAAATATAAAAGCGAAAATTGTCATCTAAGTATATTAAGGTTTAGTATACATGCAGTATAGCCTAGCTGTATATGTGCTTATGCTTCTTAAGTTTCTTTTCATAATTTGACCTTTTATTTTTTTTTTATTGCCTTAAAAATAATTTATGTGTAAATTTAAAAGTATTGTTTGAACAAAAAAATGAACTTGATACTTCAGCAAAGACAAAAAATACTCAGGATATTTTTTAAAAAAGTATAGTTGCCCACCTTGAGACCTCTATGATATCTAATCTTATTGCCCATAAAGCCAGGAATTTTAGTACCAGGCCATATTCTAGCCTTATTGCCTCCAGCACCAACGTTACCTCCTCTTCTATGTGTCTTTGTAACACCGTGAGAAGCAGGCATTCCTTTGAATCCCCATCTTTTCATAACTCCTTGAAATCCTCGATCAATCCTGTAAAATAAAAATTAGTAGAGGTCAGAAAAATTTACAGATTATACAGAAAATATAATTGGTCAAATAATAAGAGCAAATACTTACTATTAATTAGTCCAGTACATATTTATTTATAGCTATAAAACTGAAACAGTAAAGCTGAATGATGCAATAAAAGTAAGCATTTGTAATGCTTGGTGCATTAATGCAAACATATCAGGAACTTTATACAGGAGTTTAACCCTTCTACAAACATCATTAGAGCTACATAAAAAATAAAAATACTACATAGACACAACTATTAGCAAATTTCAAAAGGAAAAATGAGTTTGAGGTCACAAAAGAGGAGGGGGAGGGGGGGTCTGATGATCATTAATATATAATTTTATACTAAGTTAGAAAAAGTAAAGAGTAATTATGCCTCTATTGATCATGAGATGTCACAGTATACAGGACAGAGAATAAATTAATATTTTGACGTTTGTAACTCTTAAGACAGTAACATTATACCAACAATTTTTCTTAAAAGTCATAAATAATTCTGGTGGGTAGGTCCGCAAGTTGAGCGAATTTTCTTTGAAATGCCTGCTTTGTTACTCATCAATCCATTTCTTGAGCAAGTTTCCGGTATATGCTTAATAACCTGAGTGTTACTCACAACTTCTTATTTAATTTTTCCAAATTTTTAAAGGAATGTTCAAACATTTATCCCAAAGATTTTGCAATGTAAGGCACAATATTTGCAGTCATTTAAAGCTCAGTCTATGCAAAAATTTAGTGCATTTTCTTAGAAAAATTAATTTGTAGAGTTTTTTTATTATAGTAGACTGCCAGACTTACGTCCTTCCAATGACATCAACCGCATCTCCAGGTTGGAAATGAGTAGCATACAAAGGTGTACCAGGCTGTATTGCTGCATTCGGTGTCACTAAAAATCTCCCGAGAATTCTTTTAGGAGGGAGACCAGCATCAGCAAACAAACCACAATATTCTCTAGTATACTGAAAACATAAATTCACATTATTTCTTTGTAATCCTTCAAATAAGTTATGTATTCCTTATTTTTTTTTTATTGATGTCAATGGTTAGCATAAATATTAGAAGGATTTGAAAATTTGTCGGCACATAAATAAATACAGTGACATAAATTATAAGGATATTAGTAATAAATCAGGCATTTCAGTATTTAAGCTTACACTGTTAAATAAGAACTTAAATGTTGATTTTCAATGTTTTATCAGAACATCATGTTTATTATAATGCTATTTGTACAGCTGTTAATTACTTGTGCATAATATAATAACTTGGTGAAGTACACAAAGAATTAATAATTAGTTTAAATAATGAACTATGAAGCCGCCTCCGTGGTTGAGGTCGTTAAGGCGTCAGTTATGATACTGACCTTCGACACCACGGAGGTCTGGGGTTTGCATCACAGGTTACGCTCTCAGTTTATATTAAGATTATTGTCGAAATAAATTGTAGCCAACTTTAGATTACACTTGGAGCATAATAGTCGCCATACCACCTCAAGTGGTATGGCGACTCATCCTTGATAATACCACTTAGTGTGGTATGGAGACTAGTGATTCTCAAACCAAACTTATCACTAGAAAAAAGTTAAAGAGCTCAGCCACCCTTTAATATTGAGTAAGTTACCTTTTGAGGGTCTTGACTTTCTGCACCAACAAGTAGACAACCATACTTTTTTAAGTTTTGGGCTTGTTTAAAAGTATCTGGTTTTTTAGGTGGATCATATTCTTCAGGTGGAGTATACTTCACAACATGATTATCAACTACCTAAAGAAAAAAAAAATTAAATTATGTTTAGGGTATAATGATCTCAGCATACCTCAGAATAGCAATTATACACAAAGCTATCATTTACAAGTTCCACCATTTTTTTTAAATTATTGGTAGGGCTCTTACATATTTAACATAAAAACATTACCTTTACATAGAAACAATTGATTGTAAATTTATTAAGTTAATTTGATATAAACTAATTTATATCAAAGTAACTTATTAATTAGTAATTATTAGTTAATTACTAATAGCTCTTTGATATAAATTTTATGTGTACAAAAAATAAATTGGCAGAATATGTGGTACTGCAATGCCACGTAGAAGAAAATTAATTAACAGAGAAATTAAAATTAATTTTATTGAGAAATAAAATTAACAGAATTTTCTCTGGACCATGTGAAGGGTGGGAGTCCAAACACTGTCTCTACTGCGTTACCCCTCATTTTTACATATCTTTTACTATCACCATATTAGTGAATGAACCATTAAAAACAAGTAAATGTACAAAAGTACAACCAGGCCATTAAATTAACGTTGACATGGTTTTGAACTTTTGAAATGCTCTCTCACAAGAATATCTTTTGACTCAAGTTTAGAATTTACAATTACTAAGTACACACTGCGTATTCAACAGGCGATCGTGTTGATTACATATGCAATACGGTCAACTAACTTCATGGTTCCTACAGCGTCTTTGTTTAGTCGATTGAGTGAGATTACGTGATAACTGATCCCGCCAAAACATCGCTTCTTTAATAGTGAAGGTTCACTTTTGGTTATAAGGAAGTTTAAAACAAAAAATATAATTAATTAAATTGTGATTTCTTTGCGTAATAATGAAGGTACACTAAAAAAATAATATTCCAAAAGTTATTTGATCAAAAACGGTAATATTGAAGTGAAATAAAAGTTTTACGAGAAGGTTATCCGTTAAATACAATCGTCTCTAAAGGTACATACAGCGTATTGAGGGATCCATTTAGATTCCATCTCCCTAGTTCTAGCGAACGCCATCGGATCCCCTTCGCAGGGTTCATACAGCTAATATTACCGTATTGAGAGATCGTATCCAATTCAATCCGCGGATCTAGAAGTGTGTGTGAGCTTACTAAATCTTTGACTTACTTGTAATAGAGTTGTCCAAATGATATCTCCATCTTTATCCCACATAGGATATTGTCCAATTTTTCTAGTAATAAGACCACATCGTCTGCTTTTAGGAGTCCACTCTCCATGTAAAGGGGGTTCATTTCTTAAAGGACTTTGGTAAGTACTAATCCCACTTATTATAGCTGGTGGACCAAATTTATCATGGGTTACTTGTTTGATAAATTCTGTATTATCTTTGGTCAACTGTTCATTATATTCCGAATGCTCTTTCTTTAGATGCCACAATGGAAACTTAAGTTTTGGTTTTGCTAAGATTCTTTTGCCTCTAACAGGAAAAATGCAGGTGACTCCTCCAAGAGCCGGTGATGCTATTGAATCGAGTCTGAAATTCCACAATTTATGAAGCTATTAGCAATAAACAATGTTTATTGAATAACATAAAAACAAACAACTTTAATTCTACAAAAGAGCAAAGACGTTAACATTACTCACAAATTGAATGAAGGTCCTAAGAGATTTCTTTGAATCGAAGGAGATGAATACACCAACACTCTATTGAAGACTGAAGCCATTTTGAAGTAACGAATTCTATAAATTGCTGATTTTATTAATCATATTAAACAAATTTGCAAAGCATTTTTTAAAAATAATATAAATAAATAAATAAAAATGAAAAAAAATAATCACGTTTTGAATCCTTATCAAAAGTTATGTTCTTCTTGTTTTTCTATAGGAAATTATAAAATAAAATACTGCAGACAGAAATAAGTTTGATTTTTCATATTTTCATTTCTTCACTTTAAAACGATAGAGATAAATAACATAGATATACATTGTCTATTTAGTTTGTTGTATTTGTTAATTTTAAAAGAGAGCAACGCCTTTTTTGTTTATTGCTGCCTGGTATAATTTATTCTAGGCCAAGTTTATCTTATTTTCAAATCATGAAAACTTTAGCATCTTTGATACAACGGATTACTTGAAAACAAATAAATTGTTTTAGAATTTACAAAAGATAATGTCTTTGAGGTCTCCAAAGCCAATATTTTTGATAAATTTAATATTTTTCGGTAAAATTCGGGGCTAAAAATGTTGTGATATTTATAAAAATGATATTAATTTTTTAATTGGCTTATTTTATATTACTATTCAATTACTTACTTATACATAAATAGTTAAATTTAAGCGAATTATTTTAATAATTTTGTATAAAAATTTTTCAAATAATGTTGATTATACTTACTACGCTGTCATATTTATGAAGTCATCAGGTTCTGTTAGTTAAAAGCATAGAGATATATACTAGAGGGGGCATGGCCTATCTTAATATATTGAGAGGCCTGAAACATTTTAGTGGGGCTCTGTGTAACCACATTGAAACCTCCTCCAGGAGGGAGTAAAGGTTATAATTAATCAATTGTTTTCGGCTTCCCGCAGATTGATAATTTACTGTTTTTTTGTTCTGTTTGATGAAAATGATAATCGAATGTTGTCAGGTTACTTTTTCGATGTTTCAAAATTCAACCAATAGGGCCCCTCTAGTAATATATCTCTATAGTTAAAAGAGTGTAAAAGTAGATAAAAAGTTATTAGTGACGTCATAAAGTGACAAAACCTTTTTATAAACTTGTTTCGCGTGAGTGCCTGGCGCTAGGTAAGATTTTGGAGAAGATGGGAAACTATTTCTAGAGTTAAAGGTTTTCGCGTGAGTGAAGATTCGAAGATATATAAAAATCATAAAATAGAACTAATAAAGATGTTTATCAGTAAAATAATTCTAAATAATAAATAAAATCTAAATAAAGATGGATATTTTCTTAGGGATATTTGTGTGTGTAGGTTGGCCATTCTTTAAAATCAACATGATTTGCAATTTCATATTCGTTTCAGTTTTGTGTTCTACTTAGTATTTTGAATATCTTTAAAAACATGATTTATTCTTTTCCTTTTTGTGCGCGTTAATTAATAATTATAACTGCTCCAACCAACCAATTAGTATTTTTATTAAACGAGGCAAATGCAGCAAGGAACAGCAGAAAAAGAAAATTCATTGCTCTTATGAGAAGGCGTTGAACCAAAGTTTTATAAATAGAACTTCTATTTATTCTATTTCTAGTTCTATTTCTTATATTCTTTCTATATTATTTTTTTCTAGTTCTTATATTCTAGTTCTGTTTCTAGTTCTATTTATAAAACTTTGCGTAGAACCAATATCAAAAGCAGAGTTTATTACTGCGACCGCGACATAAATTTGAGCCGCTGAATCAATATTTTGATTAATTACCATAAGGAAAAGGTAAAGAAATCCATATGTTTAATAAACAACCAAAGAAATTAAAAGAAATAATAATTATTAAAATAACCCGATTTTGGACACCGGGTTCACCCCCGATCAGTGTCTACCCGACATATCTGGATTCAACCTACAAATTACCAGTGTCGATATCGGTGTTCAACACCGGGTTGAACCTCCGTCTACACGGAGTAAAATCGGGGTCGAGGAATCAACCTGGTGTTCAACACCTCGTGTAGGACGAAGTGTGTATTCGACAGTTGGTATTATCAGTATTTGAATGTTGAGAAAGTTACGGAGCCTATTGTTTATGAAAAATGAATGACGTCACAGACCCTTAGCCATCTAGAAAAAAAGTGACCCTAATTTGTAGGCTGCTTAGAAAAAAAGTAGATCTTTGTTTAGAAAAAAAGAATAATTTAGAGGCAAAACTTGCGTGTACCTTGTTACTATGTATTTTATTAAAACTTTTATTTTTTGTTGATTCATTATTGATATTTTTTTTCGTTTTGATTAACTTCATGAAAAAATAATAGTAGTTTGTTGTTAATTTATATTTGTAATATCGAATAAACAATTAAACCCTCAAGATTATTTATTTGGGAAGAGATTAATAACTATTATTCTTATAAGTGAGTTGAAATATTTGTATGCAACAAGCCATTAAAGGAAACATTTCTGACACGTAAGATTTTTAATTGCTTTGGCTTCAACTTGCAGTCAAATTATAAATGACTTGCCTCACCTTCACCTTAAAAGACATTGGTCAATTATTAGAGAAGAAAATGTCGATCCATCGCTTTTTGTAATAATATCACACAGCTTATAAAATATTTGAATTCTTTGTGTGATATTGCAGCGGATTTTGCGATTTAAATCCTTATCTGATTTATTGGGTATTTAAAAGTACTAAATAAATTGGAATAATTTAATCATAACTTAACTTTCCTATATGCAAAATAGCCAACCAGTGTGATGTAACACGTAATGTAAGGAAATTGTTTTCAAAAACCACTAGGCCCAGAAGGTTTTTGATTTTTGAAGTTACGAAACTTCATGTAAATGTTATAGTCCAAATTTTCTTTTTATTTATTTGAAACTCTTTTAGTAAACTCAAGTTTTTTGTTAGTTTCACCACATTAGTTTGGAGGATAAAATAATTGGGAAAGTTTTGATATATGGTTAGCATTTTTCTTTATTAAAGAAAAAAATCGGGTACGGGGTACCTCGGTACTTTTCCTCGCCCTTCAGACTCGCTTCGCTCGTCCTCAGAATAGCATAAACTTCGCATAATCTTAAATGAGAAAAAGTTTCGATTTTTACTCGATTTATTAAATTATTTGAATTTTTAGCGGAAATTTGTAACCTTGACAAATGTAAACAAACTTTTACGTTTAACAAAAGTGTCGAACTAATTAATAATTAAGTTCGCTTATAACTTTTTAACTAATTAGTAGATTTTGATCGGAGTTTTTTTTATTTGTTCCTACTTTTTTGCGGTTCCAACGACGTGTTATATGTCAAAAACACGTGTCTACTTTTGGTATTATTAAGCGTCAAAATTTTAAATTTCAAGAGTAAATAATTTCAAAATGGCGGCCAATATCAAAACGAAATTCTTAAGATTTGTTTGTCATATTGAGAGGTATATTTCTGCTAAATTTCAAGTTCTCTATATATGTTCGTGTGTTTGAACGAAATCATGGTTGCTATTACGGTCTATAATGTTTTTGTTTGGTTTAAAACCGCCAATAAGGTTAAAAAAAACACGTACTAAATTTCAACTCAATGGTACGGTTTTTCAATTTTTAATGAAACTTGGCATTAAACTAAGGGTATACTCCTTGATTCAATTTCGCTTTCAAAGTAATAATATAATATAATAAATTGATTTCGAAAATTACACAAACAATGCAAAATAAATATTAGGGAAACCTTAGTTATTATTGCATGGACACGCAAGCTGACTTATTTTTTTTGTTTACAGGTTCCTGCTAGCTTGCCTGATGATGTTTCAAAAAACAGCAAATAAATAAAGGTACTGAATTGATTAATTTAATTTGGGTTAAAATAGTTACATAATTATTTTTATAAACTTAAAAAAATAACAGAAAGAAATTTCTTGCGTAAGAAATTAATGAAAAGGTTAGGAAGATTTAATGATAAAATAAGAGAAATTTCGAAGAAAAACTAATAATCGTTAGACTATATTTTTCCCCTTCTTCGCCTCCAATCATAATTCTGTCTGTAAATAATAAATTTACATAGTTTAAACTAAAAATTCCTTAGAAAACCAGGGGCCGTTATCGTTCTTTTAAAAAAACGATAAATGTCCATTTGAAACTAAAATGAAGTTCACAATAGCAAATTCTATTTCGAAAACACGCTTCTGTTACTGCTACGCGCTTCTGCAGTCAAATTAAATTCGACAGCAGTTGCAAAAGCGTGTTTTCAAAATAAAATTAGTTATTGTGAACTTCTTTTTTGGCTTTTATTGTTGTTTTGTAGGCTATTATCGTCGTTGTTTCATATCGGCATCGAATTGAAATTTCTATAACTAAGTGTTTTGGGTGAAACAGGCTTGGACGCCTGTAAGTGTCAAGTGCATGTTTAGTTAATACATTTATAAGTATATTTACTACATTATCTAATAAAATAATTTATATTTTTGTTATTTTGAACCACAGAAGCAGCGTCTTGCTGTTGTTATTCCTATTAATAACGTACGTATTTTAAATTTAAGCTCGAAGGTGGAACATTGATAAGAATAACGTGCAAACAAACGCTAAAAGTCACTTACGTTGAAAAGGACAATGCTGTTAAATATTTTATGAAATCGTGATCCAACTTTTTTCCTACTACAGCATAGTTAAGGAAAAAGTAAAAATATATCCCAAATAATAAAAGCAAAATAATACGATGTCGTTTCTTTAGAGATTTTAGGGATTATTATTTGTTCTGACAGTTTTCAGTTATTTTCTATTATTTTTCTCGTAATATGTACTTATATTGGCTATTTCATGCTTTCTTTTCCCTCTCGTGGCTGTAAATATAATCAATAATTAATACGTTTTATGGTATTACCTTTTTATTTTGAATTATTTATAAAAAGATTTTAAAAATCGGGTACGCCGTTCCACGAAACGTTTCCTCAATGTTTACAATTAATTAACTAAACCATTTTTACTTCATAATTACATAAAGGAATACAGTCATGTCAAATTGCAGCTCTTATTTTATGTCTTTCCTTTTTAGCTATTTTTACTTTTCCTTATTTATGCCTTAAGAATAAAGGAAAAGTGTTGTGTCTGCAAAAAATCCAAAAACGCGTGGGATTTCACCTGATTATCATGTTCAAGAAGACCTTCTGAGTGGTTTTTACAAACTTTAGGTCTAGTTGTGCTATCTGTAAATAGCATTAATTTTAAATAAATTAAAAAATAAAATAAAAAGTAATACGTGAATATAAGAATTAAACTTAAAATCCTCAGCTTTATGCTGATTTAAATAAATATTCATATTATTTATTACACATTTATGTTGTATTTTTTCAAATGATATTTACTGATTGACGTGAAACTGTTCCATTAGACGTTATGTATAGAATTTTTTTTTGCATGAATTAGCTTCATTTATCATAAATATGCTACATGTAAGTTGTGAAATATAGTTTATTTAATTTTATGAAATTTAGTCTATTCTGTGCCCTGAACTATTCTCTTTTCTTCTCGACATGAATACGTGTTAAAATCGAAAAATAATCCAATTAAATTTAAATTTACACGTATATCGTACATGTGTATCGTTTTGTATTAAAAAAACATTTTGTATTTCTCTTATATTTATTATCATTATCGTTTTAATTCTGATTTTTTCAATACACTGCTTCATTTAGGATTCAATCCAAGCTCCCTGGCTTTTAGAGAATTGTGAATGGAATTCTTCAGAAAATTTTTCTTGTAGAACTTGTGGGGTGGGTAAGGTTTCTGTCGGGACTGTCTCTATTCTTTTCAAATTGATATAGTTAGTTAAATTGCTAAATTTATTCTTTCAATCTATAATGTCTTTCACAAATTAAAATAATTCTGGTCTCGGAGGTCCGAAACTAGGGTGAATTTTTTTTCTGGTTTTTGGTTTTTAACACGAACTATTATTACTATTGAATTTTCAGAAGTTATATGCGTTTCATAAGTTATACAATACCATGGTCATCATTCGATTATTGAAACTACACTGAATTATTCACGCTTATTTAATGCTCATTGTAAACTACATTGAGCCTTTGTTAACAGTGCTAAATCCTGAAAACATTGAGCAACATGTTAACAGGAATGCAACTGCTCAGGCATTACTAGAAAGTTAAGCAAGAAAGGGATTGTCGACTTCTTGCACAAATTTCGCCCAGTTTATGGACCTCTTCGAACAAAGATGAGTTGAGTTAAACAAGAAAAGTTGTGTGGGTTATCGTTTTTGATAGCTTAAATTATCGTTTCAAATATCATATTTACCACGGTAAAAGCGTAGTCGTGGTGATTATTCGAAAAACCTAAAATACAGTAGGTAAATAACCTATCCCGTCGATACGAGCGCTTAAAGTAATCAAATCCAGGGTTCCAGGTTTAAAATTTTGGAGATTATTACGACTAAATAATTCTGGTGTGGAGGCCCATATACCGGGAAAATGTCCTTCGTAAAGTGTGCTACTTGCTCAACTGCATGCCGGACGAATTTCCTTTTATATTCCTGCTTCCGAGCGGAACAATCCATTTCTCGCTTTCGTTTTTGGTTTACGCCTTGTGACTTGTGCGTAGTATAGCATTACGACAAGTTAAAAACATTAATCAAATTAAATGCGCATATTTATATCATTGGTTATACAAAACTATGCTCATCCTTCCAAAATTAGTAGGTGCACACCATTATTTGCACTAATTTAAAGCATAGTCACTCCTTACATTTAAAAGTTTTTAGCGCTTTTCCTTTGATAAATTAAGAAAATTGAGCAACGAGTCGAAAAGCTACTGCTCAAGTTACATTTATAAACCGAAAACGTAAGCAAGAAATTTATTGTTACGCACGGAAGCACGAATATAAAAGAAAATTCACCCGGCATGCGGACCTCTGCTTCAGAATTATTAGTTTTTAAGAAATTAATTACCTATAATAAACATTTCAAATTCATTTAAATAAGGTCTCTACGGATAAATTAATTCCTGCTTTAAGGAGCAATAATTTTAGATTTTCCAAGTGGGTGCTTGAGGTCGATTAAACGTAGTTATGCTCCTTCTTATTAAAGGTATCTTTGCTCGTGGTTTCCAATTAAGGTGGAGACCACACGTGACTAAAATGTATGTATATCAATTACCTGGTATACAAATATGATTTTCCTGGGACGTCTTCATTATATTTTCCTGTTCTAGTGGAAAACGTGCTCAATATTGCTATAAGCTAGATTAATGCTTTAGACACAGCTTTCAATGTTTGTATATCTTACGAAGGAATTTCATCTCTTTGAGACGAAAAAGGTAGAGTGTTATATAACATTGCTTTGGGCCTCTTCTTGCCTCGTTACAATTTTACCCTTTTTCTTTAAAAATAAAAAAAATAAAAATCTAGTATCTAAAAAGATAATATTACAAAAAAACTTATTATCTTTCCGAACAAAAGCGCTTTAGTTAGGAAATCCATATATAATAGCAAAAAAGCAATTTAATAGAAATGAAAATATTTAAAGATTAATATTAAGAAATGGAAATAGTGAGTCTAATAAGAATCCCCTGTTTTTTTACTTTTTTATTAAAAATGAAAAAGTCTATTTTATAATTTCAAGATTGTTTTACATTTGAAAGCAAAGTGTTTTTATAAAACATTCTGATAGGCGAGAAAAAAGAAAAATACAACAAGAGTTCGATACAAATATCTTAATTTAAAAAAAAACGTATTTTTCAAAAATACTAAATAAAATTTATCTTCATTGTACGATACTAAAATTTGGGGTGAAATGCTATCAAAAATACACTTGAATACTCTTTGGGGAGCTGATATATTTACAGTAGTTTGCACGCCATCTGCTCAGCTTAAAAACTAAATTTTTATATTTAATTAAATACAAAATGTATATTTTTAAGATTGACAGTTAGGTTGTTACATTAATGATTCAAAAAGTCAGTAGAATGCGATTTTATTGCCAGTGAAAGTACTACTTTAACTGCCTTAGAAGTAAATTTATAAAATCCTCGTAAAAACATACGTTTTGTGTAACTTTATATATATATATATATATATATATATATATATATAATAATATATATATATATATATATATATATATGTATATGTATGTATGTGTGTGTGTGTGTGAGTTATCCTAGCTGATTTTTGTAAATACGCTATCTATGAATATCTACGGATGAATATTTTTTTTTATCAAATTTGGTACTAAATTTAAACTTGGGAAAGATACGATCCCTTTTGAAAACCAAGTATCAAGCGGTTCAAGACTATTATTTTTCTCCGCAAAAAAGTTCCTTATTTAAGTTTAATAAGGGCCTGTTTTATTTATGTTTAATATTAAGGTGTTAAAAGTGGTCAAAAAGTTAACAACCATGGAAAATAACAAAAACCAAAATAACGGTAAGTAATAAATAATTTCAAGTTAGGTGACATTTTTTATGCTTTTGGAGTGCTAAATTCAATAAAGCTAGGGTTCCTAGGTTTAAATTTTGAAATCGGCGCAATTTTTTAATTATCTTTTTTCTGTATTTAAATTTATAACTTTAAAATAAATCTGCCGCAGAGTTCCGCAAGCCGGAAGCATTTTCTCTGAAATGAGCGCTTTCTTGCCTATCAATCCTATTTTTGTTTAATTTTTTGGTATATATTTAGTTACCTGAGCAGTATCGTCACAACTTGTTATTTAATGTTTTCAAATCTGTGGGTTAAATATGAAAATTTTCTAAGAAATTAGAAATATTAGATAACATGTTGTGACGCTACTGCTCTGGTAATTTAACATGTACAGCAAAAATTATGCAAAAATTAAATTGATAAGCAAGAAAGCGCGCGTTTCAAAAAAATCTCCCGGTTTGCGGACCTCTGCATAAAATAATAATTTCTTTTATTTGATTTGTTTAATTAAAAATCAGAGATTGAATGGTCTTTCAAAAAATAGTATATCTTACTTTTCGATCAACTGATTTTATTGCTTTGGAAATTATTTCTTGACTGGCGATCGTTCGTTTATACACAAAGTTCCGTAGCAATAAAATTCGACTTTACCACCTAGTAAAATAATGACGACTAAGTATGATTTAAAGATTAATCATATAAAAATTAAGCATTATAATTAATTGATTAAAAACTATTTTTTCAGAGGGAGTTTTAGAGTTTTATTTCATTTTTACATAGGAATGCCAAGAATGTACTTGAAAAATAAACATATGAGAAATAGTATTATTATGATAGTATTAATCTCACCAAACGTGTATTACCTCTAATACTGTTTTCACTTTGCAATGCCATCTAATACCGTTGCAGTAAAAAATAAGCTATCATGGGTGTCCATGTCCATAGGTAATATTTGTCTTGTGCAAACTTTATCATGGGTAAACAAGTAAATAATTTACTTTATCGTGTACTTGAAAATTAAAATTTAGAGAAATAGTATTAATTCTACCAAACATGTGTTACCGCTAATACTATTTTCTCTAAGCAATGCCATCTACAGCCGTTGTACTTAAGCGGTTAAGTACTTAAAAACTAGCTTGAACTACTTTATATTGTAATTGATAGACACTGGATGGGACGAAATAATTAAACTACCACTTCTATAAATGACTATATTTCGCCTGCTCCCAGGCATATTCATGTCTCAAACCTGAATATCGTAAACTGGCCCGATTTCGTAAACTAAACTGAATACCATAAATTAAACTTATGGTATTCAGTTTAATTTATGGTATTCAGGTTAGTTTACGAAATCGGGCCAGTTTACGATATTCAGGTTTGAGACATGAATATGCCTGGGAGCAGGCGAAATATAGTCATTTATAGAAGTGGTAGTTTAATTATTTCGTCCCATCCAGTGTCTATCAATTACAATATAAAGTAACTGTAATTTAATCAATCGAGGGATTCATTTAAAATACAGATAAATAAATAAAATTTATTATCTTAAAATACAATTAATGAATATAGATACAAGTTGCAGTTTAGGCAGTTATCTTTTTACTCTAAAATAATAATTTACATTAATTAAGTATGTACATTTTTTTACATTAAAACGCCTTTGTAACAAATTTATTTCAATTCTTGTGGTTGTTAATTTTAATGTAAATAAACAGAAAGTTTTAAAGGACTGAAGTCTTCGTCAATTCACCTAAAATATAATTCTTAACTATCCAATAACAAATTTGTCAGCAAATTTATGTTTTGAAATCTTTATAATTTTTGTATTTCAAATTTTTAGTCCTATATAATATTAATTTATTTAAGAACTCTCACAACGGTTCATTGAGCGATGCTCAACATCTTTAAGTGAATCTAATAAAACTAAAATTGTAATGCAACAATTTTTTAAACGAAACTTACAAAATGTCAAATAATTTTTTTTATATAATTTTAATTATTTATATTATACCAGTCCAAAAAAATTACTCCTTCTATAATTTTGGTTTGTTCAATTCGTTGATTGATCGATTTTTTTTTAAATTATAATATGTTATTTATTAGTTTCTTACGTCGAATAGAGATTATTCAGGCGATTAATGTATTTTATTATAGTCCAAGAGCCCAGGGGTGTTTTGTTAATAAAAAGTGTAATGGCTTGAACCGGTCTCAATTTTTCGTAAATACCTTCCTGAACAAGGATCTGCAATTCTGCCGACTCGTATCGGATGGGTGTCCCAGGCAGAACCACTTTAGGGGTCAAATGTTCTGCCTGGGACACCCATCCGATACGAGTCGGCAGGATTGCAGATCCTTGTTCAGGAAGGTATTTACGAACAATTGAGACCGGTTGCAGCCATTACACAGTTTGTTAACTTGGGTGGTAAATTTGACCAGTAAAGTGCGTTCTGCCTGGGACGCCCATCCGATACAAGTTTGCAGAATTGCAGATCCTTTTTCAGGAAGATATTTACGAAAAATTAAACCCGTTTCCAGCTATTACACTTTTTATTAACTTCGGTGGTAAATTTGACATGTAAAGTGCGTTATACCTGGGACACCCATCCGATACGAGTCGGCAGAATTGCAGATCCTTGTTCAGGAAGGTATTTACGAAAAATTGAGACCGGTTCCAGCCATTACACTTTTTATTAACAAAACACCTCTGGGCACTTGGTCTATTAAAATTATATTAGTCCATTTGTTTATATAAGCTTAGTGCAATTTTATCACATTGGTAAAACATTTAACTGAATCCACGAATAATTTATTTAATTGAAATTAGAGGAGGATTTAGAAATGAGTTTCTTTGGAAGAGTTATTATTAGAGACGTTAGGTTGGTGGCACTGCTGTGTGGATGTAGTTGTTACTAACGATACGATGGTTGATCTAGGAGGCGGTCCAGACCAGCCGCATGCTAGGAACCTATGAAACGCTCTTCTAAATTTGTAGGACATGGCGTTGTACAGGATTGGATTAATCGCGCTGGAACAAAACAAAAATACATTGCTTAACAAACACAGTGTATAAAAGCTACTAAACTTAAAAGTCTAGTGGTCACTGGTGTACCATTCTTTACAGGAGGCATCTCAAGGCTATTTACACCCCTTCTTAGCTTTTTTTAGATAATTATAAAGTTTATAATTGGTTTCGGCTAAAAGATTGGATGAGATGATTTATCTTCCAAAATTTAATATCTTTACAATCCTTAGTTTTATTAGATATGAAACCTAAAAGTTAGACGTTTTTGTCACTCAATCACTCATCATAATTCTATGATGAGTATCATATGTGTAATCGTAGACATTTGAAATTTGGTAAACATTAACAAATATGAAATCGTTACAAATGAAATTAGGTAAACTTTATTCTACAAATCCATAAAAAATGTTAAAATAAAAACCTAATACATTCAGTTACTTTAAGTTATTATTTAGGTTACAGAGGTTAAGTTTTTAGTTTAATGAAAACCGTTGGCTACTAACGCTTCCTGGTAGACAACACAAAAACTTAGTATTTTGAGAGTTTGGACAAGACAAAAAAAGTTTCCTCTATTGACGCAATTAAATAGAGTAAAGTGCATTATTAACGTTTTATATTAGCGCTACCCAGTAGAGTTCATAAAAACTAAACTTTCTTTATATTTAGACAGGTGTTAAAAACAACCTTTAAAAAGGTCTTTAAAGCCAACTATAAGTAATAAAATTTCCACAAAAAACAATAAGCATTGCGTAAAAATAATTGAGATTTTACTTTACGACAAAACTGATCTGTGTTACACAATTCATTGGCCTAGTACTGAGTCATTCATTATAAGTAAGCATAGTTGGTATTAAATACTTTGACTTTGTGACTTGAACAGTTTGTAGTGCACGCAATAATTAAATGGTTGTTCTGTTTATTATACACGCAATGTGCAATTTTGCAGAGCAAGATCAATAGCACAAATAACACAAGTTCTTACGATACGTACGAACTTACGTACGTTTTTTTGTTAAAAAATGATTTTTTGTTAAAAAAAATGAATTTTTTTTTGTTAAAAAAAGTGACTAACTCAGAAAAGTCACAAAGTGAAATCATTAAGGTCTTTTATGTTTGCTTACAGAAACGACTCAGAACTAGGCTCTTTCATTAATGCCAATTAAATGTACCTTTAATTTTTGCTACCTGTTAAATTGTTAAACGAATAAACTGCTACTAAAATGCTGGTCATCTTGTCGTCCTAGGTTGTAGAGCCTAGTACGGTAAAGGTCAGACCTGAATTCTACTGTTAAATTTTTTGTCATCAGATTGTGGATTCTTAATAAATTTTGAGGTAAAGACAATAAAATGTTAACCTTACGAATTGAAGAAAATAAAAAAATCTCAGATAAAAAGCACAAAGTATAAAAATTCTTTATGAAAACCTCCCAGCATTTTAGGTCGGAGAGAAATAAACTTTTCACTTGCTTTATTTACTGCACTACTAAAGAAAGAAACTACAAGTACACTTTTTTCATTTCAAGTCAGTAAATTATATTTTTCTGTTTTTATTCAATTGGCAAAGATCCATGGGAGCATGGTCCTAAGGGCCTATTATAGAATAGAATATTATAATAAATTATATTTGTTAAATTATATCGTTATATTAAGTTAAATTACATTATACTGTTTAGTGTCTACTTAACAGCCTCAAAAATATCAATAAAGAGCTTTACTTGTACAATTGTATAATATACTTCACAGCCGCTAGCAAATTGGGAAGTTGGTTAAAAAAAAAAGAAAAAACTTAATAGGTAACTGATTTTATATCTCCTCACCTTTAAATTTTCAAAATATACGAAAAAATTGGGTACAGTGTTATTTGGAATTGCCTACGCTCGTCCTCTTTACTTCGGACTTGCTTCGCTAGCCTCAAATAGTAAATAAATTCGTTTCAACCCAGCGGCTACACCGTCCAGGCAGTGACCACGCTTGATCCTGCTTAACTTTTATGGTCCAAAAAATCTTAGATATACTTGTCGTATTCATAGGAAACTTAGTAAACTTATTTGTTACATAAAGAGATACACGTGAAACAAATTTAACTCAATTAGATTTATTCTGATTTAATTAATGAAATAATGCTGATAATGGGATAAATCTTGTCATGCATGCCAAGTCATAAAACATATTTTCCGAATAGCACTACTACACCTATAGATTGATTTTCGTACAACACTCACAAAGACAACTTTGTGAAAACTACACTGTAGGCTTTAAACACCTGTAACGGATAATTCAGGTGACATCCGGTGACATCCGGACATTCAGGTTTCGGATTTGTTTTGCAAACACAATAATTTTCCTATATACCATTATATTTTATATTTGTTTTTAGCTTTTTTCTTTGAAAATTCGCCTAATGGAATAGGCGTCATGGCGGAATTCGAACCTCGGACCACGACACAAATCCGTTTCAGAGGTCCTAATGACGAAAAAATACGTTTCGCGAACAATATTTATATATATATATATATATATATATATTATATATATATATATATATATATATATATATATTATATATATATATATGTGTGTGTATTTCTAGAACTTTCTTGTAAACACTCTATCTTTCGAACGGATTAATATTTTTTAACCAAACTTGGTTAAAATCAACCTTTGGGAGGACACAAACCCTATTGAAAACCAATAGGGTTTGTGACGTTTTTTGTGACGTCATTAACCTGGTTTGCTGCAAAATTTTCAAAAAATCGGCAAAATTCAGGGGTAATATTTTTTGCCGCGAAAAACATCAATATTTATGTTTTTTGAGACGCTGAATCGATTGAAACCGGTCCGAAGTCGATACGACCACTCTAAGTGACTTAAAAATCGAAAAAACCATTGTAAATTACCAAAAACCAAAATTTAGGTCGATAAAAATAAATTTCGAGTAGGGTGTCGTTTTCTATGTAATTTTGGGCGCTGAATCGAATGAAACCAGTCCGAAGTCGACCACTTTAAGTTACCAAAAAGTCGAAAAAACCACAAAATTATAGAAAACCAAAATTACGGTCGTTAAAAATTAAATTTCGAGAAAGGTGTCGTTTTCAATGTTTTTTGGGCCTCTGAGCTGAATGCCAGTGGTCCGGAGTAAATACGACCACTCAAACACAGGGTACCTGGGTTTAAATCCTGGAAGGGACGATAATTTTTTTATCGTTTTTTTTTTACTTAATATAAGTTTACAACTAGGAAATAATTCTGGGGCGGTTGTCCGCATGTCGGGCGAATTTCCTTTGGATGCGAAAACTCAAACCCAGAGTACCTGGGTTCAAATCCTAGTAGGGACAATATTTTTTTATCGTTTTTTACCTAATATAAATTTACAACTAGAAAATAATTCTGGCGCGGTGGTCCGCATGTCGGGCGAATTTCCTTTGGATGCGTGTTTCCGTGCTTTTTACATTATATAAGTTTACAGCTACTAAATAAATAATTCCGGCACGGTGGTCCGCTGTCGGGCGAATTTCATTTAGAATGCGTGTTTCCATGCTAAACAACCCATTTCTTGCTTATGCAAAAACCATGCCCATTGCGTGGTTCCGGTTCATGCTTTAGAACCTAAGCAGTTACTCTATTGTCAAGCACTGCTCGTAACTCATTTTGTCTGTATTTTCCAAAGGAAATGCGCTAAAACCTTTAAAGATAACTGACTAAGCTTAAATATAAGTAACTAAGCTTTAAACTAGTGCAAATAACAGTGCGTACTTCTAATTTTAGAGGCATAGTTTTGTACAACCACCTGGATAATTATGCTCATTTCCTTTGGAAAATACAGACAAAATGACAAAAACGTTTAAATGTTATTTGATAGCATTAAAGTAATGCTTTTCAATATTTTTTAAAGAATCATCATTGACATAGTGACATCACACTAAAATATATTTTCCGGGTAAAGCACACCAGGACTTTATGGATAAGATTTTTTCGTGTTTTATGATTTTTTCATCATGGACCGTTAATGACGTAATAAAAAATATTTAAAAGGAAAAATATTCCGAAAAGGAAAAGTGTAGCCAATGATTTAATTTTGTTCCAATTTTACTTTCAAAAGCATATACACAATAGGTGCAGCAATAGTGATGATAAAAGTTAAAATGTTGTTTTCGGAATGTTAGTGCAAAAAACGTATTTTTTCCATATATTTTTGGTATAATTGAGAGAACGTAACAAATGATGTCCCTCTAAACACTATCCACAATTTTTTGGGTATCCCTGATATTGTCGCGCTTATTAGGAGGACACGAGGACACCTTAGTGAAAATAGTCAAGTTGCATAGCGAGGATATTGAGCCTCTGCATAGTTTTCCTTGCGATAGTGTTCATCCTCCATCATCCTGTTATATTTATAAAAACCATTGTGCTCACTCGTTTTTATAAATACAACACATAGTTATTCTAAAAATTAAAATAATATTATAAATATAACACATAGTTATTTTAAAAATTAAAATAAAATAATAAATATTATAATAAGTAAATATTAAACAATAGAAACTTTTTGTTCTTTAAAATAAAAACAATAAATAAAAAAAAAACAATATTAAATCAAAATGAAGGACAAAAAACTTTACTTCGATGCTTTTCAATAGAAGCATTATTTGAATATAAGATTATGAAAATCCTATCGAAATCCCTTTTCACCAGTTTTTTCCATTTTAAAAAGTGTAAAACGATACCATGGTGATTGAGTCCTCGTATTTTAAACTTTCTTATCAGTAAGAATAAAAAGTATTAACAATAAAGAAGCGACCTTCTTTATTGAAAATGCTTTTTATGCTAAGTGATAAGAAATTTTAAATGCTTAATATTTAAGTATTTTTAAAAATACATTTCATAACAAAAGGGACTTTAATTTTCTGGAAATTTACTTTTTATTTTTTTTTTAAATTTTCTCGGTATTGATAGTTCAAGTTTAATTTAAACACTAACAACTATTTTGCTATTTCTTATATTGATTTTATAAAAAATATAATATTATATTGTGCTAAACCAAATGGAACGGGTCCTGAAGTTATGCAACCAGTATAATATGCATCTAAATAGTCAAAAACCGTGGTAAAACAGAATGCCCTAAAATGTGGTCGGGAGACAACAAAATAATAACGAGTGGAGTGTTGTTTTCTTTGTATTTTGGAGTGCTGAATCGAATAAAATTAACCCGGAGTCGACACTCCTGACCACTTAAGGTCTTAAAGCCATCAAGGTACCGGTAATAATTTTTTATCTTCTTATTTACACAATATTTTGTAGTTAATAACGACAAAATAATTCTGGTTCCGGGGTCTTTAATCAGCCGGGTGAATTCACGTTCTTACTTGCTAAACAAACCATTTCTACTAAAGTTTCCGGTTTATGCTTTGTAACCTGAGCAGTAGCAGTAGCACTACTTGTTGTCGCACCTTGTTTTGGATTTTTAAAGGAAATGCGCTTAATCGTTATAGAATTACCGTTAACTAAACATTATATTGGGGCAAATAATGTTGTGCTTTGTCGATTTCGTATTTGGATGAGTGACGATCATAGTTTTGTATAAGCTGTACAATACATATGCGTATTTCCTTCTAAAATTTGGAAAAAATATTGTAGGACAAGAAGTGATGCAAGTGCTAAGGTTTTAACACATAATCCGGAAATGATATTGATTGCTGACCAAGTAAGCACGCATTGCAAAGAAAATTCGCTCGGCTTCCGAACTTCCACGCAAGATTTTCTTTATGAATTTTCTCTAATGTATTATTCCTCTATTTGTTATTGTTTCCCTGATTCAAGCCTTGCTTTACTCTTTAAAAAGAAAATAATTCTTTGTTTTCTTTTACGTGAATTTTCAAAGAAAATTGCGGGTTTAGAAAGCTTAGTCGGTTATTTTCCTCGAATTAGGAAAAGAAGAAAGAAAAATAACATATTAGGTTACTTTCCTCAAAAAATCCGTTTGAGCCAAATAATTATTTTGTTTAGCCGAAATAGAAAATGTTAAATTTATGAATTTAGATTCAAATTTCAAAGATATCAAAAACTGGATTGAAAAATACACCTACATAAAACGGCAGTGGCTAATTTAATTTTATTTGTTATAAAATGTGAAAAAAGGTAAAAATTTAATAAAATCTTAAACCTTCGTTTGAAATTGTGACCTAAAATGACAAAGGTCAACTTGTTCTTTACGAAGTTTGAGTTTAATAAAAAGTTGACGGTATTATGTTTTATAATACTTGTAACATTTAATTGAAATAAAATCAAACTTTCAAAAATAAATCAAATATTTGTGATATAGAGACACGTATAAAAAAGTCAGGTTTGAGTTTATAATTTAAGAGTTTGATACGGTTTTTGGTCTAGTGCAGAGACTATAGATACTTAAACAGTAAGACTGTCGACTCAATGGTGGGAAAATTTGGATTCCGGACGACGCTAGCGCTGCGGCGGACCTACCTTTCAATTGAGTGGGCGTGTCTTAATTTCCCGCTTTATGCCCACAGTCAGTTTGAAATTTAATTTTTATACTTTGTATAGTTATACTTCTAACTAACCCTACCACTTTAATCTTACACAGAACACTTGTGATTATTTTTAAGTTTTTCATTCAAGTAATTTATTAATTTAATTGATTCAATCAGGTAATAATGAAATAGTGGCTAAAGTTTTACACGTGCTAAAAGATAGATTTTGGCATTTAATGCAGCCTGTATTTTAATTACATCGGCGAGATGCGCACATGTGATTAAATGTAATTACCTGATAAAATCGACTAAATCAATAAATTAATTAAATGAAATATACTTATCTGCCATCATTAGCGTTCTCTGGAAGTTTTAAGAGGTTTCTATTTACTTTTAGTTTTCTGAAATTTTGGAAATATAGAACATGCAACGGAGAACCGTTTTTTGTGAAAATACATGCAGAAACAATCAATTTATATAATAATAAATGTAGCTGTCATAACCAAGAATTGTCATGGTATTCATGAATTTAAATATAAAAATATAATCAGTCATTTTTGGAAAGCTATTGGGGTTAGTTCATGAGTTGTCCGCACCGGTCCGCCGCAGCGCTATTTTTAGTAGCTTGCGATAATCGAATCCAAACTTTTCCTCATTTAAGTTAACCCCCCCTGGTCTAGTGTTTTCATCATATTCCTTTCAATGATAGTATTTAAATGTCAAAATCGCTAAAAACAATAAATATAAATGTCAGAGTTATGTAAAAATTAGATTATTAATAATATAGTACATAATATTGCAGAAAAGTTTACTTTTTTTTTTTGAGCGCATGCTCCTTTGCGAATACTACATGCGCTCAGGACTTAAAGTAAACAGTAGTAGACAATAAACAAGTGAGCTAATAATCTATATAACAAAATATTACAACTTTGGAATCCTTATGAACTTATTTAATTGTTATGTTTACAGAAACAATGTATTAGTTATAAGTAAATAATGAAATAATAATAATAATGTAATATAAAGCCATCAAGGTACCGGTAATAAATTCATTATATTCTATATTCATCTAATACATAATCATTATTATAATATACAATAAATATATATATAATAAATATATACACAACCATACACACATATATACATACACACACACACATACAATATAATATACATAATACAATACGTACAATAATATATAATAATAACATATAATATTTAATACATAAAATAACTAAAATAATAATAATAATAATAATAATATATAACATTATATACATAATATAATAAGTATAATACTATTACAACATATAATAATACATACACACACACACACACACACACACACACACCACACACACACACACACACATATATATATATATAATATATATATATATATTATATATATATATATATATATATATTAAGTACATACACCCTTTCGACCTGGAGGTCGAGGGTTCAAATCCAGCCGGGGGAGGACCTCAATATGAGGTTATCCCTTGTACCGTACACTCGGGAGGTCTTGAATTCAAGGCCGGCCAACCCAGCCAAGGTTTTACGTGGTTTCCTTGGTTACTAATACGCAAATGCGGGGTTGGATCTAGTTTCATCTGAGACAAGTCTGGATCCACGTTTCCGTTGTCTCCAGCTCACGAAAAGTTAATGTTCTGCGAGCTGGGGGAGATGAGGGTCGGAAAGATATACTGAGCCTTTGTATTTCCGAAAACTTAGTCCGTGAAAGTGATGGCGGCGACACAAGTAACGTAAGTGACTAGGAACAAAGTGCTCGGTTCTTGAAGACAGACGTCTCCTAATGGCACTGCGGAGCTTTGACTTTCAGGTCAGGGCTATAGAATGAGTTTGTACACGCTGACATCTGGGTGCTAGAGTTCTTTGTCGGGTGGCGCTGGACTGGCCAGAGCGGTGAGCCTAGCTAGAGTCTGGTGATGCTAGTGGAACTGATGAGATTGGTGAGACTGGAAGGACGAGGTCAAGTGAGACTAATGTGATCAGAGGAGCTAGTAAGACTAGATGAAACAAGCACACAGTGAACTAGTAGTCGGCGCTAGCCAGAGCGGTGAGCCTAGCCAGAGTCTAGCTGGTCTAGATGAACTAGGCACACTGTGAACTAGTCGCAGATACTAGCCAGAGCAGTGAGTTTGGATAGAGTCTGGTTGGGCTGGATGAACTAGACACACTAACTGCAGTGGTTTGGATAGAGTCTGTTGGGCTGGATGAACTACCATGTGAACCGGTTACATGTGCTACCATGTACGGAGAGGGTACTTCCTAGATGATTGGATGTGTACAAACTCAGGGGTTAATTAGTTGAGTGAGATTTGAGTGAGGGGAAAGCGCTAAATGACCCTACGGGTTAAAGCGTATAAAAAAAAAAAAAAAAAAAAAAAAAAAAAAAAAAAAAGTACATACACACATATATATTATATATAAATAAGAAATATATAAATAATATACACACATAGACATACATACACATATTCATATGCACCCACACATACATAAACTTATATGCTTACTTTTATGTATCAGAAATATAAATAAGTCGGCCAGAGAAAAATAAGGCAAATAGAAAAATAGAAGAGAAAAATGTGCTTTGTATTACTAAAGACATGGTATTGATGTTGAATGTACTAACATGTCGAAACATTAGAAATTGGTTTAGGATATCATGATCCAAATTTTCCAACGAAGCATCAAAAGTGTATACGGATCAAAGAAATACGGAGAGAATAGAATAATGATGAATGAACTTAGTATTCCCAATACAGAAAAGGTTAATAACTGCTTTTCTTTTTTCGGTATTTTTAACGAATTTCCTTTGAAAAATTTCATAATGAAGTGGGTCGCATTTCTGACTCAAACCTCGGGTTATCTATTTGACTATGTTAAATAGGCGTATATGTTTACCCCACATCTAACAGACTTGTCTTTCAATTTAACTTTAGCTCACCGGTGGGTAGAATTACATCACGTGATGGATTTCATTTGTTTTCACTTCAATGATAAATATTAGGGGTGATACCTATTGGACTCAATTTAGCGGATTTCTCCCTTACTCACCCCCTACAAATGGGGTGAGTCTTGTCTAGAGTCAAATCTAGGAAAATTTACATTCATGTTGTAATGCTACCACTTAGACTATGATGAATAAACCAAAAGCATATAATAGATATATGAACTAAGAATCTATCATCTAATCATAGCATCTGAATCTAGCATCTCAGTAAGAAATACGACCGCCTTGCGGACCTCTGCGCTAAATGCCTTTCAAACTTACAAGATTTGCTTACTTAAGAAGGCTAGTATTGGCTTATTCTGACACTGATTCTTGTATTTTTCTATCTAAGTCAAAAGTTAATACAAATAATAATTTTTAACATTTTAAAAGAGTTAGACGTGTTATAGCGATCAATCCAAAGTGTATTGAACTACAAAAACTTGAAAAAGTGAAAAAATTTATTCTTTTAATAATCTGTTAAATAATCAATAAAATGTATTGTATTGATAAAAAAATCATAATTATACGCAAATTAAGAAACGGCAATAACTTAGCTGGAATTAAAAAGAGCTTAATACTAAGAAGAAGTCCAACATAAAAAAAATCAAGAAATAGTCAAAACATTACACATTTTTTCTTTAGCAAATAAGCTCTATATTTAGAATTAGCTACTGCTACTATACAACTGGCAGTAAAATTAAAAAGCACTAAAAATGAATACAAACGAAAAACATTATTTAAAAAAAATAATTTTATGTTAAAACACAAGTTTTGTTAAAAAATTAAGTGCTTCACTGAAAAATATTTCTTACATAAATTTCAATAAAAATTCGCTAATGGAAAAAGTTTTTAAATAAACGAGAAAAATAAAAAAAAGATATAAGAACTTTGTTATACTTTATTCTTTTTATCGGGGAATTTTTCAAGATTGAATCCATAATTATTCTTTTTAACAATAGATCATGATATTATCTTATGAAAAAAATAAAAAGTACATTTTAAAAATTGAATAAATTTATTTTTATTTGAATTTTTCAATATCTTTTAATTAACCTATATTTGAAAAAATTAATCAAAAGATCCTTCTTCATTTTTTATTATTCTGAAGAGATATTTTTGCTCAATAATATTTTAACTTATACTAATATGTTAAATTAGTTCATAAATTAAATCATAAAATATTTTTTTATTCCTGTTTATTTAGTATTTAAAAGGTAGTGAAGTTTAAAAACACTACAAATGAGTATGATTATGTACAAGTGTTTTACACTGTTACCAGGTTTTAACAGTGTACTAAAATTTATTAATTTTTAGTATAGTAATAAAAATTAATCTTTTCTTTATTTAATTTTAAATTTAACAATAACAAACTAATTAAACTAGTTAAAATAATTTAACACAAAGAAACTTTTTTTCATAATTGTAAGGTCAATTATTATAGTATGGGGTTTAAAATAAGGGGCCAACATCTTTAATTAGTAATGACCATACAATTGTCATGTATGTTCTTGTATTAGTTGTCCGTTATACCTTCGTAAATGCATTAGACTCGTAAATTTATAACATTACCATTATATCTTTAAAATTTGTCCCTATTATGTTTTATTGCCGGAATATTTTTTCATTTATTTTTCTCCAATATTTTTTCTTTTAAAAATAAAATAAATAAAAAATGCTCCCCGCCCATTGTCCGAACACGTTTGACATATTTTTGTGACGACGTAGTCATTAAACAGAATCATTGGTCCGAAATAATTGCACAAAAGAAAATTACATATGGGGCTGAGAAATGTTTTGAGAACACAAAAGAATCGAGAAAAATAACTGACATCACAATGGTTTTTCTGAATTGCTTCAGTGTTTACCTGAGCGAACATACTGAACACAACTGCCCCCCTTAATCTATTAAAATTCTTTCTATATTTTTACTTTTGAAAAGAAGATTCCGCATAAATAGCACCACATCGATTGAGTGATATATAATTCTCATTTGGAAACGAATAGAAAGATGTGGTGGGAAAATATAACATTTGCTCGTTTTTTGTTAAAAGATATGAGCCCACTTTTTTATTATTAAAAAAAAAAAAAAAAAAACATTTTTTTATGTAGCCTATCTAAATAAATGAAGTTTGATCAAGAAACAAAAATCTGGCGCGGTGTTCCGCATGTCGGCGAATTTCCTTTGGATGCGAGTTCTCAAACCCAGAGTACCTGGGTTCAAATCCTAGTAGGGACAATTATTTTTATCGTTTTTTTACCTAATATAAGTTTACAACTAAAAATAATTCTAGCGCGGTGGTCCGCATGTCAGACGAATTTCCTTTGGATGCGTGTTTCCGTGCTTTTTACATTATATAAGTTTACAACTAGTAAATAAATAATTCCGGTGCGGTGGTCCGCTGTCGGGCGAATTTCATTTAGAATGCGTGTTTCCGTGCTAAACACCCATTTCTTGCTTATGAAAGAACCATGCCATTGCGTGGTTCCGGTTCATGCTTTAGAACCTAAGCAGTTACTCAATTGTCAAGCACTGTTCGTAACTCTTTTGTCTGTATTTTCCAAAGGAAATGCGCATAATCATCCAGTTGTTGTACAAAACTTGCCTCTAAAATTAGAAGTACGCACTATTATTTGCACTAGTTTAAAGCTTAGTTACTTATCTTTAAGCTTAGTCAGTTATCTTTAAAGGTTTTAGCGCCCAAACTTACATAGAAAACGACACCCTACTCGAAATTTATTTTTTATCGACCTAAATTTTGGTTTTTGGTAATTTACAATGGTTTTTTCGTTTTTAGGTCACTTAGAGTGGTCGTATATATTATATATATTATATTATATATATATATATATATAAAGTCTCGCGAAATTTTCTTGTCGTCATTAGGGACCTCTGAAACGGATTTGTGTCGTGGTCCGAGGTTCGAATTCCGCCATGACGCCTATCCCATTAGCGAATTTTTTCCCAAAGGAAATTCGCTAAAACAGGGATATTTTTGAAGTTTGTTTGGCCAAAAAATACTGATAAAATTTCTTTTTCTGATATTAAGGTGAACACTTATCCTATGCACTGACGATACTGGACAAGGAAAAGTAAAAATGTTATATTTAAAGAGCCCTTAAACCAAATAATTAAAAATATTTGTTTAAAACGTATATTGTTATATAATATTATTTTACATAACATTACCTTTAACTTATAGTTATTATAGTTACTTATATTATTATATTACAGCAATCCATTCGGCTAAAATCAGTGTTTCTCAACCTTTTTGAAGCGCGACCCAAAATATGTAATGGTAACAATGCCAAGTCCCGATACTTTTGCTTAGTCTTTTTAATTATGATAAAATTAATTAACAAAATTAAATAAAACTTTTTTCTCCTAATATATAGAGGATCCTAGACGGCCTGACTAATGATATGTACCTATATCATTCACATAGGTACTATGTGAATGAAGCCTGCTTTATGATCCACGTTGCTCTGTTCTGCCTGAATGATATGTTCGTAAAAACTGCTAAGGTTGCACCGTAAGTTTTTTTTAAACATTTTCTTCAGATTCCTATCTGTCTGACTGAACAAGTGGGATGAACGTTACCACATTGTATTATTATACAATGTGTATAACGTTGTACATGCTATTATTACTTTCTTGTTTTACAGGTTCTTTAACTTTACCAAAGTAGGAACGATTTTTTAAAAGTATTTTAGTCTAAACTTTAATTTTTGCTTTATTAAAATATAGTTTACTCAAAAATATTTTGAGTTTTAAATGTCTCGAGAGCTGTGCTAATGACAGATGTTGTTCAAGTCTTGTTAGACTCAAAACACTTCAAACTAAAACTATAAATAATTTTTTAGACAAAAGGGTTTTTCAATTTTTCTCGAAAATCAAAGATGTTTGTCGTTTTGAGATGTTGGATTTATCAGTTTATTATAATTTTTCTCTAATTACACTTGCTTTTGAACCATTAGACCATTAGACCTTGCTTTGTATAATTCGGTTCAGCTCTTTGACTGTTTACAAGAAAAGTTCACATACATCCATCCACACAATATGTTAGTGTGTTTCTATAGTAACCATCCGATACAAACAGTAACATTTTATCGGTTTTTATGGTGCTGAAACGCGGACATTTATTCAAAACAATAGGAGCAAAATATTATTAAACTGTGATTTTAATAATATATTTTTCATTTCTTTATTTTGTTAACCGACTGAAAACTTACTGAGGACTTATTTGTTGAAAACTACCAGTTTAATTTTTCCACTCTATTATTACTACACAGTCTAAACAAAAAAATAACCGCAAACATACTTTTACATGAGTGACAGGTTATACAACATAATAAATTGTTTAGAGAAGTTCAGTTTTTCTCGCAAGTGGAAAACATTTTAAAATAAAATGTATATTGATTTTGCAAAGATATTTACAAAAATAACAATAAAAAATATAATTTTTACGTTTATAAAACTTAATTGTAAAACTAATAGGCTTTCAACATTTTCAAATAGAGGTGATCTAATAATAAATTTTTGAATAACTTTCTTTAAGAAAAATTCTTCTCTCGTGTTTGGTGGACTCGGACCCCCACGAGGTCCTAAAATCTTTTCTTGGAGCGCCATAAACTTGACTCCTTTACATTTTTAATGGCTTATATGTTTATGGTCGAAAGCAAAGTAATATCTCCTTGAGCTATTGGTAATTATGACATTCCAGTCATAATTACCTATCTGTCTATTATCATCGTAGCTTCTAGTGTATATATGCTAGAGAGTTGAAACTTTGTACAAAAATCAGTCTGTAGCTGTAGTTGTTTTATTAGGAGAATAATGTTTTATGACGTCATTAACCCGAAATTATGATTTAGCTAAAATTTTGATGCGATTGGATTGATATTTAGACGCATGTAGCCATGTTAAGCGGCATTTTTCTGTACTTTTTTTCCTGTAGTTTTTTCCGTGTGATTTTTTTCTGTGTACTTTTTTTTCCGGATACCATGATAATATTGACATTTGAGGACCATCAAAGCGAGTCCAAAGTCATAAAACCTAACCTTAGGTTAACTATTCCATTTTGAGGTAGAGCGAAGTGAGTCTAAAGTCATAAAACCTAAACTTAGGTTAGCTATTCTATTTTGAGGTAGAGCGAAGTGAGTCTAAAGTCATAAAACCTAAACTTAGGTTAGCTATTCTATTTTGAGGTAGAGCGAAGTGAGTCTAAAGTCATAAAACCTAAACTTAGGTTAACTATTCCATTTTGAGGTAGAGCGAAGTGAGTCGAAAGTCATAAAAATTAAACTTAGGTTAGCTATTCTATTTTGAGGTAGAGCGAAGTGAGTCTAAAGTCATAAAACCTAAACTTAGGTTAGCTATTCTATTTTGAGGTAGAGCGAAGTGAGTCTAAAGTCATAAAACCTAAACCTTAGGTTAACTTTCATTTTGAGGTAGAGCGAAGTGAGTCTAAAGTCATAAAACCTAACTTAGGTTAGCTATTCTATTTTGAGGTAGAGCGAAGTGAGTCTAAAGTCATAAAATAAACTTAGGTTAACTATTCAATTTTGAGGTAGAGCGAAGTGAGTCTAAAGTCATAAAACCTAAACTTGGGGTAACTATTCCATTTTGAGGTCGAGCGCTGCATAAACCACCTAATTTGCTATGGATAATCATGACATTCTGAGGACGAGCAAAGCGAGTCCGAAGTTGTAAGGAACAGTACCGTGGTGCCTCGCACCTGATTTCTTTTATTTAATGTTAACTGTATACTTAAAGAATCTGGATTTTTAAAACTTTATTTATATTGAAGATTAAAAATAGCGATATTAAAATGCTTTTACAAAATTCTAGTTAGTTGAAATTATAAATATTTTTACATTAAGATTTAAAACAATATATTTTTACGAAGGACACAATAACTTAGGAATTTAATTTACGAAAAGCAGCGTTTATATGCTAAAGAGTCCTTTCCTTCTTAATGTGAGTGTAAAAAAATTGTTAATGGGGTTTAATATAGGACGAAACATAATTTTATAAAATATTCTTATCTTTTTAATTTTCTTTTTCAGTGTATTATATTTTGTTTTATTTTTCTTCAACTTTGTTTATTAAATAATAAAAAATTTAGATGAAACCATAAAAGTTCCTAAAAATATTTAAGTACAATAATATGAAGTAATATAATGCATCATATATGTATTTTGAAATTGTATGAATATTTTCCTATTAATTTTAATGCTTATCATTATAAATTGAGATTCTTTAATTAGAAATGTATATTTATCCTGTTTTCATTAGCCTGTTATACTTAAAAAAAACACTGTGCCAGTGATGGCATAAAGTTTCTATGCTCATATCATTTATATATTCTTTGTATGAACATTTTATTTTAAAATATAAACATTATAATAGGCAATAAATAGTAATACTTATATTAATAGATAATTTTTATTATGTCAAAAGTATTATTCACACAAAAAAGCGATGTGGGATAGCATTTCATCACATAAAGCCTTTTAAAAATAACCTACAAAAGTACATGATATGTCAAATAATTAAGTTCAGCTTTGCACTATTGGGTAGTGCCGCTTAGTGAAAAAGTTAGTGGCTTAACATTAAAACTTTTAAGACAAGTAAATATTAACAAGTCATTTGTGTATTTTAAAATTAATTTTGATCATAAACAACTCGATTTGATATTGGAGGTTACATTCGGTACAAATATCACCTTAAAAACTAGTAGTTTTTAAAAATTTAAACAAATAACTATAATAAAATATAACAATACCTATACCTATAACAACAATTAACCTATATCAACCAATATGCCTAGGTCACCTTCTTGAACGCTATTTTTAACACGTTCATCATTTTGATTCGCCTTTATAAGGTTCTTGAGTGTATTATGTTGAAGAATGTATTGGACCTTGTCTTAACTATTACTGGCACTCTCTAATAATTGTTTATTAAAATCTGAACAACTGCCTTCGAAAAGTGCTTGTAACAAAAATTAGTACAGACAGACCCTTTTTCATTTTGATAAAAGAATAAACAACTTTAATAATGTATTGAATAAGGGGGTAACTATTATTAATCTTTACAACGTGCCAAAAATTTCGTGTTAAAAAGTTCGGAGCTACAGGTAAAAAACAGAAACATTAAAAAAAGTCATCGTTGACTCTATATTATGTATTATCCTTAGAATTGCCAAATTCTAAAATAAGAGTTAATTTTGAGATGAATTAAAAACAATAATTTTATTTCTACATTGAATTGAGCTATCACAATTTCACCCAACTTTGTGGGCATTATCAGGCATATGAACGTAAACACTGCATTAACAAGCAGATATACCTGAATTACTTTAATAAGATATTAAAAGGTTAGAGACCACAGTATTAAGAATTAAAAGTTTTTTAGGTGGAAATGGTCTAAATATAAATATAACTCAATTTACCAAGCTTTCAACTATATATTAAGTCTTTTTCAAGGTACATAATTATAAGATAATAACAATAAATAACTACATAATTTAAAACATAACACTATCACCTACAAACAAGCTCTGAGACAAGAAACCGTTACAAAAAAGTCGTTATCAAGGAACTTTCCTTGATAAACTTTTTGGATTGGAAAGTTCCTTGATAACGACTTTTTTGTAACGGTTTCTTGTCTCAGAGCTTGTTTGTAGGTGATAGTGTTATGTTTTAAATTATGTAGTTATTTATTGTTATTATCTTATAATTATGTACCTTGAAAAAGACTTAATATATAGTTGAAAGCTTGGTAAATTGAGTTATATTTATATTTAGACCATTTCCACCTAAAAAACTTTTAATTTTTAATAAGATACTTAACTAGACAAATTGAAAACAACGTGCTTATATAAATGACCAATATTTTTATTAAGATTACTAAAAACTACAGTATTTTTGTTGATGGTCATAATTTTGACGACTCAATACGAACTACGAATCTATTACATGGTCAGATTAAGTTAATTAAATTACAAAATATAGGCATTACATTATGAATCATTAATACAAAACAGTCACTTGTCATTAACCATACATGAACGTCTGGATTACCTAATTTTGATGGTCAACTAATTGATATTGTCAAATACACATTAATACCTATTAACACTTATGAGTATATATAGATTTGATGAAAATCATTCTAATGAGTTTACGATTCTGTATTTGAATAAAATCTTACTGCTACATGATTATTTACGAAAATTTACGAAACATTAAAATTCATGTTTTAGGCTAAAATACTTAAACAAAAAGGCAAATACCGAGGCATATATTTTTAGGCTTATGTATTGGCTTACATTTAGTTTCACAATGTATTTTTTAGTATTTTCTGTTAAATATATGCAACGTGTTCATTATACTAGTTTTATAAAACATTTTATTTTATTGGCAATTTTAGGTAAATGATGAATTTTTTGGTGTGACAAATTATATTTACCACTAAGTTCTATTCTTGAGACTATCAGGTAAAAAGGCTACGATGCAGTCAACATATTAAGGCTATAGCTTTAAATAAATTACGTTATCTAAAAATCAGTATTATAATTATTTATGATGTTTGATAAAAAATTTTAAACTGTAATGCGATAGACATAATCAATAAAGTTAAAAAAAAAAAAAAAAAAAAAAAAAAAAAAAAAAATGTAATGCGAAAAAAACGTTTCCCTAAAATTTAAACACATAATTAATATTTTTTTTATTTAAAACAATGTGTAGCGAATATACATCACCATAATATAATTCTAAATAAAATTGGGACTATGTCCTAATGGAGTAAATCAAATGTGAAGTAATAAAGTTATTTCACTTAACTTTCCCAATTTAACACTTGCTTTATAGAAATAGTAATACTTTATATAATGACCTGAGTTGACTGTTCTAAACAAACTTACAGTGTGTGATAAGAATGCTAAGTAAGGGTGTAAAAGGGTTAGGGTGACTTAGTTAAATTCCGATCCTAACTTCGCCCTTCAAATGTCTAAACAAGAGTTGTGAAGTGAAATTCTCTGAATTTTAATAGTATCAGGGTTTACTTTATGGTCTTTAAATTTACAATCTAAGTGCTTTGATATACGAAATTTTATTCCCTTCAAAAACAGGTTTTTTAATAAAATTCATGGAAAATCCCAAATGTGAGGAAATCAATAGATATTTTTTTAATTTGTAATTTCTTCCCCGTTTTCCTGGATTTTTATTTATAGAATTTTTTCCTTTGCATTGATATGCAAAGGCTTCAAAAGAAAAAGGAAACCCCGGATATTAAAAAAATCTTGATATGGGTGATGCCTAATAAGAAAGCCAGTGAAGTTTTTAGACCAGTAGAAAATTGGAAATATTTGAACTCTGTTAGAAAAGTTCAACTTATTTTATTATGTTCTGTATATATATATATATATATATATATATATATATATATATATATATATATATATATATATATGTATGTATATATAAATGTATGTGTATATATATATATATATATATATATATATATATATATAATATATATAATATATAACTTACGAATGAATCAGGATAAGGCTTATAAAAACACACTCACTTCTCTCGTGCCAACGTTTCGAGCATGGACATGCTCTTCATCAGGGCAACCTGAAGACAATATAATAAACAAAAACAATAGAGACAAGAACCTGGTCAAGCGCATTATGCCAGGTTCTTCTCTTTTTAAGTAACCTTCCTTTGTTTTTATTTACATTTTATGCCTTGTTTTAAATGTATTTTTATTTAAGTTTACTTTTATTGTAATTTTTTATTTTTATGACTATACGCTTAACGTAGTTCTCTGTAAGTGCTGGTTTTTTATTGTTTTGTACTTTATTTACTGTAGCTTTGAGTTATTGATTTTACTTTTTGTCAATTTCTTGTCTCTATTGTTTTTGTTTATTATATTGTCTTCAGGTTGCCCTGATGAAGAGCATGTCCATGCTCGAAACGTTGGCACGAGAAGTGAGTGTGTTTTTTATAAGCCTTATCCTGATTCATTCGTAAGTTATGTTCTGAGGCTGATTCTGTTCTATTTAATATATAATATATATATATATATATAAATATATATATATATATATATATATATATATATAAGATACGTGATATAAATTTACCTTACCTGTTAATGTAAACGCAGGTTTTAGCAAACATTAAGAACCATAGATCCATAAATTTTGGTTGATCAAATAATGCTGCGAATGAGTTATATACAAGCATTCCTCTGAACGGCAGCCAGAGGACGGCGAACACAGCTACTACCACACCCAGCATCTTCACCACCTAAAACCATATTGAAGGTTATTGAAAACTGATATATGCATACAATTTTCTTGTCGTGTCATTAAACCGTATTATTACCTTTAATGTGTTCCAATATATGCTACATATTTAGGTTTGAAATTATACTATGCAGCACAATGATTTGGACCTAGTTCATGCCGATTAGGAAGCCTGAAATTTAATGAGGCTTAAAAACAACAACAATATCCAAATGCTAACCAAACTAAATATTTTAACCCCTTGATTACAAACTCTAATATTGAGGTAATGGTATTAACCACATCTCTGCTACTTAGTGTAATAAGTATTTAGCCTGACAGAGATTCTTACCTTTAGATTAGAGAAGGCCGTTTATGCCTTGAAAAGGTCTAATTCTCTAACCAGATAAGCTTCCAGTGAATCCTATACCATTTGTAAGTAATTAATTAAAATAGAATACAGAGTGCCTTAGAACTTATTTTTATACGGCTATTTGCTTTACTCGTTACAAAGGGAAAGGTGATATTACTTCGGTCTCACTACGTTTTACCTAAGAAATAGATTTGCTTCCCTACCTCCTAAAGGAGCAAGAAGCATTGCATAAACCAAAAACATAACAACTTTTTTTAATCAAATACTGGCGTTTTAGCACTTGCAGATTCCAAAAATCTAAAAAATTGGTGTTTGAATGTAAAATGTCATGTCTACCGCATGCAACGCAAAAGAAACTCTCAGCTATATTATATATATATATATATATTATATATATATATATTATATATTATAAGTCCTTTTCAATCTAGTATAACCATTTGTATTCGTATTCTATTTTCTATAGTCTGTAAACTTCTCGTATCTAACCTTCATATTTAATATGTTGTATTACTTCAATCCCTCCTTATCATTCAAATCACCTTTATGTCTGTGTAGAAAAGGAAAAGGACTTTAACCCATATATGCTCGGTGTCGCGTTTCCCAACGCAAGTTAGTCTTTTACTGTTATCATCATAAGTTAATTCAAGTTAATTAGATAAAAACCGAGTCCGGTTTGCTCATTGGTAGAGCACTCACTTTTCGATCTTTAGGCCAAGGGTTAAAATCCTGCCCGGGGGCCTTAATATGAAGTTATCCCTTGTACCGTACACTCGGGTGATCTTGAATTCAAGGCTGGCTAACCCTGCCAGCGTTTAACGTGGTTTCTTTGACTGCCAATACGCAAATGGGGTATTAATTCCTGATTCGTCCGAGACAAGTGTGAATCCACGTTTCCGTTTTCTCCATCTCACGCAAAATCAAGATTCTGCGGGCTAATGGAAATGAAGGTTAGAAAGATATACTGAGTGACTTTTAAAAGCGCCGTGGAGTACTTCACAATAAATAACACCAACAACCACGTCTCTCCACTAAACATTATCTATTAAATAAACTGACAAATAAATAAACTGCCAGTTTATTTAATATATAATGTTTAGTGGAGAGACGTGGTTGTTTGATGTTATTTATATACTGAGTCTTCGTATGTTCGAAAACTTAGTGAAAGTGAAGCCGGGCCACAAATAACGTAAGTGACTAGGAACGGAGTACTCAGTTCTTGAAAACATACGGTCTCCTTGTAGCACTGGGGAACTTAGGTTTAGAGCTACAAAAGCCTCAACCACATCTGTTACTAGCACACTTCTTAATATACTTATATGAATAAATGAGCAAATTTCATTTTAACATGCTAGCTTTATTATATGCTATTCTAATATTATATGCTCTAACATCTTTTAAGCCTAATTGTGAGGAAGCCTCGTTCCAATGACAACTTTTTAATTTTTCAAGAATATTATAATTTAATTAAATTGATAAAAGAGGAAAACCACTTCACCTTTTTCAATGAAATAAAATGAAATTAAAATGTCTAAATATTTATTAGTATTGAATTAATTGATATATTTTTCACATAAAAAATAATCATTTTAATTTTGATTTTATTGCCTTTTTAATCAATTATACGTTATTTGTAATTACATTATATTATTATATTTTCTCCGCCTTCTTTTAATAATAACAAATCGAGATATTTTTTTAAATTTTGTTTGATGTGAAAAAGTAGGAAATGTTTGGGATGGATGGTAAAAACAGAGGCTTCTAAATCTGGTTAGCAGGTTTGTTGTTCAAATATATTTTTTCTTTATTGTATATAAAAAAATATATTTTATAATTTTAAAATGTATATAAAACAATTAAATATATATAAAAACACGCGGCATTTGCACCCCGTCCCATTCTGTGGCCTATAGCCCACAGAAGCGACCACATGGTTTTTGATCCGTGACAGTTTCCCTACTATAAAACCTTAGTAGTTAAACTACACACTAATAGTTAAACTACAGTTAACTTCTACAGTTGCGTAAGAGCTCAAGTTATAAAGCATAAACCGGAACCTTAAGCAAGAAACGGATTGTTATGCACGGAAGCATGCACTCCTTAGGAAATTCGCTCGGCATGTGGACCACCACGCTAGCGAAATCCGGTTACATATTCTTGATCAGTCTCCCTCTCAAGAAACCATCTCCTTCCTTCATGACCCCAACTTCATAAGCTTATTTTTTCTTTGCGTGTTCTCCATAACTGGGTTTTAAACCGCTGTTTTCTAAAAGTGGAAATATTAAACAACATTAAAAAAAAATTTTTTATAAAAACTTTTATAGCAAATTCATTTTCTTACTGAGCAAAATATAATGGACATATTTTCGTCTAATATAGTCACTAACCTGATATAATAGACAAAACAATGTTGTTGATGGCTAATAGGATAATTGAATTGATTGAATTCCTTTGTCTATAATACATTGAGTGGGATATTGTCAAAATCATTCATACTAATAATACACAATATTTACCTAAATATAAATGATATTATTCTTCGATTTCAAAATCATTTTCATTATAATTTTACAATAAACTATATTAATATTATAATTGTTTTCGTTCAACACCTTTAGGTGGTAATCGGTATTATTATTTTTCTATTCCTAATCTTCCTCGTTTAGACCTTTTAGACATTTAAATATTAGAAATTTAGATTTTTTGTAAATTAAAAAAGTATTGTTTGTAGGAAAATCCGAAACCGGGATTTAACTTTATACTCGTTTCAGGAATTTTTAAGACCTTCTGACTAGCTTTCACAACGTTGTCTCTGTGTGTGTCTGTTATCATCTCAGCTCACAGCGTGTTTATGCTAGAGAGTTAAAATTCGGTACAAAAACTAATTTTTGGATCAGGTTGTGCTATCTTGAAAATATTTTTTTTTTAAATTAGCAAATCATCCTAGTCATTAATTGGAAATAATTACTTAGCAATAATGTCGACAGTTCATAAAACGCGGATAATGTATCGATCGATTTAAGATTTAGCTCGCATGTATTTATATATAAGACCAAAGCATGTGCCAAGTTTCATGACATTATCAGCATTGTGAATTTTTATCCAATGATTTATATACGTTTTGTGAAAAATTTAAACATAACCTAATTAATTTGAATGTTACTTATAGGCTTGTATATATTTATATATGTTCATTATAGATAAGTTTTAATTTAATCATAAAAGTTAAAAATCGAGCAAAGGCGTGTCTGTAAGGGTGACTGCTAAGCATAAAATAATTATTTAAGCTAGTCCAAAGATGTGTTGTTGTGTAAATTGGCGAAGAAAAGTTTCGAGGTTGCCTGTAATATAATTCCTATAAATAGAAGAAACTACATTTTAAATAATATACGTATATCTAAATAAATTGTCTGCCTCCGTGGCCGTGATCGTAAAGGCGTTCGATTTCGGCACCGGAGGTGTGGGGTTCGCAGCCCGGGCTATGCTCTAAGATTTTATGAATAGTATTTGTATTAAATTGATTTCGCCAACTTTAATTAATTCTTAGAGTGTAGTAGATGCAACCCACCTGAGGTGGTATCCGCAGGGTGAATACTCTGATGGGCCGAAAGGCCCTAAAACGAGCATTTTATTTTATTTTATATCTAAATCCTTGTAAAGTCGTCAATGATTAAATTTAATGCACCCGTATTACTTATTTTACGTATTATTATTATTATTAATAATATTAGTCTTGCAACCCTTTTTTAATAATTTAAGAGAAGGTTGTGTCCTATAGGGTGGTAATAAGAAACGATGATTAGTGCAACGTATCGGCTATAAAGCCATTATCAAACATTCAAGAAAAAGTAGAAGACTCTTTAAGATGTCTACTTTTTCTTATTCAAGAAAAAGTAGGTAAGAAGACTTTTCTTTAGAAGATGTCTACTTTTTCTTATTCAAGAAAAAGTAGAAGACTCTTTAAGATGTCTACTTTTCTTATTCAAGAAAAAGTAAGAAGACTCTTTAAATGTCTACTTTTTCTTATTCAAGAAAAAGTAGAAGACTCTTTAAGATGTCTACTTTTTCTTATTCAAGAAAAAGTAGAAGACTCTTTAAGATGTCTACTTTTTTATTCAAGAAAAAGTAGAAGACTCTTTAAGATGTCTACTTTTTCTTATTCAAGAAAAAGTAGAAGACTCTTTAAGATTTCTACTTTTTCTTATTCAAGAAAAAGTAGAAGACTCTTTAAGATTTCTACTTTTTCTTATTCGAGAAAAAGTAGAAGACTCTTTTTAAGATGTCTACTTTTTCTTAAATGTTTGATAATGGCTTTATAGCCGAAGCGTTACACTAATCGTCGTTTTTTATTACCACCCTATAGGACACAACCTTCCTATTATTATCACAACTGTCATGTTATTTATGTTATTATAAATCATACTATTTGTGCTTTATTGCACCTAAATGTTATAACAAAATTATAATGCTTTGATTTCTAGTCTAAATAATAGTTTAAAAATCATGTCCTTTCTTATTTGTTATTCGATATTATACACCTTTGCATATCAAATTCAGAATATTTGTAATTATTTAAGCTAAAATAATTCTGATCTTTCTTTATTTAATAGTTTAACAGTAAACGACTCTTCTACTCCTATCTGCAGTTTGAATACGGCCTTTTACGGGGTTCATAATGCAAATATGGCTTATATTTATAAATTTTTACTTTTCCTCATTTATACCGTAGGTATATAGGTAAAGTAATGTGACTGCAAAAAAAAACCGAAACCGGAATGTCACCAGAGTTATCTATTTCAGGTGTTTTTAAGGCCTCTTGAGTAGTTTTCACAAAGTTGTCTGTCTGTATGTGTGTGTCTGTTATCATAGTAGCTCCTATCATGGTAGCTCCACTTTCTCTCTTATGTTAGAGAGATAACTAATTTAAAACATCAATCTATAAATGTACTTGTGCTATCTGGAATCACCTGCTATTTTGTATTAACTCATTAACACGCAAAAATCATAAAACGCAAAATAATGTTGGGTTGAGTGTATAAGTCAAACATATGTGCCAAGATTTATCTCACTGTCAGCATTAGTCCAATTTTTATCGAATATTATATATTTTAAAAAATATGTTTTTTTATAAAATTGTAAAAATTTAAAAATATTTCAATTGAGTTTAAATTTATAACAAATGTATACCTTTACGTAAAAATTAAGTTTCGCTTTATTACGACAATCATATCAATGATTTTTGTTGTATCATAAAAGTTAAGCAGCATCGACGTGTTGCACTTAAAATTTGGTAATTTTTATATTCTGAGGACGAGCAAAGCGAGTCCGTAGTGGGGAGGATGAGTGTATCTGATGTGAAAAAGATTCCGTACCTGATTTTTTATTTTTAAAACTCTCAAAGTTTAGTCCTTTTGAATTTGGCCATAGAGTAATATTCAAGTAATATATACCGGTCACCTACCTTTTGACAAACATGTATCAAAGGTAGTTGGCCGAATGAAACTGAAAAAAGATAATTAAGAAATAAAACGCCGTTACAACTCCGAGTTGAGACTCCTAATCAGTTTTTCTACTCAACTAAAAGAAAAACTTTAATTAGGTTAGCCAAACTTTTTAAAAATTAAGTCTTATTAACGCTTCTGTTGTTGAATACTAATTCACAATTTTTGCTTTATTACGTTCATTTTGTAGGTTTAAGTAAAAAGTGTAAATAGATAACATACGTTATGCAACTGAACTAAAAAATATATATAAATTTAAAATTATTAAAATAACACACACACATACTCACACACACAAATATATAATATATATATATATATATATATAATATATATATATATATATATATATATATATATATACATAAATATACTTAATGAAATGTGTTTTTTGGGTTTTAATCCTAATACAATTCGCAAATTAATGTTAAAGTATAGATAAATAAATAGTCTCTCCACTAAAAAGTATATTACTAGGTTTATTCGAGAGTTAACTTTCTGCCGCATCCGGCCATCATCAGTCTATAAAAAGCCAAGAAAATACAAGAAACTTAAAATAACTAAAAATACAAAAAGTCTAACATAAAGCTAAAAGAAAATACAAAACAATAACAAAAGTAAAATAAATAAATCGGCGAGAAGACAGAAACACGTACCATTCTCTGGAGTGCTAAGAACGATCGTTAGTAACGATCTCTTTCCAATCTTTATAGCGCACTGACAAACGAGGGATACCTACACAGTTAGGGCGTACTCCCTCTCTTGAAGCCAATATCTCAGTGCTACAGCCTTCGAACCTTCTTCTTTAACATTAATGGAGGTACCATTCTCAATATCTTTCAGAATTTCGTATGCCTCGAGAACGTCAAGCCTCAGTCCTTTATTTTCGTACCATAAAGTAGCAACTTCGTGAGGTCCATTAAAATGGTTTTCATCTCTCATATGTTTATAAAACCGGGTATTCCTTGAGCTAGATTTATGTTCAGCCAAACGGGTAGAAAAAGAGCGACCTGTTTGACCTGTATAGGTGCACTGACAAGTACCGCAGCGTATTCTATAAACACCATTACGTTCAGCACAAGGAATAGGTCTTTGACCTTAGATATTAAGTTTTTTAAATTACCCTCACTTTTGAACGCTACACTACCTCACTTTTTATAACATTAGCTACTTTATTACTAACTGCACTAATGTAGGGAAGTACACACCATTTAACCGGTTTTTCAGCCACCTGTTCAGTATTGGCGTTAATCATATTCTTAACTATTCTTTCCCTCTTTTTGTGGACTAATTTAGATATTAAGCTCTTAGGGTAGCCATTGACTTCAGCTATAAGATTAATGATCTTATACTCCTCATCATAAGCGTCTTGGTCTAGTGGAAATGTTTCAAGCCTATGTATAAGAGAATGAAACGCCGCAAGTTTATGCTGCCACGAGTGATTAGAGTCTGCTGGTATGACTACGTCAGTTGCAGTAGGTTTACGAAAAACTTTAAAAGACAAAACCCTATCAACTCGTTTTATATTAACATCTAGGTAGTTGATAGACTCGGACGTTTCAATTTCCTTAGTAAACTTAATATTTTTTAAACGGCTATTAAGATATGCAGTGAACGTTTCCAATTCATCAAGAGTACCATCCCATACGCAAAAAATGTCGTCTACATACCGTCTCCAGAAACGTATACGTTTCAAAAACTTATTTCTAGGATTATCCACGTAGTTTTTGTAAAAGGCATGCATATACATTTCTGCACCCAATGGAGAAAGTGGAGAACCCATAGCAAGGCCTTTACCTTCATAGATGTTATCTAAGAATCTAAAATAGTTTTGTTTAAAACCTAAGTCCAGACAATCCACCAAGTCCTCGTGGAGTGAAGGGTCAACCCGTGTTTCAGTCAAAATTTGACGACTTAAATTAGTGCATATATCAGCAGGGATGTTAGTGAACATATCCTTCACGTCAAACGAGACAAGAATAGATGACTCTGAAAGTTCAAGGGTTTTAAGTTCGTTTAACAAGGCATAAGTATTACGAACAGAGTCAGCGGCTTTAAACTTAGTAAGTTCAAGAAATAATTTATTAGATTTCCGAGATAAAAGATCAGAAGGTGAAGAAGTGCCATCTACGACAGGGCGTATAGCATTGTTTTTATGAACTTTAATAGCTCCATACAAGCGCGGTGCTCTTGGGTTCATAATGTTAAAGTATTTATTTTACTAAAAAAGGTGTCCAACGTGTATTGCTGGGTCAGCATTCAAGCATTGTTTAACGAAAACATTGTAATTCTTGTCTTTCTAAATTCCCTTTAAGTAGTTTTACCCACTTAAAAACTAAAGTTAATAAAAGTTTCATGAAACTATGTCGGAAAGTCTTGATTTAGTTTTACTGTTTTGTCTACGTCAAAAGGTTTTAAGTTTGTTTGATCTTATAGGATAGGCTAATCTTGCCTCGTAAGCTTTAAGCTTAATTACAAAGTTTCAGATAATCTAACGAGGTATATCTTAAATTTCAACTAAGAATAATTAAGATAACTTTTCTTAATTATGTGAAAGACATTAAAAAATGATTTAGATCACTTTAATTTATCCCCTTTTGCTGAAGCTGACTACATTCTTTAAAATTTTAACCAATGACAGTATCCATTTAATTGCAAATTGCTATAAAATTATATAGATTCTTACTAGGCAATTTAGCAGCTTAGGATAATTAGTAAGATATAAGTGCGTCCGTCATAATTAATTAAATTATAAATGAGCTTAGTCGCTTTGCGGCCTCAGCTCTTACACGTCGTCGGCGCGTGGAGTGTACCGCTTTGTGGCTACATTGTAGTTGTCCTGTTAGGTTATCGTATTGCTTGTCCTTGAGAGGCTAGTCCTGTGCCATGCTTTGTAATCGGTAAGTTGTTTGCTTTTTACAGTTGCATATGCATATTTGCGATCAGTGAGTGTCTCTATTAAAAAAAAACTACTACCAAACCTCTCAACCCACGACCCCAATCTAGTAATCTCATTTTTATTTAAAAATCCGATATTTCGTAAATTTTGCAAAAAAATAAGCGTATATATGATTGGATTATGATAAAAAGGCGTTTTTAGGGCCTCCTAAGTAGCGCCCACAAAGTTGTCTGTCTTTATGTGTGTGTGTGTGTGTTTGCCTGTCATCGTCGTAGCACCCATTTATTTATGCTAGAGAGTTGAAACTTTGTAGAAAAATCAGTATATAAGTGTACTTGTGCTATCCGGAAAATAATTTTTTATAGCGTTACTAACCCTTAACAATGACTCAGCAAAATATTCAATAAATCATAAAACGCGGAAAAATGTTGAGATTAGATTGAGATTCAACACGCACGTAGCTATGTATAAATCCAACTTATGTGCCACGTTTCATTTCATTATCAGCATTAGTTCAATTTTTATATAGAATAAATTTATTAAATTTTTTAAAAAACGTACTCAAGTCATACAAACTTGAGCACGTTTTTTAATAAATTGTAAAACTATCGGCAATTATACCAATTGAGTTACAGTTGAAATTGAGTTGAAATTTAGCACTAGTGCAATCCTTTACATAATAAATAAGAGAACTAAGTTTCATTTCAATACAAGTATAAGTATATCTATGATTTTTGTTGGATCATAAAAGTTAAGCAGCATCAACCGTGGCGAGTGCCTGGATAGAAGACCGCTGGGAATAAAATGGATTCATTTCCTATCTGAGAACGAGCGAAGCGATTCCGAAGTAGGGGGGATAAGCGTAGCTAATCCGATGTGATGAGGAAAAGTTCGGTGATACCTTGTACCTGATTTTTTTAATTAGTTCTAATGGGTAAAAAAGCAAGATTTTTTTACTTTTGTAATTCTTGCCGCTTTTTTGTAGTAAATATCTAGCTCCAGTACAAGGAAAACATTTTTCATTACTCAAGTTTTAAGAATACATTAATTCTAGGAAGAAAAAAATCATTTTGATAACAGTTACGAAATATTATACTTGCACAATCCGACCAATGGTCCTGTTTTTTTTTGTTAATTTTAACTAGAGCATTTTTTCACGCTAGTTATTTTAAGGAAAATAGAATTTCGACGAAATGAATTGCCTTAAAATCCTTGTTATTGTGTCTTTTTTAAGTAACCATCTATCATTAAGTAACCGTGAATAAATTATTTAGAAAGGGATTTTAACCCTCTGTCGGTCATATTTACCCAGGAAGAACCACCAGTGTGGTTGTCGAGTATACCAAACCACGAGGTGAATAACATAAATTAATTACTTTATGTAACTACCTTAATTATAAAATTCACCACATAAATCCAGATATTTTCCTTAATTTGCGAAAAATAATTCTAAAACTAAACATTTCACAAATGGGCGCCTGGTTCTGAATAATAATGCGACGGATTCTTATTACGGATTTTTATGAAGCCATAGCAGTTTGCACTTGCAAAACTTTGACTTAGCTAAGAGGTTACCTTCCTCATTGGTTCTAAAAAATAACTACGAATTATAATTTTTTGTCGATTAAATGAAAATTGTTTATTTAATTTTTATAAAAGTAGCAAAACACCCATCACTAAAAAGCATTGCTGTGTTGATGAGTGAGTGGGGTTAACTTTCCCATCTAGTTGAGATAATCCTGGTTAAAGCAATTATTATTCTAAATAATAATCCTAAATACCAATTAATAGGCTTGCCAAGTTAAATAAAAAAAAACTAGAGCCAGATAAACCTGATTAAACTGGAAGCCCCCCTCATTCTTAATTTTTTAAACTTAATTAGAAGAAGTTGAGATAATCCTGGTTAAAGCAATTATTATTCTAAATAATAATCCTAAATACCAATTAATAGGCTTGCCAAGTTAAATAAAAAAAAACTAGAGCCAGATAAACCTGATTAAACTGGAAGCCCCCCTCATTCTTAATTTTTTAAACTTAATTAGAAGAGTCTTCATTAAGTAAATTGCAATGACTACTAGAACGCAACGCTTTCGCTCATTATTAGCGTTTTGCGTTCTTTAGGTAAAATGAATGATACTTTACAATCGGACATATTTCTCCATTACTAACAATTTGCCCTTATTTTAGAACTTTATTATTTTAGGCGCTCTTTTAAATTTATGCCCTTTTATAGCGGGCACACAATTAGTGATGGACAAAATGTCCGAGTATGAAGCACTATTTATCTTATTAAGGAAGACAAAAGGCCGATAATAAAATTTATTTTTAATACATTTTTTGGTAATTAGGGAACAAACTATTAATGATAAAAACAAAATCAAAAAGGTATAGTTCGACACAAGGCTAAAACCAGTTGACAGGATGGAAAAACAATGCGAGGGAGCCAATGAGGTTATTCCTGGATGTTAAACCACGCCCTCAATTTTATATCAGGTCAACTTTATTGGTTCCTCAACACTATTGTCCCACGCTGTCAATTGATTTTAGCCGTGGGTCGAACTATAAATAATAAGTATTATAGTCATAAATCAAAATGTGTAAGGAAGAGTAAAACAATTTTCAAGTTGGGTGTCAGAGCGTCATTGAGTCGCTGCACGTTAATGTTCTGTGCAAAAAAATTCCACTTTGGTATACTTAATGCAACAACCCAAGTTTCAAACCAGTTAAAAAAAAGTTTTTTCTAATTTTTTTTACAAAACAAATATTCAAGGAAAATAAGAAATGCTGTTCCCTGTATACTACGTTAATTCTAACGCAACATACATTTAATTTTTATGTTATAATTAATTTTATTATATGATTTCTTGAAACATTTTATTTTCTAAAATCAGTTTGCCGAAATCTTTATAAACTGTATATATATATATATATATATATATATATATATATATATATATATATATATATATATATATATATATATATATTATATACATATATATATATATATATATATATATATAATATATATATATATATATATATATATATATAAGGAAAATATACATGTGCTGTATATTTATATACCATATAGTTCTGTAACACATACAAGTTGTATTATAACATTATAATTTATCTACCTACTCTTTATTTAATATTGCTAAAGTTTATACTCAGTAAGATCGTGCTTGGAAAACGAAATTCTCAAAGTAAACTAATTTTATATTTGGCACTGGAATTGAATCTAAAATGTCCGTTTATTTGAAATATATAAAATTGTCTTATAAAGTGAATACATATAAAATATTTTTGGCTCGCCAACAATTTTTGGCTCTACCTTTATCATAAAAATATTCCCTTAAGTGTTACATTTCCAAACATGTAAAAGATGATAAACAAAAATGACCACATAAATGTTGTCTTGTATCAGTTTCTCATATTTCTAGTTTATATAAGTGGCATACTGCCACGATATAATCGAATTTTCAAATGTATTAGTCACAAAACTTGATTTGGTGTACATTATGTCATTGATACATATGTGTTGATGAATATCAATAAAAAACACCTGAACTAATACTGATAATGAAATGTAAGTTTGTATTAGAGAAATTCCTTTGGAATAATTCGCTAATTGGATAAATTTATGGCAGGAGGCAAACCTTGGACCATGACCAAAATCCATTTCAAAGGTCAGTGATCACGATATATACGTTTTGCAAAACTTTATATACATATACATGTATGGAATAAGTTGAGTAATCTGAGTGATGTATTTGAAATGTTGCACCCTGTATATATCTACCTTAGTTGGTAAACGAAAGAATGGCTTTGTGATTATATTCATGTGGTAGGATAGTCTAAGCGTATTGTAATTAAAACAAATATAATTAAATGCTACAAACAATACAAGGGTAATCAATATTTCATATTTGTTTATTGAAGCTCTTACCTCTAAGTAAACAATACATTTAATTGAAATTACGAAGATAAATTGAAACTAACTACACAAGTTTTATTATAGCGCTTTTGTAGAAAAAATACATTTTTTATTAGGTATTAGTATGGACACATCACAGCTTTAATATAATTTAAAATATTTTTTTTAAAAATGGACCAAGTTGCGTCATTGAATATTTATGAGATTATCAGCTTTGGGAAACACTATCTCTTTATTTATAAGGGTCTTGTGACATAAAAGCAATAAATAGGTTCTCAATATTAACTATATATACTGATAAATGATAAGACGACCTTACTAGGGTTAGTCTGTTACCTTAACATGACCCTCAGGCAACTATAAAAATGTATAACGTTGAAAATTACTCGTATATGCCCTACTTCTTCTCTCGAAATATTAACTATATTTTTCGACTAAATTTATACATAATCAATCGCTTTCTAAATTGTCGCTCAGTTGTTGCTAACTCATGCGTTATCTAGAGGTAATCTGTCGTTAATTTTAATTCTGCTTATTGTTTAGCAGAATTAAAACATAAATTTTACATAATTTTTAACTAGACTTTGTTCTGATTTAAGATTTTTGTAAATATATTCATCTTTTAATGTTAATATGACTTAAAGTAATTTATTTTTTTGGGGGCGAATATTAAGTTGGCATTTTACATCCTCATAACAAGAAGCCTTCGGCCTCTTAGCCACTAGTTTTTTTCGTTTTAAAACGTAAAAAACATAGGACTACTAAACAAAAACGATGTACTTTTCATCACAGATATTTATTATGAAATTTATTTAATTTGGATAAAAGGATATTAATAGTTATTTATGCACCAAGGGAGTAAAGAATACTATTATTTCCCTGAGCAGTTAAGTGGCTCCTAAGGTGTAAGCCGAGGGAACCAAAGTATTTAACTCCCGAGGCATAGCCGAGGGAGTTATATTATTAACTCCCGAGAAATAGCCAAGGGAGTTATATTATTAACTCCCGAGGCGCCCGAGGTGGAGCCAGGGAAGGTAATTGCAACAGGGAAAATAGCATTTTACTCCCAAGGTGCATACAAAATTTAATCTCCAGCCGTTGATTTATTTTTACACGTTTTGTTGTATTTTATTCGAATTATACTCCCTCACAAATTTTGGAGTTGCTGCCCCCCCCCCCCATAAAAAAAATAATTTTTCCTAACAACTTGTTTTGACCTGAAATGGATTTTGAGCCAATACAAATTTTTTTTGGTCGGCTCCCCCTTACAAATTTTGGAGGTACCACTTCCGTGAAAATACTAAAACTAAAATTGATCTGTCACCTGTATAAAATTAGAGAATGCCACTCTCCTAAAAATTGATATAATTGGCTCTAATAATCCAATAATAGGAAACACTTTTTATTCCCAAGGGAGTGAAAAGTATTTTTTTTCCTTTTGGAGTGAAAAGTGGTTCTTTACACCCTAAAAACTAGTCAATAAACTTTACATTATACACCGTCTGGATATAAAATGATATTATTAAAGCTTCATCTGTTGTACGTCACTGACGGGGATGAAAAAGCGATCAATAAAGGTTTATACTCAAACATTTATTATAAGAAAAATTTAAATTTCGAAAACGAGTGATTATACACCAAATTATTCCTTTTATCTCTTAGTCAAAGAATTGAAGGAATTATTAGAATTGGGATTAGGAATAAGGAATTATTAGAAGTTTAACATTTTGATAAGGTAATTAAATCAGACGAAAAATTGTAATAATTAGTTTATTATTTATAAAACGCAATGATATCATAAATTTGTTGTTTAATTTTTTAAGCTTTTTTAAATGATATTTAATATAGAGTATTAAATATCTTTATATTTAATACTCTTTTTATATTTATATTTAAATAAATACTCTTTATATTAGGTATACTATTTTATTGTTGCAAGGACAAATGAATTTGAATAACCAATTAGTCCTATTGGGGTTTGTTTTTTGTTGTTTTCCCTAAAGAAAATAAGTGCTGTAACGTGAACCAATAGTAATAATACGAGTTTTATGTGATTCACTATTACATATTTGGCTAGATTAATCGGCTTTTTCATTCTAAGATTTTTTTCTGTAGAAATAAAAAAGCAGTATCCTAAAAACAAGAATGTATTATTAAAGAGTCAGTGTCAGTGTATTATTTTTCCATTTATTTTATTTCTTTTTTTGTTTTCTAATAAAAACATCAGTTTTAAAATATTCCAAACACGAAACTAAATAAATAAATAAAAATGAAAGGCAATGCTAAGATATGTATAAAGTCAAGACAAAATATGAATCTGCTGATTTAAAATAAATATAATTTGTATTCATGCATTGGATATTCTTTACCCTTCTGTTTTACTAAGAAATATAGTATATTACACCCGGGGCTTTGCCCTATCATAAATATATTATTGCGAACCTTTAGGTTATTGAGACTTTGTGAATTTACATTCGTAGAGTGACTTAAAAATGAGTTCCTAACAATATATTTTTTAAATTAAAGAATAATGCTACAAATATTGTCTAAAATATAAATGGAATTCATATATGGAATTCAAGATGAGTTTTAACGATGATCGTCGCAAATGAGTTTTATGCATCAATATTGAAACAATATATGTATCAATTTTTACTTATTCTCAACTACTACTGTAGGTAAATAGAAGAAGTATTAGGTTCGACAGCAAAAAATTTTATAAAATGGTGAAATATTGACCGCTTGACATAGAGATATATACTAGAGGGGGCATAGCGTATCTCAATATATTAAGAGTCCTGAAACATAATTTTGGGGCTCTCATGGGCTTTGTGTAACCTCATTGAAACCTCTCCTAAGTATGTGTTAAGGTTATTATGAATCAATTGTTTTCACCTTTCTGCACATTGTTTGTGTTTCGATATATATTTTCAGCTATCTACCATATAAATTACAGTAATTTCGTTCTGTTTATATTGATATTGAGGTTATTTTTTCGATGTTTCAAAATTCAACCAATACCCCTTTTGTAATACACCTCTATGGCGCTTGAGTTGAAATGTTGCACTAATGCACATGCACATCCATTTTCATCTATATTCCATTTTGATAATAGTCGTCATTTTTCTTTTTAGCGAATTTCCTTTGGAAATTCGCCTAATAGGAATTAGGCCTATCCCGCCATGACGGGATAGGCGTCATGGCGGAATTCGAACCTCGGACCACAACACAAATCCGTTTCAGAGGTCCCTAATGACGAAAACATATGCATTCCTAGACACTTTTTCGTAAACACTCTCATAAAAACTCATTTTGTCTGTATTTTCCAAAGAAAATGCGCTAAAACCTTTAAAGATAACTGACTAAGCTTAAAGATAAGTAACTAAGCTTTTAACTAGTGCAAATAATAGTGCGTACTTCTAATTTTAGAGGCATAGTTTTGTACAACCGACTGGATAATTATGCGCATTTCCTTTGGAAAATACAGAAAAAATGAGTTACGAGCAGTGCTTGACAATTGAGTAACTGCTTAGGCTCTAAAGCATGAACCGGACCACGCAATGGGCATGGTTCTTGCATAAGCAAGAAATGGGTTGTTTAGCATGGAAACCTGCATTCTAAATGAAGTTCGCCCGACAGCGGACCACCGCGCCGGAATTATTTATTTAGTAGTTGTAAACTTATATAATGTAAAAAAAAAACTATAAACATTATCATTCTAACCAGGATTGTTGTTAAGCATGGAAACACGCATACAAAGGAAATTCGCCCGACATGCGGACCACCGCGCCAGAATGTTTTTGTTTTTGACGTACTACATCTTGCCAAATAGCAAAAAACATAACAAATCCTAACAAAAGGCATGCGTGTTAAAAAAGAGCCATGTCTAGCGTACAAAGTTGAGAGATCATTTAATAAGCCAAGTCGTAAGTTCCCAATAATGCTTGTAAAGGTATGAAGTCCTGGCGGTTTCATTTAGTGACTTAGCAGTGACTTAGTGATGAGTGAGCAGAGACTAAGCACTTACTTAGTGACGCAGCTTAGGTAGTGTGTTACTAAACTTCTTGTATTCGCGATTTAAAGAGATAGTTGTAAGGTTGGCAATACCAATAGGTTGGATTAGCATGGGACCCGATTAAAATTATACATTTATTTCTTTATTGTTGCTTAATTTGTGACAAATGAGTTAAAAAGTAAAAAAATATATATTTCTATATAGTCTATATTTGAAGAATAAATACTTCGATTATTCGAGGTTTTAAAAATAGAATCACTACGGAATTGGTGTTCGTTTTTTGAGATGGTTTTTACCGATATAAATATAAAACGATTAAAATATTTGTTTAATATTAAATATAGTATTAAACAGAAACTAACTCTTCATAACACAAATAAAATAAAACCCAAAGGTTGGAAAATATCATCAAATAGTTTAAATACTTATTACAACTAATCTAAACAATTTAATGCAATAAAAGAAAAAGTTTGTGAGTTCGTGCACAGTCAAATCATTCAAAAGTAAAATTAATCAACTATAAATCAAATAAAACACAATATTGTGAATTTCACCTTCTTATCAGTATATTTAAAAACTCGTGCCAACCCATTTAAAAGATTTTTTTTCAATGACAGAGTAACTTATGTGAGTTTAAACAATCTAAAATTAATTACAACAAATCACTTCATGAAAAAATATAAAGATAAATCGTCAAAAATAAGAAAAACTTAAGAAACCTATGTGTCATAACGTTAATGACCCTTTCGTTATCAATTTCTTATAAGCGATGGTGGTGCTGCTACAGTCTTTGAATCACAAATAAAGTACAGACATACACTATAATAAGATATTCAGCCTATTTAAGAAGCTTATTATGAATTTTTGTTTTGGCCAAGTCTCAAATTGATCCCAGCAAGACCTCATATACTAACAAGCATTATTGTGCTTGTAATTATTGGATCGTTTTACCGCAAATTATTCAAATTAAAAAAATGTATCATTTAATAATGATTTATATTGCTGCCTATATTACCACTTGTATTTTTAAGGCTTTTGTTGACTTAAAAACCTGGTTAAATGGCTATCAACTGCAATAATCGACCTTAAGTTGTAATTCTTAAAATTTGGTAACCTAATACTACTTCAATCAAGCGTTGCGAGACCTAAGTAGTACAACTTTAAGGTTTAGTTAATTATAACATTTTAATGAAGAGCGAGGCTAGTCTAAAGTTGTAAGGAAACTTACTAAGGTATCTATCCCATTTTTACTTTTATATCGTGGGTATATAAATAAAGTATTGTGTTTATCAAAAAATCCGAAACCATAATGAATTATGGTTTTACCTGAATTATCCGTTTCAGGTGTTTTAAGGCCTCCTGAGTGGTTTTCACAAAGTTTTCTGTCTGTATGTATGTCATCGTTGCTCCCAGTATATTTATACTAAGGAGTTGAAACTTTGTACAAAGATCAGTTTGAAGGTGTAGTTGTGTTATCCGGAAAGTAATTTTTATAACACCAATAACCCGTAATTATGACTCAGCCAAAATTTAAAACAAACATTAAACTCGGAAAAATGTTTTTATCAATTTGAGATTTGGTACGCATGAAGCTACATATAAGTCCAACATATGTGCCGCGTTTAATCTTATTATTAACATTAGTTCAATTTATATTAAATAACTTGTGTACGTTTTAAAAAAAATATTGAAAATATTCTAATTGAATTCAAATTTCGTACTTAAGTTTGAAGTTTCAAAATTGATAGGTATGAATCATTGACCTATCAAGGTTCAATGCCTTGACAGGTGATCACTCAGAATAAAACGGATATATTTACTATGTGAGGACGAGCAAAGCTAGTCAAAGCTAACGATTTAATCAAATCTTTTTTATCAGGAAGAAGACAAAAAGTGGTAGTCATGGAAAATGGCAAAAAAGTTGAGTCCAAATTTCTTGAAACAAATCTTGGGGTGCCCCAAGTCTCTGTTTTGGGGCCATTACTGTTTTTGATTTACATTAATGACTTACCGGATTTGTTTGAAGACGGTGCAAGGTGCATTTTTTATGCTGACGACTCCACTTTAATCGTATCATCTGATACATATGAAAATTTAATTAATAACATTAAAATTGTTATTCGTAAATTACAAAGCTGGTTACTTGAAAACAAACTATTGTTGAATAAATCAAAAACTAAAATAATAATAATAAGAATGAAAAAAATAAATTATGAATTTCCGAAAACTATGGAGGGTATAGAAAAAGTTAAGTCCTTATCACTTCTAGGAGTTACAATACAGAACAACCTGGACTGGACTATAAACATATAGACAACCTTACCTCCAGACTCTCATCATCTTGCTACTTACTATCTTACTATAGAAGACTTACTGACCTCAAAACATTGACAAATATTTATTATGCCAAGTTTAATTCTGTCATGAGTTATGCCTTAATACAGTGGGGTGGTTCAACAAAATTAGAAACAGTTTTTTTAAAACAAAAAAGAGCCAGTAGAAGCATGTTAGGATTTGAAGAGACTTATACCTGTAAGGGTTCCTTTAAAAAATTAAATATCCTAACCCTTCCATCTCTTTATATCTATAACCTATTGCTTTTTGTATTTAATAATATTAATTTGTTTGAAAGTTTAAATAAAGGTATTTATATTACTCGGAATGTCAATAAGCTTGAGGTAAAAAGCTGTAAATATGAAATATTTAAAAAAATCCCCAGAATACTTGGGTCAAATTTTTTATAATAAATTACCTGAACATATAACAGGCATCAAAAAAATTACAACTTTTAAAAATAGACTCAAAAAATGTTTACTTGAAAAAGAGTATTATTGTCTTAAAGAATTTCTTAATGACGATCTCTCAAAAATGTAGTGAATTATTATATTTTTTTAATATTTATTTTTTTATTGTTTGTAAATGGAATACTTGTTATTATATAATCTTGTATGACAATTTCTAATTCTTGTAAAAGTCAAAAGAATGAAATAAATTGATTTATTTATTTATTATTTATTTATCAAAAGACATGTTGCAGTATAAATTGGGTAATTTTTGTATCCTGAAGACGAGCGAAGCATGTCCGAAGTAGGGAGGATGAGCGATGGAATGAGGGAGGAATCCGATGTGTAGAGGAAAAGATACTCTGTAACTGATTTTTATATGTATGGAAACACAGTATCATTTTGCGAGATACACCTAGGAAATGTAACTAGCAATATGTAGTGAAGCTCTATGCAACATATTTTGTAATTTTTTACCTTGCCCTGTCGACGCTCTAATGAGTTAGACGTAACGAAACCATCAATGAAGAGGAATGTCTAATGATGGAACAGTTTCCAGATGTAACATTGAAATAATAATAGATAAATTAAGTCAATTATCAAAACTCCATAAAGATAAACATTTTAAAATGAAAAACTTTATAAATAAATTTATTAGTTCAAAATGAAATTTATTCCCATTTCAATAAGACCAGCTACCACTTAACCACTGACTAAAGAAATTTGTTACATTATTTAAACATAATAAATTGTCCTAAACAATAATAATAATTTTAAATTTATAAGAACAGGACAAAATTACGAGAAATTGAGCACGAGAGTCCTGATTTGTCCTATTTTAGACTAGTAACCTAAATATTTGAATGCCTAGGTAATAATTAACTTTGAAATTACCCCTAAATGACCTCAAATTGATCTGCTTATTGTTAGGAAGAGCAAAACGAAATTCCTCTAAATAGTTCAACCTAAATATTTTCACCTCTCATAAAATAATTGTTATCTAGAGCGAAGGGTAAGAAAAACGTTTGATGTTTGCAAAGAAATGCAAGGAACCTTTTAAATTATTTAAAAGGTTCCTTTCTTAAAGTATCCTTTCTTCATGATTAACATTTATAAATTATAATTATCTTACTAATACTAAAACAAAGTTTTCACTCAGAGTTAATGTTTTTTGTTATATTAATAAACGACCCTCTCCCATCTCCTTATTCCAATTTTATAAGCTCATTTTCCTTTGGAAATTCGCTGAAAACCTATTATTCATGATTTTCTTTTCTGAAAGAAATGACGTCATCAAAATTTATTTTCACTTCAAATAACAGTGAATTGATAAAGAAATAAAATCAATTCTTGAAAAGAAAAATTAATATCACAGCAACCAAGAATTTTGTCATTTTTAACCAATTCAATTTATTTATTTAAGCGGAAATCTTTTATATTAACGTATTAAACATTGTAATGTATTGTCGTTTTTATAAAACAGCTAGAATATTGCAATATGAAATATATTAAAACCCAGAATTTTACGGATATACTTTATATAGTTTTGTTGACAAAAGCAAATAGTTTATCCTTAATGTTCACTTTTCCCAATTTTAACGTTGGTACATAAGAAAAGTATGGTATTTGCACATAAAACCCGTAACCGAAATTTCATGTATTTTTAAAACCTCCTGTGTAGTTTTCACAAAGTTGTCTGTGTGTGTATGTGTGTTTGTTACTATCTTATCTCCTATTGTGTTTATTCTAGAGCGATGGTACAAAAATCAATCTGTAAGTCTAGTAGTTTATTTGAATTTAGTTTTAGTTGTCTCAATGTTGAAACCTAAAAAACTAAAACAGTTTTATTAATTATTTGGTGTAATAAACATAATATTTATAGTGACCGAGTCTAGTAGCTCAGAGGTAAAACGCTCGCCTTTCGAAGCGTTCAAGTTCGAAGGGTTCAAATCCAGCCGAGGAAGGACCATTATATGAGGTTATTCATTGTACCGTACCCTCGGCAGGTCTTGAATTCAAGGCCAACCAACCAAGCCAGGGTTTTACGTGGTTTACATGGCTGCCAATATGCCAATATGGGGTTGGTTCTTGTCTCATCCAAGACAAGTCTGGATTCACGTTTCCGGACACGTGGATCCAGCACACGAAAAGTAAATGTTCTGGGGGCTAATGGAGATGATGGTTGGAAAGATATGCTGAGCCTTTTTTGACCGAACAATTAGTCAGCGAAAGTGAAGGTGGTGATATGAATAACGTAAGTGACTAGGAACGATGTGCTCGGTTCTTGAGGACAGAATTTTCCTGGTAGTACTTTACTTTTAAGTCACGGCTATAGAATAAATTTGTGCACACTGGCATTGGGGTTAACAGAGCTTTTTGTTGGGTAGCGCTAGTTTAGTTAGAGTCTGGTGATGCTAGAGGAGCTGATAATATTTGTGAGACTGTTTAAACGAGGGCGGACAAAGTGACACTAAGCGGTGGGCCAAGTACTTGCCAGATCGGTGAATTATGATAGAGTCTGGTTGGGCTTGATATACTGGGCACATTTGTGGACTAGTCATATGTGTTGCCATGTATGGAGTGTGTGCTTCTTAGATAATTAAGTATGTACAAATTCTGAGGTGGATCAGTTGAGTGAGATTTGAGTGATGGGAAAAAGCTAATATGATCCTTCTACAGGTTTAAGCGTAAAAAAAATTTAGAAGTTTTAGCTAGGCTAAGAGTTTATCTTTGCCGGAGATAGTTTAAGATCTATAATTAAAGAACTTATTAAGATAAATTCGAGCCTTGAATTTAGAAAAGCCACGTCAATGTCATGACAAAGGAATATTTTACACTTAATTTTTACTTCTCATTTACTCCGTAGGTACATATATACGTGTTTTAATTTAGTTTTACTTGTCTCTTTATTAAAAAGATCATTTTTACATTCTATACTTCATAAAAATAGTATTTTTAGTCAAAGATTTTGCCTTTACTTCAGTAATTATTAACATGATGCAGGAGTAGGCAGCGATAATATAATTATTTGACTTGATTGACTTTATGAAAAAAAATCTTCTGCACATGGATGTATACAAGTTAAGTGTAGTGTGATAAAAGAAGTGAGAACTATTTATCGCTATTATATTTATTTGCTCCCTCACTTTACCCTCTGGAACCCCTAACTTCATTCCTTTTTTTTAGTTAATAACTTTTTAATTGACTTTCTCATAACCCAGGTAGTATATTATATCGCAAGAATAACTTTTTACATTCCATCATTTATACCCAAGTTATAGAAAAAGTATTGTGTTTGCAAAAAATCCAAAACCGGGATCTTACCTGAATTATTCGTTTTAGGTATTTCCAAGGCCTCCTAATTAGTTTTCACTTAGTTGTCTTCTGTTTTTAAAAATTTGTTTACCATTTTGAAAATTTGTACAACGCGGACAAATGTTTTGATCGATTTAAGATTTAGCTTGCATGTAGTCATATATAAGTCTAAGAAATGTGCTAAGTTTCATATCATTATCAGCAGTAGTTAATTTTTTATGGAATAAGTCATTCGATAAAGTGACGTATACAATGTATATGTCGATAAAAACGTATACAACGTATACGTCGATAAAAACGTATACAACGTATACGTCGATAAAAACGTATACGTTGATAAAAAAAACGTATACAAGTCATATACGTTTTTAAAAACTTATAAAGAGTCAAAATTTGGTAAAAGTATATACCATTACGTAATAAATAAAGTATCATAAGTTTCATTTCAATACAACTAGTATATCCATGATTTTTTGTGTCATAAAATTTAGAAGCATCGAGTGTGTTCAGGGCCTGGGATGGGTGAACGTTGGTAATGGAACGGATTTATTTACTATAGACGTGTTGCACTATTGTTAGTAATAACACGTTATATAGTTTTTCACAGAATGAAATTTAATGTGTCAAAGTCTTATAATGACAATTTAATATGTCTAAATAAAATAAAATAAATATACAAGTATATTAACCCTCAAATCCTAACAACTATAAATGTGATGATTTTTATTATCTGAAGACGAGCGAAGCGAGTCTAAAGTAAAGAGAATAAGCGTAGCGAATTCGACGTGACGTTATATTCAAATTGTGTAAAAATAGAGGATTATTGTCTGTGAATAAGAAACTATTTTCTTAGTTTTCATGTTCTCTACTAGGGGGCTCCACTTGTACGAGTAGGATAACTGCTCATGTATAGATAAATGTGTTGCTCTAGTACCATCGAGGTTGAAATTTCAATTAAAGCTAATTTTAGTCACTTGATTAAAATATTTTAGTTCAAAACACCATACTCAATTAATATTTCAGAAATGGCTGCTTAATAAAACCTTTAACGTTTGGCGTGCTTAACATAACATCAAAGGTGTAATAATTAATACTAAAGCAATTACCTTTAGAACATCATAATAAAAGCTAAATTTATATCGCTTATTATAAAATATTTTACTTACTCGTACAACACCTAAGTCACAAAGTAATAAAATTTATTGTTACACGCGAACACAATAATATTTTAAATTACAATTTATACCTTTGTCGTTTACTTAATAACTTTTGTTCTCAACTGTTTTTGCTTACTCAACGCTCATGAACTCCCTGATTGCCTAATCTTTGGAAAAGTCTTTTAATATTTTTATGCGATGTGTAAAAACGACCTAATCAACACCAACCTATTTTAAGCTTTATTTTAGGCGATGGAAATTTTTTGGACCTAGCTATTTTTAGCTTTGTACATAAAGCAATAAATGTGACCTAACCTAACGCTCAGTTCTAATAAAATGTAGATTTGTGTGACTCTAAGTATTTTTAAATAAGCTTTACCTACTCTATTTAAAAGCATAGAGTCTAAAACCCAGCCTTAGTAATAGAAGCCTTCAATTCCTTTATACATATCTTAGCCTTCCTTTCAATTCTAATCGACGGAAAACAAATTTTATATCCAATAAATACTTAACGTTTCAACTATACTTTAATTGATAAATTATTTTTGTGCTTAGTTTGCGTTAAGTTATAGGGTAATTTAAATATTAAAAGTTAGCCGGTAATTCCTATTAATGTTTTTTATATAAAAAAAATCTGGCTCGGAGGTTCCCAAGCTGGGCGAATTTTCTTTGAAATGCGCGCTTTCTTACTTATCAATCCAATTAATGCATATAGGTAGGTACCCCGTACCCGAAAAAATCGGATATCCTCATGACATCGCTTCTCTCGAACTCAGAATATACAATTCGCAAAATTTATACTGCTACATGTCTTCGGACTCGCTTCGCTTGTCCTCAGATAGTAAATGCATTCGTATCATTCTCAGCGGTCACCCATTCAGCACTGACCACGCTTAAAGCTAATTAATTTTTATGATAAAAATATATAGTTATTATATCTATAATAAAAAAATATAGCTATAATAGTCGAATTGAAACGAAACATCGAAACATAGTTTACTTATTTATTAAGTGAAGGTACTATGTATATGTATTATAATATATATATATATATATATATATATTATATATATATATATATATATATATATATATATATATATATATATTATATATATATATAACATAAAAGTCTCTACAGATAAAAAATCTTATACATAGCCAAAACTTAAGGAATTTTATATTCTTAGGACGAGCGAAGCGAGTCCGAAGCTGGGAGGATGAGCGTTGCGAATTCGATGTAATGAGGGAAAGTACCCCGTACCTAATTGTTTGTTTGTTTGGGCTACTTTTTCGTCCACTAAAGAAACGTATTTATTTTAACGTTACAATACGTTGTTGTTAACTAACAACAACGTACAACAACAATTATTTCGAAGTTATAAACTAAAACACGGTAAATAAGACGATAAAAAATTTGGGCCGGCACCAAAATTTTGATCAGAATATTAAGTACTAATGTTATATGGATACTGAAAGTAACTACTTTCAGTTGATTTTCAAATTTAGAAATAATGAGATAGAATAATGCTTGGAGTTGTAGACTTATTGCTCAAGTATGATTAATAAAAATCAACACAGGACAAGATTTTAAAACTGATGTCGAGTTTATCAAAGCAAAAACAAAGGCAAGCATTTTATTGATTCATTATTGAACTCGAAAAAGAGTTCGAAAACTTAACTCTGGTCACTCTGGTGATAGGGGTAAAATATCCGCCATGACACTGACAAATTCTGATCTCACCTGTTACACTCGCGAACACACCATAAGTTTTCGGCATATATTTAATAACCTGAGCGGTTGCGTCACAACTTGTTATTTATTTTTTTCGAATTATTCAAAGAAAATGCGAATATTTATCCCATAGATTTGGAGCTCAGTTTATGCTAATTCTTAACGCATTTTCTTTAAAAAATTAAAAAAATAAATAACAAGTTGTGACTCAACTGCTCAGGTTATTAAATATATATACAGAAAACTTCAGCATTAAATAGATTGATAAGCAAGATATCGTGCTTTTAAAAGAAAATCGCCGAAGTTTCTGAACTTCTTGCCAGAATTATTTTGATGTTATAAACTAAAATACTGTAAATAAGATGATAAATAATTTGGGCCGGCACCAAAATTTGATCAGAATATTAAGTACAAATGTTATATGGATACTTTGAATTCACATCAAGTCTGGTTATCCTTTCTTTAAAGAAAATTGAGAGAAAGGATAGAAAATATATCTCGTATTTATCAAGACGTCATTAGTATAATGACATGTATTCTTGTTAATCAATCCCAAGTGATTAATCGGGCTTTTTAAGTGACCTTATTTTCTGGATTGACTTGACTGTAAAGCCAAGCGGCTTTCTCTCCATCATGATACCACAAGTAAAACCCCTTAGCCAACTTAAAGGAGACTAGAAGCGTAACAAAACTTTAGTTCTATTAAATGTTTGGCATATAAATTTAAACAACTCAGAGCGGCACTATTTCTCTGGTCAAGTTTAGAACTTTGGATCGATTTTAGATAACTTAACGTCACGATTAATTTTTTCTTCATTTATATCGTACCTGCGATATAAATGATACGATATATATTCTATATACCTATATAGAAAAATATTTTGTTTGCAATAAAAATTCTAAACCAAGATTTAAATCAAATAATTCGTTTCAGACGTTTACCAAGTTGTCTATCTGTATGTGTGTGTTTGCATCTATTATCATAACTCCTACTTTTGACTTAAAAATCAATTATTAGCTCTAATAGTGCTTTCTGGACTAAACGTCAGTACTGGACAAATTATTTATAAAACCAATCACAACATCGCAATTCACATTGTAATAGTATATTTTGTTCTCATTAAAATAGCTTTAATTAGACTGTTCCTTCTTTTTGAGTTACTTTGACGCAAGTAATAAAAGAAAAGAAGTCTCTCCACAAAACAAAACTATATTGGCAAAGCGCTTTCAACCTAACTAGGTCTTGTGTATTAGAGTCTGACTCTAATACCTAGTAAGAAAACATAGACTCACTTCTCTACTTCTTTAACATCTCAACGGTTTTGCACTGATGATGGCCTCTAGTTAGGTTGAAAGCGCTTTGCCAATAAAGTTTTGTTTTGTGGAGAGACTTCTTTTTTTTATTATTTATGATGGACTCTATTCACGCTCATTCTACTAGTATCTGACGTAAGTGTCCCTACTTGGTCGAAAATGTTTCTGCTAACCTACCTCAAGAGGTGGAGCCATCCACATTCGAAATATATCTACATAGATATTTAACCCTCTAATCCATCCGAGAGGATTTTTTTTAAGATTTATAGCTATAAACTTTTTACGTGTAAAAATATATTTGTTCGCCAAATTGCACAATATTCAGTCAAACTGTATCAAAGAAGTAAATAATTGAGGGGAAAAGAATATTATCAATATTAATTACAGTATTACAATTTTTCTGGTGGCGAGGATGAGCGAAGCAAATATGAATTAGAAAATTTGGTGATGCAAAGTTCCGAGGTACCCCGTACTTGTTTCTTGCATATCTCTAATAAAAATAGATTTGAAGTACTCTTGTTAATGCAGTGTTTCATGTTACTGTTGCTTCGAGAATTGTAAGACTTTTGTACAGTATAAATCCACTGAGATGTTTTCATCCTTTATTTATTTTTCCGGACAGTCCCATATATCACATATGTTAAGCAGAGAAGAAAGCATAATAGCCCTTTGTCGTTAACAATTTCTTTTGTGCATTGTGAAATGAAACTTTTCTTACTAGAATTTTCAAGTTTATTTTTCTTTTCTTTTGTACTAAAAAGAAAAAGAGAGTTGAAAATTATCTGTTTGCTGAGACAAGTTTGTATTTAATGTTTAAGTTAGTGCTTATAAACTGGTATCCTGGTAGGATTAGTTCAGAGATTGGTTAATCTAGAATTTCCCAGCTTTGTTTTATACATACTCGTAATTATAAGCTTCAATTTAATTGAATATACGAGTGATCATAGTTTTAATTTCATAATCATAATCAAAATTTTAGTAATGTGACGTTGTATTGATTATTGTTGACGTAATATTAATTATTATATATGTTTTAACTATAAAACATGCTATGTTATATATTTATATATGTGTTATGTATTGATATTTATGTTATGTAATAATCAGTTGCACATATTGTATTGATATTATTTTATTTGCTGAAATTGTAAATTAATTTTAAACCTAACACTCTAATTGAAAATAAAAGCAGGAATTCCTGGTTAAGACTAATTCATCTACCGGGTTGCTTATAATTTAAATTATTCTATTGACTTAATCCCCTTATGATGCTATTTAATAATATAATGTGAGAGAGTAATTATATTTATATTCTTTTGTTGCTACAGCTTTTTCTTCTGTATTAAAGTGATTAATAATCCCTACCAGAAATAAAATAAAGCCATGCCTAACGCAAAAATAATTGAGATCTTATTTTAAGACCAGTCTTAACAGCCATTTCATTGGCATAAAAGACCAAATGATTTCACTTTGTGACTTGTCAGTACGCATTGTTAAGGTATTGTGCTATTTAAGTACCTGGCTGCTCTGCTAAATAGCTACTATATTATTAAATATAACCATCAATGAATATAAAGATAAAGATAGACAGCCCAGGTATTTATTATTTCGGGCAAAGAAGTAAGTTCCGTAGCTAGTTACCAGGAGTGCTAGAATGTAATTTGGTTGTTTCACCATGCCAACTACGAGAATGCGCCACTATTGTCTTGTTTTCAGTAAACTACATCATGTACTCAACTGATTTATCTATTGGCATTATATAATAATGACCATTTTCAAATAGATTCTGCTGTCGTTAAATTGGCAATAAAGAACAAGATGATTTCATAATATTAACTTAGAAATGCGGGAAGTCATTTATGTATATCATTTAAATTGCGTCATTTATGTTTGCACATTAAAGGCCCCTAACGTCCACCAAAGGTCCAAAATTTTTATCTGCTGTTGTAACCCCAAATTGTACCTGTTGAGGACAGGTGCAGCTAGCCAGTGATGGGGGTGGGTTTTTCCATACCTGTAGTCATAACTTTTACTGGTGTACCATTTAAAGTATTGATAAAAGTGAAGGGAAAAGAATACCTGTTTGGAAAAGACTATAGAAGAAAACTTAAATCTATCAGAGTAAGTTAAGAAAACAAAACCAAGCATTTACTTGAGTATGCTTCCCTGAACTTACAGCATTTTTCGGATTTATGAGGGCAAGATAAAAAAACAAAGATATTTTGATGAAACCCCACAAAATAAAATCATATAATGACCCCTAAATTAATTATAAACACACTGAAAAATAATAACCAAAATATTCTTAAAATTTATGAGTCCAAAATTAGCAGTCTGTTAAATAAAATAAAAATTAACCCATAGTTCATTTAAATTATAAAGTATTACCATAACATAGAAAATAACCCCAATATAACTCCGTAAAAAATTATTTAGAATATTTAAATTATCGCCGTAAGTGTAGAAGTACAATTACATTGTAGAATAGTCTCTTCTTAAATTATAACATACATCTGGACTCTAGCACTGACTTACTGACTAACAGGACAACTTATTCCTAGAGTACTGACTAACTTACAACTAAGGGAAGGGGCCTTAAATCTAACACCTAAAGTTCCAGAGATAAGGAGTACGATAGTTGGGTACTCAAAAAAAAATAATATAAGGAAAGGCTTATCTGAATCCGTAATCCAATACGAGGTAGTTGAACTCCTTCCACAAACTTACAACACCGAACTAGTCACTAAACACAATACTGCCACTGAACTTGACCAGGTGGGCTTAATCACCACTCACACCATTTCACTACAACCTTAGTTTGACTGGAAACCACAACCGAGTTAACCGGGTTCACACACGTAATCCGCAACGCGAGAAAATAATTGAGGTATTTCACAATATCCAGCCCATGTGACTCCCTGGTCTTAACTGACTCTCTTCCCAATCATCCTCTATCAGTTTTTTTCAATATTCAAGAGAGATAGACAAAGAGGGGTTTGTTATTGTAATAAAATAAATTCAATCAATCTAATTAATAGAGTTAAAGGTAATGTTTATAGAATTCTTGAATAATACTTTGACCCTTAGTGCCCGGTCAGGAAGACACACATCAAGATAACAAAAACTAAAGAATTTAACTAAATAAAGAAATAGATAAACAAAACAATTTCCTTCACTTTTAAGCAATACTAAAACCCCCCAAAAAAAACTTTTAAAAACAAAAAAAAATTGTTACAAATTCCCCTTTTGTTGGAAAAGAATTTTTGCTAAAATGCAAAAAATTCTAAACATAAAAACATAAAACTAAACTGTAGAAGAGATTAACTATTACCGTTATCCTCACTAAGCTGTAGATCGTAACCCTTTAGATCCTTAATGTGCCACTTTCCCTTGTCCTTTCCCTGAGGATCCACTAACTGATAAATTAGAGGAGACTTCTTATCCACAATAGTGAATGGACCTTCGAACAAAGGTGCCAGCTTGGAAGCTACACCATCAATCTCTTTACT
>JACMZG010001863.1:29407653-29457874 GCA_018340805.1 Microvelia longipes | reverse complement strand
ACGTCAACACTTCTTTAAATTCAAAAGAAAATTTTGATTGGTATTCTAAAAGTTGTTTTTAAATTTTGATAAATTAGTAAAATGATGGCCTGGATACTCAGATTTGTCAATAATTGCAAAAATAAAAATTAAAAAAATTTAAATCAGTTAAGTTTGGATGAAATTTTGAAAGCAGAACTAGTTATTATCAAACTTGTTCAATCTGAAACTTTAAATCACAGAGATAGAGACATAGCGTCACTGCACCCACTTGTTGATAAAAATGGTTTGCTTAGAGTCAGAACAAAATTATCACTAGGTGAGGATAGTATAGATTTTAGACATCCGATTTTGTTGCCAAGTAAACATCCAGTGGTTCAGCTTATTATTAAAGACATACATGGGAAAGCGCATCATGTTGGTGTCCAAGGGTTGATAAGTCTTGTTCGAGAGAAATACTGGGTTATAAAAACGAGACAAACTGTTCGCAGTGATGTATCAAAGTGTCTCAGGTGTCAACGATTCAACGCTCGAAATGTTGACCCAATCGCAGCTCCATTACCACCAGACAGAATAAGAGATGCAGCAGTGTTTGAAGTTACAGGCATAGATTTTGCTGGTCCATTACACATGAAGAATGAAGGAAAAGTGTGGATCTGTATATTCACTTGCGCAGTAGTCAGAGCTGTCCACTTCGAACTAGTCAGGAGTTTATCAACGGAAAGCTTTATTCAAGCACTGCGTAGGTTTGTTGGTAGGAGAGGAAGACCTGCCACCATTTTCAGCGATAATGGTACTAATTTCGTGGGAGCTGAAAATGCGTTTGCCAAACTCGATTGGAACAAAATTAAGGATTACAGCACTGTAGAAAGAATCAAATGGAAGTTCAATCCCCTTCAAGTTGCTGGTGGGGAGGATGGTGGAGCGAATAGTAAAAATTGAAGGAATTTCTTCGGAAAAACATTAGGAAAAGCGTCACTCAACCACGAAGAACTGTCCACAGTGCTGATAGAGTGTGAAGGCGTCATCAACTCACGCCTCTTACATATCAATCTGAAAACCCGACTGATCTCACTCCATTGACACCAGCCTATTTTCTTCAAGGGGTGAGAGAAGTAGGTCTACCAGATTGTGATGCAATCGAGGAAAAGAGTTTAGGCAAACGAGCAGCCTACAGGCAGGAGTTACTGAAACAGCTGAAACAACGTTTTCGGTCAGAATACTTAGGGCAGTTAGCTGACAGAAAAAGTAAACGTCAGTCACTAGACAAGTTCAAGTTGGGGATTGTTCTAGTTGATGACAGTTCTAAGCGATTGGATTGGCCATTAGGTAGAATGTTAACATCATGCCTGGACGTGACGGTGTTGTCCGACTCGTTCGAGTAAAATTGGCCAAAGGCGAACTCCTAAGACCAGTCCAACGTATTTATCCCTTAGAATTGTCAGACTGATTTTATTATTTTTGTTGATTTTGTTTGTTTACTTTTTGTTTATTTTTATTGTCTTGTTTACAATTTAATCAAATTAACTTAATTTATCTAAATTAATAAAAATTAATTTTTTGGGAAATGTAAATTAGTAAGTTAATCACAACTGCTAAGGATTAACTTAGGTGGGAGTATGTTATGAAATTGTCATTTTTAAAATGCAAGTTAATTTGATTTTGTTGTCGTGTCATTAATATTTTTAAATTGTGACTTTTAATTTTGAGTTTGAAAGAGAATATAGTTCGAAATTGGCATTTAAGCAAGTTCGTTTTATTCATATCTAGTAAACCTGCAATAGAATTCGGAACACCTAAACTTATATAAAGTAAAAAAATGCGGTGGTCTGCATGTCGGGCGAATTTCCTTTGGATGCGTGTTTCAGTGCTTAACAACCCATTACTTGCTTAAGGTTCCGGTTCATGCTTTAGAACCTAAGCAGTTACTCAATTGTCAAGCACTGCTCGAAACTCATTTTGTCTGTATTTTTCAAAGGAAAAGCGCTAAAACCTTTAAAGATATTTTTATTTTATTTATACCTACAGTTAAAATAATGAAAAGTAAAAATGAGCAAAATCCAGACAAAAAATAGTTTTGACCGGCAGCAGTATTGCGCAGATGCGTTTAAGGCAGCCTCATTTGGTAAAATACGCAGTCGCGCACGAGACATGACCTCATGCGGTTTATATGATCGCGTTACTGATACATCTTATGTTTTTATTTATTCTGTATTAACTAAGTAATTTATAAAAATCTTAAAATAATAGTATATATAGGAGCATAACTGATATCAGTAAAGCCAGTTCACTGGTGGTCTTAAGTAATGCTGCACCCTAACAATACAATATTCGTATAACATAGTTTGCAATACTTTCGGCTGCTGGAGTACTAAGTGATATTTTTAATTAATGCTCGATTTATCATTAAATACTAATGAAAATAATGGTGCATTATACTTTTGAACATTTTAACGTTGTTAATTAAAATATTTCCACAGTTGTTCTCGTCAACTAAATGTAGATCCTCGTACTCCGTAACCTTTTTGCTATTACTTGCTATCTAAGACTGATTTTATTTAGTACTTAGCTGTTTTTTAATGAGTTATATTTGTTTTTTAGAAACTATCTTAATTAATGGATATCTATGCCACATTTATAAACTAAATTTAATAAAATTAATTTAGTTTTTTGCTTGGGTGGTAACCCTACTTAAGACCACCATTGAACAGGCTTTCGAGTTATCAGTAGAATTCCATTGTGTTTACGGACCTTTGCTCCTTCTATATTATATTTATTTCTAAGAATATGTAATTATAAAATTAATTAATTCATTATTGTTATTTTTGAACGTTCAGAATTTTGTACAAGCACACAATTAATTAAATAATTGAGTTTTAAAAGATGTATAATGTACTCTCTTTCAAGCTCAATTTCTTGAGTCCCAACAACTATAGAAAGAAAACAAAGCTCTATTTAAGAGTAAAACACAACACAATGTGCGAATACAAAATAAAGCACAAAAATAGAAATAAAACTGAGAAAAAAATTCAAAGGAAATTCTTAGAGCTATATAAAAATCTCTTTAGTTATCTACAGAAAATGGAAACTCCAACAGATTTTCACCAAAAACACGTCTGGCTTTTTAGTTTATAAAATGTTCGGTGAAAACTCCCCGAAGGCACAATTCTTTTACCATTTCCCAGAGGTTTTTCTTTTAAAACCAGAGAATGTAAACTTTTTTGCAAGAAAAGTTTTGTTGGGTTTTCATGTTACAGATGCTACATTGTTCGCTTTGTATTGATAGGCTTAAAATAATTCCAAAAGCTATATAGCTGTTATTTTCCATAGGATATAACAAGATTAAATCACAATCGTATTTTAATGTGACGTAAATTATATTTTGACGTATGTGGAGACGTAAAATGCTTTTTTTTTGAGGTAGTACGTAATTGAGCACTTTATTGGACCGTTTTTAGAATGAGAAGCCAATCATTATTGTTATAGGAGGTTATTTAGTACTTTTCACCTCCGAGGACAATAATGAATGTAAAAAAACTCCTAGGACGTGAAAGTAATTCATATATTGCCGCCATTACTGTAATGTAGCGTGTTCAAAAAAACAATCTGTGTAAAACCTTCATGAGGTTTCTTTAAAAACGTTCATTTTGTTTCTGTTTTTGTTCGTAGACTAATTTTTTTGTTGTTTTTAAAAGGTGTTCCAATTGACAATTTTTGTGTGTTTATTTGTAAAGCTTTTACATTTTTGAGTAAAAGTTTGAAGCTATGGATGAATCCAATGACGACGATAATATGAAGTTAATTAGACGTTTGTTTCTTTTTTCAATTAAGTATATAGCGCAGTTTATTTACTGAGTGCTACCTCAAAAAAATAGTGTATGCCATCCGGCTGAGAATGTCTTTATGTCTTGGCAATTTTTCCCGACTCGCTTCGCTCGTCGGTAAATCTAATTGCCGTGACATAAAGACACACTTCTCAGCCTTATGGCATAAATAACTATTATCATCTGACGTTGTGTAATGTCAAGTTAAATGAAAAAGCACTTTTACTCCTAAGGGAGAAAAAGTTACTATTTACTTTCTTGGGAATAAAAACTAACTTTTTCTTCCTTGGGTTTAAAAATGACTTCTAAAATCGCGGTTAAAGCATCTAAATAATATAAGATTGTTTAGCTTACTAAACATACGAGAGAGGCTAAATTCAATATATTTCTGGCGCGGTGGACCGCATGTTCTTTGGAATACGTGTTTCCGTGCTTAACAATCAATTAGTACGTTCACACACACTCTAGATCCGCGTATCGTATAGAGTACGATCTCTCAATACGGTAATTTAAGCTGTATGAACCAGCTAGGGAGATGGAATCTAAATGGATCCCCCGATACGCTGTCTTTGTGTGTGTGTACCTTTAGAGACGATCGTATTGAACGGATAACCTTCTCGTCGAACTTTTATTTCACTTCTATATTACCGTTTTTGATCAAATAACTATTGGAATATTTTTTTTCTTTAGTGTAACTTTTTTATCATGCAAAGAAATCACAATTTTTCTTCACTTGATTTACTTCCATAACGTAGTTAGAATATCCTAATGGTATGAGTAATCCTTTTTCATTTTTTGAACGGCTTATCAGCATGAATGAATTTGTTTACATTCTTTCTTACCTGTTTAATTGTAGTTAACTAATTTTAGGTTTGTCTTTTTAGGTTGTCACTTTTACATGAATATGCCCAGGTATGGGTGAAATATAGTATCGTAAAACAAATAACAGTTTCATTTGTGCCCTCTTATCAATAATCTTAATACATGGAGACCAATACCTCAATCTATATAAATATTACTTCTCGTATTTTTAAAATAATTGCATTCGAAATAATTTACTTATATGAATGCAACTGGGTTTTAATAATATTTTACAAAAACTCTTGTATAGGTTACAATAAATTGATATGATATTACCAGATTTTAGAAATTTATAAGGGGATTCAATTCGATGTAAACAAACCAAACGCATTCGGAGGTTACCTGACGTTTTTATGAATGACGTGTGACGTCATTACAGGAATCGGTATAGGCGGTCAACATTAAAAATTAACTATTTATTCCTGCAATGACGTCAATTCCGGACTATAACCTAACATGTCAAAAAAATTGATTTCATTCATAAAAACCCACCAATTGAATCCAATTCTATCAGCTTGATGATATTCGTGAAACGCTTTTTTTACACTTGTAGTTTCAAGTTGTTTTGTACAATAGTTTGTACGAAAAATCGCTGGTAATTACCAGTCTAGACAAGTGCATTAGTAAAAATATTTTTACAATTACAAGTAAACTTTTAGCTTTTTACTTGTAGTATAAAAAGACTCCGGCCGCTCTGAATCTTCATTATTGTAGTTTTGATAATTTAATACATTGCACATTTTCATAAAATATCTGTTTACTATAGTTACGTAAATATTGGTTAGTTGCCTAATTATTAATAATTTAATTAATAATTAATATAATATAAATAATCAATAATATTAGAATATTGTAATAATATAAGAAAAGTACATTTTAGTATTTAGTGATTTGTCAATGTAAAACAGTTGGTCTTCAAATCAACTATCTTATCTGAAGCAGATATGTAAAATATATAAAAGGGTCGCAAACCCCATTAAGAATACAGTTCCTGCTATGTTCGCTAGTTCACACTGTCGTTTTATTGTTATTCCTTTACTTTACAGTTCCTGACATCACGTCATACTGTAGTTTTATTATTATCAAGAATTCAACTTATATAACTGGCGCCCGAACATAAGACACTTTTAGAGGCACATAGTCTTGACCATTTGTCCCGGCTAGTGTTCTTTAAAACGTCGAAGACTTCAGGAAGCGTACAGTATTTTTAAACGACTTTCCTAGGCTATTTACCTAGTTAGCGTTCAAAGTGCTGTACACCCAACTGACAAGCAGCATCTCTACCATCGTCCTGGCCATTTGCCTAGGCAGTGCTCGAGGAGCTGCAGCAGTACTCAACATCCTGGTCATTTACCGTTGAATACATCTCTACGTAAGTTAATATTAAAGTTTATATTAAATCTCTATAAAATATTAAAAGAAAAATTATTTTACCAAATAACTCTTAAATAAATATAAATAATAAATTAATTAATTAAGAAACTATTAAATATTATAATAGTAACTGTCTTATAAAATAGTACTAATAGATATTTTGTTAAGTAATCTAACCCCTTTTAAATTATATATCTTCATATCCGAATTAGATTTATCAATTAATCTCCAAAATTGATCGAATAAAAACGATATTAAAACCCGCGACCCTAGTAATACAAAGAAAAAAAGACCAAAAAATGGGGGAAGAATACACGTACATAATGACCCGCGATGATTACGACCACATACCCTCTATGATGGGAATCCAATGAAACTTATTAAATTTATCAAAGCGGTCGAATCTGTTTATAATATGGTTTGTGAAGCGAATAATACGAGTAAAGCTATAAACCATCATAAACTTTTAAATAAAGTTAAATCAAAATTAGAAGATTCTGCCGAAGCTCTTATTCTCGCAAAAGACATAGACACCTTGCCTGAATTACTTGATTTACTAAAAACCCAATTGCTGACTCCAGAACCGTGAAGTCCCTAAGGAAAGAAATTTTTAAATCAAAACTTAATCCCAATGAATCGCCTGTAGACTTTTAAATAGATTAGACAATCTAAAAAATTTAATTTATAGCCGTTTAATTGTTGATGGCATTACCGGCCAAGTTGCTAACGAACTAATGAAACAGGTAGAAAGGGACATAATCTATCACCTATACGAAGAATATGACCCTCAACTTTCGAGTTTCTTGATTACCCATAATCCGGATAACCTTGAATCCTTCAGGAAAATTCTTTCAACAAAGGCTCAATTTATTTTAGACTCGATCAATAAAAATAAGAGAAAATTAATGCCTACCCCTGAAATAAGCAAAAACGACAGACCAAGTAACTCCACCACAAAGATATAACCAAAATTCATTTCCCTCTTCACAGTATAAAAAACCCCTAATTATGAAATCAATAGGCAAAATACAAACAAGAACTGGACCGGAAAATTTTTTTAATAGATCGTTTAGAACTAGACCCTTAGCAAACTACCAAAATACAAATACTAGTAATCAACCTAATAGATCTACTACTAATCAAGGTACATCAATAATACAGTTTCTATGCGAACTGTAAGCCAATTTGGCCAAAGACCCGTAAACAACCAACAAAACTTGAACCATATAGAAGACGATAAAGACATTCTAATCCAACAATTACGAGACTATATTACTGAACTTACAATCAAAACGAAAACCAATCCTTAAACTATATAGAACAAAATGCCGAGTACACAAATCCCCACGAAGAAAACTATAACGATGAACATTTTTTCGAGTAAGGCAACAACCTCCCGAGTTGTGTAAGACCGATGAAATTCCAAGTTTCGATTTAAACCTAATTAACAGATCCTTACCCTACATTTTTGACGAAAAGGGAAGAAAATGGCTGATTGATACTGGTTCGGATAATAATTATATTAACCTGCAGTAATTAGTCCGTCAACAACACGGTATCAAGAAAATTTAGAGTCCATACCCCTGCCGGCATTAAAGACGGTACCGAATACGTCATAGTTAACACCTCACGATTGTTTAAACGCCCATCTCTAATGAAGGCGTACGTTTTTAAATTCTCAGAAAATACGATCTTCTTCTAGGCCACAAAACAATGAAGGAACATAATATTAAGATAAATTTTCAAAACAACTATTTAGAATCAGACAATATTAAGATCCCAATAATATCCGATTTTAAAATATCCTTACAAAAGGGTCTTAATTTAGTGGAAATCCCAGTAAACAGACTGTACTCAGATTCTTCTAAATACTCTGAAAAATCACTTAATTTTATAAGTAAAGTATCAAGTACGGATAGCCCTGACCCTTCCCTAGACTTAGATGACACGCATCACAGGAAACAAATAAAAAGATTAGACCTTGCAGATAACAAAGATCAGTCAACAACAAATTCTCAACCTCATGACTCATGTTTTTTCCCATCAGAAAATAATCTGCCGTTTCCCATGTATTTTCTAGATAAAAAACGACATAACAAACAACAATGACATAACAGATAACAACGGCATAACCGATGAGAATGACAAAGAAGATAACGACAGTTTAGCAACGTGCCACTCTCAAGATAGCTCAAAAAATCAAATTTTTCTTGTTGACGACCCAAATAAGATAATAAATGTTGAAAACAATCAAATTATTATAGATAGAGGTAATCCTCTAAATAGCAACTTAAAAATTATCCACTCTACCAAAAAAAGATTTTATTGGTTTACTAATTATCCTTATTCTAACGACCTAATTGATTTGTGCAAAAAACATCTTACTCCAAATACTACATATGGAGTATACTGCTCTGATAAAGATATTAAGTTCAAAGATCAGGTACTAGACCAAGTATTTTTACAATTCCAAAAGATAGTAGAAGATCATTTTCCTGACGTTAAAATAAACGATATTATAAAATGTCAGAAGATGTAGAGAATATCGACAAACAAAAAAATCTTGTCACTAATCAACACTTAGGAAAAACTCAACATAGAGGTATAAATGATGTTTATTTCAATCTAAGAAAAAATTATTATTGGCCACGAATGCTAACACATATTCAAAATTATGTAAACAGTTGTGATATTTGTAAGAAAATAAAATACGACAGAACACCGATTAAACCTAAATTTAACGTTACACAGACACCATCAAGACCTTTTGAATCACTACAGATAGACACTTTCTATTACAATAACAGCAAAGTACTTACAATTATTGACTGCTTCTCAAAAAAACTTTATGGATATATTCCAAAAACACAACTGGACAAGAAATTATTAAATGTCTACAAAATTATTTTAGTAATTTTCCTACACCCGATCGAATTCAAAGCGATAATGGCCCAGAATTCGCAAATAAAGGTTTAGAAAATTTCTTGTTATATCATAATGTAGAAATGCATTTCACTACTCCAAATTACTCTAATTCAAATGGCTTAATTAATAGAGCCCAAATACACTTGTAGAGCTTATGAATATTATTAGCCTAGAAAAAGCTCCGGACAAAATTCCTTTGACAGAAATCTTAGAGTTAGCCCTGATAGCATATAACAATACTCCAAACAAAACCTTGAGACTTTCCCCAAATGAAATAACCTTTGCAAATATAAGTAAACAAACTAACAATATCCTTATTGAAGCCCAAATAGAAGAATATCATCACAGAAGAGAACTGATAAATAACTCTATAAAAAAGCTTATTGAACAAGAAAAAGTAGAAAGAACAGATAAATTAAACCAAACCCGCGAAACCGCGTCTATACCGAACGGAATAATATATGTTAAGACAAACAACAAACGTAAGGATAAGCCTAAGTATCGACCTACCCCATATTCAAGATCGGAAGGTAAAATACTCACTAAAGGAAAATTAACTAAAGTTCACCCAGTCTTAATAAAGCGTCCCTCCAAAAAAAAAAAAAACGGTAAATTTATGATGAAAACCTACTTCTTTTTGTACAAGGGAAAAGGATGGCCCAGATACTCAGTATAGTTGGACTGATTTTCTTTGAGGTTGCACTAACCTACAAAATAACGGACTTGACTAAAGGACCAGGTATCATTCCCGTCAAAATTCAAAACTCCTTTCTGATCAAGGACTACCACATATTTACATTCAATTAGCCTCGAGTCCCTCCAAGGGGAACTATCCAAACTGGAACAGTTAATAAAGCGAGCAGAAGCTGATGGCATCAACAAATATCAAGTAGCTATCTTAAAAACATACAACATACATACAAAATAACTTAGACCATGTAACCATGTTTAGGTTCCTAAGTAACAAAATTCGCCCTAAAAGAGGTCTTATTAATGGGCTCGGCTCTGCAATTTCCTGGCTCACCGGAAACATGGATGCCGACGATAAAAAATATTACGATGACGTAATAAATAAAGTAGAATCAAACTCATATCGTATCGAACACAACGTTGAGAATCAGCTGGCAATAAATAAAAGATTAATTGATGAGTTTAATAAAGATATTAAAATTGTCCAAACTAACACTCAAAAAATATCTAATATTATATCTAACACTATTGATAAGGAACTTTTATTTGAGAGGCAATTCATTATATTGTTTTCTAACCTAATGCTTGTAAATAATAAAGTTAGCGATATTGTAACATCTTAGAATTTTGCAAAATAAATATATTGCACAGTAGCATAATTTCTAAGAAAGAATTGTCTATAATTATACAAAACAATAGTAATCTAATATCAAACAGACCTGAAATTCTCTGGCAAGTAGGGAAAATCCATTGTTCAATTACCAAATCCAATATTCATTACTTTGTACAGCTACCTTTGCAAACGCCCATGGCAGAAACCTATTTTCCTCTGTCTTATCCATTCCACGATAAACGAGGCCAGGTTAAGACTTTAAACGTCCATCCAGCCTTTATTATCAAAGATACTGAGCTGTATTCAGGACCATGCGATTTGATATTAGACAACTATTATTGCACCAATGTGAAAAAAAAATAAACAAAAATTTATGTATATATGACTTAGTTTTAAGAGACAGTAATGAAAATTGTATCGATTTCGAGATAAGGAACATTAAAACTATTTTTAAGTATGTCAATATAATTAACCAATATTTACTTTATAATGTATCAAACTTCACTATTATTAAAAATGATAAAAAATTGACTCTAAACCCTAAAAAGACTATTTTGCTGAAATTGGAGGAAGGTGAATCTTTACTCGATGCAAAAAGCACTTATAACTATTTAGAAAGCGAGCCAATTAAATTAATTATGGACGATACACCAAAAACTAGGTCATTAAATATATCATTTGAAGACCTTCATGAATTTAATGTAAAAATGGAACCATTGGAAATTCTTGAAGACACATCATTTAATTATTTAAATTATGTTTACATGTGTATAGGGGCTTTGCTTTTTCTCACCCTAACCTGTATTTTATGTCTAACTTTAAAAAGATTTAAAAAAAAAAAACTCCAGTTAGAGAGCAAGTGACTCCCACCATCGAAATGATGACCACTCAACCTATATATTTTCAGCCTCCTCCACTCCTTAAAGCTGCTAATATCCCATCTCTCATAAGTACAAAACCTGAATAATGTTTCGTTCGTGAGGACACTTCTCGCTTAGGGATGGAGAAGTTACGTAAATATTGGTTAGTTGCCTAATTAATAATTAATTTAATTAATAATTAATATAATATAAATAATCAATAATAGTAGAATATTGTAATAATATAAGAAAAGTACATTTTAGTATTTAGTGATTTGTTAATGTAAAACTGTTAGTCTTCAAATCAACTATCTTATCTGAAGCAGATATGTAAAATATATAAAAGGGTCGCAGACCCCATTAAGAATACACCTCCTGCTATGTTCGCTAGTTCACACTGTCGTTTTATTGTTATTCCTTTACTTTACAGTTCCTGACATCACGTCATACTGTAGTTTTATTATTATCAAGAATTCAACTTATATAACTCTACTTCGGACCGCTTAGCATTTCTCAGGATATAGGAAGACCCTATTGCAGCACGTCTTCGGTCTCACTTCAGACAGTTAAAACAGCTGTTTTATTCCAAGCGGTCACCTATATAGGTACTGACCTTGCTCATTGCTGCACAACATTAGCTATTCAAGAAAAACCGTAAATATACTAGCTAATTGAAGTATAATTACGTATTTATTAGATAAGGGGATATGTAACTATTAAAAATGTATTTTTATTGTTAAAGTTTTTTTCATAAAACGTAAACATATCATTCGATAAAAATTGAACTGATGCTGATAATGAGCATAAGTATAAAACTTAGTATGTTTTGTTGGTCTTATATAGTACTACATGCGTGCCAAACTTCACATTGATTTTATCATTATTTTGCATTTTATGAATTTATAAAATGTTTGCTGATTCATTATTGACTATTAATGACGTCATGGAAAAATTATTTTCCAAGTAGCACATCTAGACCTTAACATTGATTTTTGACCAAACATAAAATTTTCAATTCTCTGTTAAAACAAACTAGGAGCTACGATGATAGCAGACACAGAGACACACACACACACATATTTAGGCATACAACTGTGTAAAAACCACACAGGAGGTCTATTTACAGCATATTTAGGTATAAGTTTTAGAGTCCTAAATATTGCCTTAACCTAGGCTTTTGATTTTTACATATATTTTATCTGATAGGGCGATATTAACATGTAAAATTTATTTTATATGTTTAACAAATTATATAAAATTATATCATATAATATTATAATATATCAAATTATATCAATAATATTATCATTCCTAAAAATTATGTAAATAGTCAATTATTGCTAGTTTTTTTACAAAAAAAGAAAAAGAAATCTTTCTAATGTATAAAAAAGTAAATCGTTTTAAAAGCAAACACCTTTTTATATAAGCTACAAGTTTCTTGCTTTGATCTAAACTTTAATTAAGGAAGCCATCAAAATAAAATAAGAAAAATGAAATTAGCAAAAGCAATAAATTCTTACTAAATTCATCATAGTGTTGTTCGCAAGTAAGTGACTGTTTTCTACTTTGTTTGAACATTTTTTATCCAAAAACATAGCACATAGCAAAAACATAGCATAAACATGGTCATAATATTGTATTTTTAAGTGTTTGTACCATCAGTAAAAGTCTTTAGCAAAATCCTTAATGAAAGTCTTATTTACACGCGTGGAATAATTGAAGAATTAGCTTACGACGAAACTTGCTGTTAGAAGCAGCAATAGGTTAAGCGATTATATATTAAATTTGTTTCTTTATTAAACTGCCTTTATCAACCTGCAATGCTTGCTTTGACTATGATTGCACTTATCATAGTCTGACTGGGATAGTTGGCTAACCAAGATAAAGTTAAAAAAAAGAATGTGAAGGATGTTCTTTCGGACTACTTTCTGACCATTTGACCCTTTAGTATGATAGGTTTATATATATATATATATAATATATATATATATATATATATATATTATATATATATGCAAAGCGGCCAACATGATGTGAATTCGCTGTATACATGGCCAACCAATACTACAGTCGAAGAAAATTAGTCAGACTAAATAGCATAAATTGGTGGTACCAAGATTTGAACTCGGGTCACTGGCATAGATCTTGGGGCCAGTTTCATTCGGCTCAGAGTTGAATAAAACAAAAACATTGATAATATACTTTATTTTATTGCATAGTATTGGTTATTTTAACCGGCCAGGATTTGTGAATTGCGAAATTTGTTTAGCAACTGATTTTTTATTTTTATAATTTTATAATTTGTTTGCGGCATTTATGGATACCGAAATCGAAATTTAAGGAAAAAAGTTAAAATTTGTTAAGGAGAAAGGTATTTAACCAAGAATAAAAAAAACAGTCATTCTCAGTCATGATGTTTATTATAATGCAATTTTCTCTGAGGTAAGTTGAAAATGTTAATCTTAAGAATGTTAGGTATGAAAATAACTCATATTTTAATAATGTGGAAGAGAATAACATGAGAAATATATTCCGAAAATCATGCATATTTCATTTTTGTATTATGCATTCACATAGACAAAATAATAACAAATTGTGAAAAACAACGAAATTTATAGGATTCAAAGTTTGAGTCCAATTCCGAAGGGATTGCATGACTTTGATTTGAAAATAGTGAAAGATTTAGGATGGTATTGACGGATACAGTTAAAATGGAATTCAAATGTTAATTTTATATGTTAATAAAACTATAGGTTTGAACCCGGGTCTCAAATATTATATTTGAATATTCCTTCCCCTTTATATTACAAAGGAACTTGTAAAGGTAGGAAGTCATAACATCCATGTATCGTCTCACACACACGAAATTGCGCATCTAAAAAGGTTTCTAGATGTCAAGACTGTATCGATTGAAATAGTTTATAAATAGACTAAATGCTAAATAATACAAAAACGTTTGAATAGTGCATAACTGTAAGTATTTAATAGTGTCTCTGAAATATCTGATATTTTAATGTGTAAAAAGGATTGTAAATTATGAATAATTTATTTTTAAATAGGGATTTTATGCACAAACATCATAGGCATTACGTGTAACAGACAAAGTATCATCTGTTTCGATTTTTACTAGATTAATGTTGCTTCCCTACCTCCTAAAAGGAAAGGAAGGAGTTATACTTTTAGCGGAAAAACGTTAATGTAATGTGAAATCATGAAGCCAAGGGATTAGGAAATAGCGATTGTTTTTAAAATACTTTCGAGTTATTACTGTCTTCAATGAGAAGGAACACAAAAATCAAGGATTTCGAATAAGGGATATGACACACTTTGCCATGTATTAAAGTGACCCATTTGAGAAAAATAAACAGGAAAGAATCCATCACAAAACACACGTCTAAAACAAACGGCTCATGCTTGGTATGAGCAGCCCATGTTTACAATTATTACATTAACTGCGAAGGTCCTAAATTTAGAGGCAAACCTCCAATGGTTTGCCTTATTACCTCCCGATGGTTTTCTGTCGATCTGCTAGTTGAAATGGTTATTATCAAATGGCAAAAAGTAATATCTATTCTTTTTTAACTGTTTATTTTGATTGATTTAATAATTATAAAAGATAACTAAAATCACGACAAACACCGAGCGACAAGTACAAAAGAAAGTTGAGGAGCAAACACGACTTATCCTTGTTACATAACCTTATTTTTAGTAAAACCATGGGAAGGTAAGTTTGCTCCTATTTCTCTATCTCATACAACGTCAATTGGGTCAGAAAAATTCCTAAATGAGGAGGTTGTCGGGTGACAGAAGTGGAGGAGAGTGAAATTAATTCAGCTTAGCAGCCTCCTGGTTCCAAATATATAATTATATATATATATAATATATATATATATATATATATATATAATATATATATATTATATATATATATATATATATGTATGTATGTATGTGTGTATATTATTATATATATAATATATATTATATATATATATTATAATATATATATACATACATATATATATGAGGAATCAGAAAACAATAAACAAATACTTCTCTCTTTTTCACTTTCTATTTCTAATTGAGGACAGCAATAAGTCAAGTATTTTTAAATTAATTTTACGAAAGTATGAGACTAAAATACGAGTCAAAAAGTTAAGCTCTTTTTGTGTAGTTAAAATAAAGTCTATAAAAGCTTAGCCTCTGTAAAGCTCTTCTTTTCCAGTTTTACTTTATAAATTGTTCATCTTCCTCCTTTAATATCCGCTTAAAGTTGTTTTGATTTGACGGGATCCGTCCTGATTTGACTAGAATCCGCTTTAAAGAAGCGATGCATTAGCGTTTCCAATTGAAAACAAACTGCGAAATATGGATCTTAGTATAAATATTGATCTCTATTATACAATTATACGTAAATGTTTATAAATAAATACGTCAATGTACATAAAATGAGAATTTTATTAAATTTGGGTCACAAGAAACTACCTCAAATTTGGATTTATTTGGTTTCTCAACAATTACTCAAAACTATTGGTTTTCTGGAAAATTTGTGGTTACAAAATTTACAGATGATGTAAATCGGTCAAAGTCATATGTCTAGCTACAATAAAGACCTAATTTTCGAATATTAAAACAAATGCATAATTCTTTTGTAATGTAAATATTTTGTCTGATAATCTTATTGAGTCCTCTAAATAAAATGTTTAGACCATACATTCTGCGTTCAAACATATACCGAAATCACTAATTTATTAGGGCAAAAAATCAATTCTATACCCTAAAAAGTATAATTATATTAACATAATTATATCCTATTGAGCATAATTTTAGGAAAAAATAACATATTTTATCTTTTTAGCGTCCTTGAGCTAAAAATTCATTGTAATTTTAACAACAAATGATATCATAAAAGTATAAAAAGTATTACAGTTAAAGGTAACTATGGTAATGTGGGTAGTTAGGGTTAGGGGTTGGGGGGGGGGGAGGGGGGAAGTACTTCATAATTAAATTTTTTGAGTGTTGTATCGTTTTATGTGTTTTTGAAGACGCTGAGCTCGAAAACAAGGTTAAAGTAACCTATTAACCCATTTAAAGTAAGCTGTTAAAATGTGCTGCATTTAAAATTTTAGGTTCACCGTCTTTTTAAAAATAACATTATAAACATTTTATTTTTGTCATTTTTTATTTTTGTCATTGTTAGGAGGCTAAATTACGGGAGACTTGGGCGAGGGGCTAAACTGTAAAGTAAAATTTTAAAGTGAAATCGGTAAAATTAAGGATTAAATTTTCTGCCCGGGAATAGGTATTTACGTTTTTGGGGCACTACAAGAACTTTTAGAGACCAAAAAAGGGGAAACCATGGTATGTAACGAGAAACCGAAATTACTGTCAATAAAAATAAATGTTGAGTAGGGTTTGGTTTTAAATATTTTTGGGGCGCTTTCAAGGACTCCTCGCGAATACGATTTTTAAATTTACGATGTACTTGCATATGTCACAGATTATTCTAATAAAAGTATTTTTCATTTTGATCATATTAATAACAATTAATTATTAAGTTATTCTAGAATGACCAAAAATGACGTCATAGAAAAATAAAGATAAATATTCGTGCATTGTACCCACAAGTTTGATGCATTTTTCTTAGATTCGTGTTATTCCAGGTAAGATTATATACTTTTAACGCAACCTATAACATATTACATACCTAAAACTTTAATAAAAAAGAATACAATCTATACAAACTATGTTAAAGAGTTAACCCCATCAGATTCACTACTCTCATTCCCTCTACTTCAGGCTCACATCGCTTGTCCTAAGAATATACAAATTACCAAATTTATGCTGCAACATGTCCTCGGACTCGCTTCGCTGGCTTTTAGAAGTATATAACGTTTTATTCCCAGCGGTCACACATGCAGGCACTGACCTCGCTCGAGTTGCTTAACTTTTGTGATCAAACAAACCCGTTAATAAAGTTTCTACACTTGCCGTGCAGAAACTTATTATACTTAATACACTGGTACCTCATGTCAACTATATCCGATTATATTTCGATTTTTAGAAACATCAAAAAACATATACAAGTCATTCGATAATATGTTATAAAACTGCCACGTATGTTGTCATTTTCATGTTGTATCAACACAACTCTTTAACATACGTTGGGAGCTGCAATGATTACAGACGAAAACACACACTCACATACACATACACATACACACTCAAACCACTCATTAGTACTTAACACCTGAAACGGATTATTCAGATGAAATTCCGGTTATTGATTTTTTTTGTAAACATAATAATACAATATCCAATACAATAATAATAATGCCCGTTCAGAGCCTTGCGGCCCATCTGGGATAACCCCTGCGGGAACAACCTCTAGTGGTTGTGGCAACTGTTACGCTCAAAGTGTAATCTAAAGTTGGCGGTAAGTTATTTGATCAATAATCTTATATTAACTGAGAGCGTAACCTGGTATGCGAACCCCAGACCTCCGTAGTCTCAAAGGTCAGTTTAATAACTCACGCCTTATCGACCTCGACCACGGAGGCGGCTATTGTAAAGACTTTTTCTATATTTCTACGGTATAAATGAGGAACAATAAAAAAAGGAATAACCAAAATGGCATTGGTCGCAATTATGGACGAACATTCTTTTGGCTATCCTTAATTTTTGTTTAAATTATATATAAATTCCCAGGATCTGTAACAATCGTGCGAGGGTTTTCTTTATTCTCAATAAATACCATTCTCTCACTTTGTATAATATGTAGTTCAAAAACGTGCAAGTAACTCATTTAAGCCCACTTGACAGAAGCCGTACTTAATTTTCTCTAACAAAAACTTTTACATTTAATAAAAAGAAGTTATTAAATATTTCTTAGAGTACTTAAATACATAATTTATTGGTTAAAATATCACTTGCGAAATTCTATTATAAAGTACAAAGATAGATGTTATTATGCCCGATAGGGTAAAGTTAAGGAATAAAGGGCTTGTGAAATCATTGATTTGAATGCAAGAGTCCTTTATAAGTTTTGTTCCGAGAAATTAAATCTCCAGTCCGTTTTCGACAAGATGAAAAAAGGTTATAACAAACAAAGAAAATATTGTAAAAAGTTTTCTCTTTTTTTGTTAATTGAGTTTAAATTTTCGTTTGGTTCAGTTTTTTTTTTTGTTTGAACGGAAAATTAAATTAATCCTGCCTTTTGATTTCACTTTTAGAATTAAATCTAATTTCTCTAAGAACCGATTCAACAATTTGTGTTGATAGAATTTTCTTACACCGTAAATAAAATATTAAATGCAGTACTAAGATGGAATAACTTAAATTCTTAATAGAATTACGTCTTAAAATGAGATACCTTGATATGGGACGTATAATTTCTGAAGCTTCGGGCTGAATACAGTTATTTTCCCTAGGTTTCTCCGTCACAGAATAACAGAATTAACCCTCTCGTCTGCACCTCGGCTGGTGGTAACATAGTTATCTCCCAAAGGCTATTAATCCTTTGTCCTCTCAGGTGCATTAATAACCTAATTTACGTTAGCATTAATATAAATTTCAGCTTTTTTATTTCTTAGACAAAAGTTTCATGCAAAGTGGCCTAGCTTTTTTCCATTCCCGGATTTCCATATCTAGCGGAGATTATAATGGAAGAGTAAAGAGAAAAGAATAAAAAGTACCCAAAGAAATCAATTACTCTGAAATTTCCATAGACTCGGATATTAATTCTATAATGTAAATGGTTTTAGATTTCTCGCGAGAACATGAGTGACAGAAATTATAATATAAACAAAAATAACAGTTTGCAAGAACAGTCCAATTATAAGTTACCTACATCATCCATTTCGCCTACATCATCAATAAAGTTTTAATTAAAATTATATTTAAAAGAAACAAATACCTGGCTTTTAGATGAAGCAATTTTATTACATTCCATTGAAATGGCTGCTGTGAGTTGAGCGGGAGATCTAGCTGATTCTCTTTTCAGCAAAGTTCTTGTAATAAGAGCATACAATACGCACGAAAGAAGTAAAGGAATCACGTAAAACATAAGCAAATCCGCGAAAAAGTAGGCCAAATACTCGTTACGAGGGCGGGTAAAAACGCACTCAGAGATAGTCGGGTATCCACGATAGCGTAAAGGTCTTGTTGCTATTAGTCCAAACCACGGAGAACAATATAAGATTGCAAACGTCCACACAATTCTTGTAATTTTTTTAGCCCGACCTAAAGTACACATTTTATGGGCTTTCATAGGATGGCATATAGCTATATATCTCTCTGCCGTAAAGGCAACTAGACTCAATGAGGAAGCGTTTATGCCTAAATTTTGCCCAAAAATCAATAATTTACATCCAGCCTCACCCCACACCCACTGATTACCGACTAAATAATAACTTAATATTTCGTTAGGTACAGAAGCCACTAAAACTACAGTATCGGCAATAGCCAAACTCACTAAGTAACAGTTAGTGGGAGAATGTAAAGCTCTGACTTTAGTAACGACTATAACAACCATAGCATTTCCCATGACACCGACAATAAAGATAATTCCTTGGAATATGGTGCCGACCAGCCTATATCTGTGGGAAAAGAAATCGGGTTCATGGAGTCCGTCATCTTCATAGCAATCACAACCCAGGCTATCATTACTGCTAACACCCAATTCCTCCAAAACGAGAGATACATTATCATCGACAAGTCCGTAATCCATTTCATCACCTATTCAACGCAATCAACGTTGAACTCCTCTGATACCATTTATTCTTTGTTTTTAAACTAAATATTTCATTAATTTTGTTTAAGAATATAATAATTGAGATTACTTATTACTGACAGACTAGGTTTCAAGTAAGAAGAGACGCGAGCGCCTTTCTGGTGAATGAGTAAACCTTCGGGTTCCTAACCTTTTTTCACTGGTCTTATGAAATAACTTTCTATAAGTAACCCATTCCCCTCCTATTTAAAACTTTCTTGGCATCAAGCATTAAAATTACAGGTATAATTTTATGCATTAAAAACTCATCGTGTAACGTTTCACAGGGTTCACATGCTACGCATTTATTAAAAGTAATCCATTTCGATATCCCCTTTGCTAGAGCATAGTTTCTCAATCCTTTTTGATCCGGTACCCAAAAATGTAATAGTAACTGCCTCGCAATCCTATTCTTACACTTCGTATATTAGCAAGTTTTGCGGGTGAGTATTTTTATATTTTTAATGATGGCTAAAGTACAGAGAATAGTACTTACTGTATTACTAGAATAGTAAATTATTATTTGCTTATAACATTATAAGCGACAGTTGTTTATTTTATTGGAGCCTGTGACAAATTATATATTGGTAAGCATAGCGAGCCAGGAATTTGTGCAGCATAGGCTTTTTCTTGATGTTAGGTCCTGGGGACAGCCTGAAGATCGACCAGAATTATTGTTTTACCTCTCTGATAAAACGACGAGCAACAAAAATTCTAGGACGGGTAATGCGCCCAGCCCCCCCCCTTCCCCCCCCCCCATTTGCCCTTTCTCTAAATACAACCTAAAATATAAACAATTTAATAGACCAAAAAAGCGTATAGGCTTCAGAAATAAACCCATATAGACCTGTATGTACAGACAGACAGCCAGCCCAAGGTGATAGACTTTCTACTGTGATAAAATTGGAGGGATTTTATGAAGAAAATCAAATTTTTTAACGTGTTAGGTTATAGTCCGAAATTGACTTTATTGCAGGAATAAATAGTGAATTTTCAATGTTGACCGCCTATCCCTATTCCTGCAATGACGTCACATGTCATTCATAAAAATCAGGTTAAACCATCCAGTAACTAACACCGCTCGGCTGCTTAACTTTATGATCCAACAAAAACGTAGATATACTTGTCGTATTAAAAACGAACTAGTATTATTATACCAAACTTAACTCTACTTTATTAACTCTCTAGCATAACTACGCTGGGAGCTACGTTGATACCAGACACATACACGTACAGACACAGAACCTTGTAAAACTCACTTAGGAGGTCTTAAAACACCTGAAACGGATAAGTCAGGTAACATCCCGGTTTCAGAATTTTATGCAAACACTAAACTTTTATATATATCTACGGTATAAATAAGATAAAGTAAAAAATCCGGTACGGGGTATTTCGGAACTTTTCAATTGGATTCGCTACGCTCATCCTCACTACTACGAACTCGCTTCACTCGTCCTTTAAAAATGTAACCGACATTAAACATATTAAACGAAAACATAGTAAAAGCGTCTTTTATTATATGAAAATGTATTCAGCTAACCACTTCCAAGATTTAATGGGAGAAAACAGTGAAACTTTAGAAAAATAAAAATTAAACTAAAGTAATAAAAACCTGCAATTATTTAGATCGTAAGAAAGAAACTCTTGAGCTTTTTCATTTATTTATTTATTTTTTTTGCTAAAAAACATGTTTATTTGTTTTTGGACCATTTAAGTAAAAGAAAATTTCTTCTTTTTCAAGAAGAAAACTATTTCTTCTTGCTTTTATTATACAAAATGAAGAAAACTACATCCTGCCAGCAGGTCTTATTGTCCCTTTTCTTGTAAAGTCTTGCGGGAAGAAAATGTTTTTAAGGGACAGTTAAAAGTTACAAGGGCCTTTTAGGCAAATTGAAAGGAAAACGATCCCTTTCTTGTTACCAGTCTCTTTTCTCCTTAAACATTTTATTTTGAAGAAATCAAAGTATGAAAAATTTACAAAGTTAGATGCCATAAATTGGATAATACCTTTATTATTATTTTTTACTTAAAATACTTAACAATTTTAATGGATTTGTATAAAGTTCAAACTTTACCGGTTATAATAACATAACTGGTATAGATGACTAAACGAAAATTTCAAAAATTAAAAAAAGGCAACAAATTTCGATCGATTTGAAATTCGGCCACGCATGTAGTCACACTTAAGACCAACAAATGTGCCAAATTCCATCCTATTATCAGTCATTTGTTTAAATTGAATCTAAAATTGGTTTTTTAAATTGACCGATTCCACTTGGCTACAAAAATTGGTAAAGAGGTACCTCGGAAATAAACCTGCCATAAGGTTGTTGTCCTATGTAGTTAGTTCGTCGTATTAATATTTTGTGAAAGGGGCCTACTGCTAGGATATAAGAGAATTTTAAAATGTATTAGTCAAAAACGTGATTTGTTTACAAAATCTTATATATTTCAGTCAATAATACTGGAGTTAACTTGGCGCCTAAATTCATAAAAAAATGTTCTTGAATAGCACATCCAGACGTAGAGATTGATTTTTTTATTAATCTTCAACTCTCTAGCATAAACACACTGAGAGCTACAATGATAATGGACACTCATACAGACGGACAACTTGGTAAAAACTACTCTGGAGGTCTTTAAACGAAAATAAAACGGATAATTCAGGTGTAATAATAATAATAATAATAATGATAATAACTAGCTTAAAAAGCTACTATAGTAAATCTACTAGGTGTGATCTTGGTTTGGGATTTTAGCTACGGTAGGAGGAAAAGTAAAACATTAAACACGCTATTGTTTCTCGGTATTTTTTCTGTGCTGTCTGTTATTACTCATTAGTATAAATGTAGTCGCCGTGTCATAATACTTAGATTTTAGCCTTGGGTTATAACTATAGTCTTTGTACGAGGATAAGGATTCAAAGTTTAAAAGAAACTAACAAAGGAAAATTAAGTAGACTTAACTACCATCTAATACGACCTTTGATATTACCAGGTCAGTATTTCACGTAGACTTAATATTTAGATATTGTGCAGACACTAACCTTACGGACCCCAGGTGTCCTTAACTACAATTTAAACCTTTCTTACACTCATGAGACCCAACAATATGAAATTCCAAAGAAAATCTTCAATATCCTTTAGTTTCGTTTCTACATTCAAGAGGAAAGGACAAGGATGTTTAATATTAAGCCTGACTACAGTTTTAAGCTATAGGAACCTTCAAGGAGCCTTTTCAATTTAATTTTATCCTTTTATTGTTAACTCTAAAACTATTTCTTCCGCTCTATAGATTATTAAATCGACTAAAAGACTCGCCAGTTTTTTTTATGTTTTTGAAGTTATACTAAAATTAAACTAAGCAATAGGGTGATTTGTGTTAGCTATTTGATTTTACAGGGATGGTTGACAAACCAATTTGGCAACTCCAAATATATCGAAACAAATTAGGAATAGAACAATTCTTTCTTAACTTCTTACAGGCTTGAATATTCTTATAAGGCTTGAAATATTTACTGGTGGTGTAGGAATATTTCTATTCAATGACATAGTATATTACCCCAAATATGCAAAATTCGAGGCAGTCCAGGAATATTTATATTCAATGGCAAAATATATAACCCTAAATATGTGAATACTACAGTTGGTCTAGGAATATTGATATTCAATGCCATAATATAGATTGCCCCCCCCCCCAAGATCAAAAATAGAGAAATAATTAAAGAAAAAGAAAGTAGCTTAATGACTTCTTAAAGTAGCTTAGGTTATTTTTTTTAAACTTAGAAAAAAACAATAAAAAAGAGCAAAATATGCTTAAGCTCGCTTCGCTTGCATGATTTGTTATTCATTAATTTAAAAAAAAATCTGCTATTGTGTATAATTAGGACTGAAAATATTTAATGAATTTGCTCTTACCGCAACGGGGCACCTCATAAACAATCGATGTTTTAGTATTAATTTTACATGGCATTTTGCCATGTATCTAGCAAATTTCCATCGCTCGATATGGCCCCTTTGGGGCGAAATAGACGAACAACATATACGTTTGTAGCGTTGAACACTTATCTTTCAGCCAATGTATACAAAAGGCAAACATTAATTTAATAGCTGATGACGTCATAATTAAGATGACGTTATTTGCCAATAACCCTACTTAGAATGGTCTGATTGAGCAGAAACCAACGTTTGTGTCACTAGGGATGGTCTAATTCAGTTAAAACTGGTCTCAATCTATTTAGCTTGCCGTCAACTTGAATATATAAACCTTGTATCAAAGCCAATATTTTTTTAATGACGTCATATCAAGGGTTGATGACTTCATCGTTTTTTCCAAACAATAGGCCTCGTAACCTTCTTAACATCTCGCCATATGCCATGTTTCGTTTTTACACAGGTAGATCTTTTAACACACACACACACACATATATATATATATATATATATATATTATATTATATATATATTATATATATATATATATATATATATATATATATATATATATATATATATATATATATATATATATATATATATATATATATAATATATATATAATATATATATATATATATATATATATATAATATATATATATATATATATATATATATATATATATATATATATATATATTTATTTATATACGCATATTTTTTGGACATACATAGCCCCTCAACTTTTATTACCCAATTAACCCCCATTAAGCGTCATTTTCACACTGGGAATTTCCATTATTCCATTAATGGAATTCGCTAAAACTCTTTCACAGGCTTCACTTGCATCTTTGATACTTTTTTGAATGCTACTTTAAAGCATCTGCACCTGCTTTTGGTGCTTTCATGCGAAATTAATTGAGTTATACTAAGCCAGTATATATATATATATATGAATGTATTTATAAATAAATAAATGTATTGTTATGGCGTTAAGGAAATGTACTAAAACATTTTATAAATTACCCTAAATGGAATTTGAAATGTGTGCGAATAATGCTGAACACTGCTGATTATGGAATAATCACATAAGGAATAATACCTTATGTATAACCTAAGAAATAAATATGCACATTTCCTTTGGAAATCCAAAAAAAATGAGTAGCAAGTAGTGCTACGTGCTACTGCTCAGGTTTTGAAGTATTAACCGGAGCAAGAAATGATTTGTTGAGTAAGGAAGTAAGCATTTTAGAGACAATTCACTAGCTTTCAAATCTCCGCGCCAGATTTCTTTTTTATTTATGATGAAAAATTCCCATGACTTTTTAATTTAAAATTGTATTACTTATTGATATGATGAATTGATATGAATGTGAACAAGGAGGGTAGAAAAACCCATTATTTTACATCAAAAACTTCTATGTCTGTCAGGCCAAATAATGTATCCTCAGACAACATCTTATTTTCTACCTTCTGATCATATAAAGGTTGCTTCCCTGCCTCTCTTTAAAAATATAAAAGATTGTAGAACTAAAATATTTTAAGGGTTTTTTCTTCCAAACCTAATTGAAATAAGAATTTTATTTAACAAAAAATTACGAACAGTGTACCCTGAGGTTTTCTTTGCCTTACAGCATTCGCTACGGTTACGCTCATCCTCTCCATTTTTCAGATCCCTTTTGAAGATAAAAGTCACAAAATTTACATTGCAGTATTTCTTTGAACTCGTTTCGATCTTCCTCACGCAGTAAAATATCCGTTTTCTTCTTATCGGTCATCTATCCTGGCAGTGGCTCCCACGATGCTGCTAAACGTAAATGATACTACAAAAACCGTAGATATACAAGCCCTTTTTAAATTAAACTTTTTGTTAAGTATTCTATAAAAATTAATTAATTGTTTTTATTTGACTAAAAGTTTAAAGTCTCTGTGTTCTGTACGGAAAAATGTTATTTTTTTTATTTTTTTGGCTGTAGTATTACAGCCTAGTAGATATAATTGCCGTATGGCAATTATACCTACGGTTTTTTGTTTGATCGTAAAAGTTAATCAAAATTGAGCAAGGTCAATTCGTCGCTGGGTGAACGCTAGGAATAAAACGATATATTTATTGACTGACAAAGAGTAAAACTGTTTAAACTTAAGCAGGTACCAGTCCGTGTGGGTTGAGAGTAATGAGGAAGCAGATAAACTGGATAGACTCGGAGCCGAAACCCCATTCATTGGACCAAAATCTGTTTTCCCTCTCAGTTACACTTGCTAAGGCACTCTTGGATAGCAGGTTACGAAAACCTAAAACTTAGCTGGTTACAAGCGAGCAAAAATGCCCATTACAGGGCCATTAATTGCGCACTTTCATTGGTTCGAACCGGGCTCTTTCGTGACAGAATGTCCAGGAATTTTAAAATACCATTAAAAGGCCTACCTTTTTGCATATCTTCATAGCTAAAATGGGAACTTTTGTACTCACTGTCGTGGGTAGTAAGCTAACCAGGGCGTACGAGGTAGAGTACCCCCTTCCTCGGGGGGGTACTTGCGGATTCAAAAGTTATCAAGTTATCGTAACCCATAGAAACGTCTTAGAACAAAAGTCTCGTACATCATATATACATACACACACACATGCATACATATATATATATATATATATATATATTCCTGATCAGTGAGTCTCCTCCTTCCAAATCATCCATCCCCACCTCTACCCCCTCCATGATCCCAACCTCATAAGCTAAAAATCACAGGTTGTTTTCTTATGCGTTTTTTAATATGAACAAAAAATAAAAAAAAGATTTATTTAAAAAAATATTTCACAATTTATTAGAAAAAACAATGAGATAAAAATCCCATAGCAGTTCCCGGATCACCTTTCATTTTACGTTTTGTCTATTTAATTTTACCATGATTTTCCCCTTATTAATTATTTTGACATTTTCCACATAATTTTTCCTTTGTATTTCCTTGATAGAGCAAACTCAACCATCCATTTTAATAAACATTAGGCACGTAGGATTGCGAGTCAGGTTTCTCAGGCTTTATATACACTGCTTTCTGACCTGACTCATTTATTTTTCCTGAAAAATCAAAAAATATGATATTAAATATATTAAGGTATTCAAGAGAGAGAATCTTGTCTGCGAGACTTATCTTGTTAAATCCAATTATATTTAACAAGATGAATATACTACTTCGAGTGACTCTCAATGAATTAAAGTGGCATCAATGTCTTTAAAAAAAATTCTTGTTCTTCGATTTTATAAAAAAATATTTAGTATTTTAATAATGGTTTTAGGACACTTTATGGGATGTAATAAATTACCTCTAGTTTCTTATTACAACCATATTTCGACTTTTCATAGCAAGAACAAGGCATATTCATGTTAAATAAAGATATAGTGTTAAATAAATTAACAGAGTCAGTAATACTTGGCTTCAGTAATCCTAGGAGATCTTTTAATTTAATTTTTATATCTATTATATTCCCTTATCCATGCTTTTGTATTTTAATAACACTATGGGGAATTTACGTTATACTTCTCCTTACTATACACAAGTAACAATAAAATACAAAAGTATTTAGTGTTTTATTTTAATATCAATATCAGTATTTTATATGATTATTTAGTCATTAATAATTATTAAATAAATACGGTCCTTAGTACAATCCTTCAGTGAAAATATCAGATTCTCATCCTCCAGTGGATATCAGGGGTTCTCACCCCTGATATTAACTGGAGGGGGTTGCAAATTAGGCCATACATAATTCTTGATTTTTTTATAGACGTAACTGATGATCAGGCCGGTAACGCCTCTTAATTTTAATAATCTTCCTAAAGAAACAAGAAACTTTACAGAGGTTTTGATGAAGTTGAAAATAGTGCATTTAAAATTTTTCATATTCTTCAGCAAGCTTTTATGATTTTTAGTTATATTATATTTTCTTGACTTGATTCCGAAAGATTAAAATTTAAACTCACATGAAAATTACAATTTTACAGGTTTTTGTGGCGGAAACTCGAAACCTTCCCCATGCAGATACAACAGGTTAGTCTTGTTATACTCTTCATTTTACCCTTTATCGGAGTAATGCCAATCAAAAGGCAAACTTTTAATTGTTTAACTTTGTGCCTCAGAGATAATGAAACTAAACGGATCCTGTAAAGACTCGCTGTATTTTACTGAACAAATACAGTGCCTTAGGAATAATAGTAAGGGATACAAATACTAAGCACTAAGGAACTAAGATCATTGGGAAAAAATGAAATTTGATACTGCCATCAGATCCTCTTTGTGAACCAGTTTAATAATACAAGAACTCCTTTTACCTTTTATCCTTTTACCAATACTAGGATAAAATAACCTTCACGTACAAGAGGCGTGATGAGTTGAACTTAAAGTATTAAATGTATAATTTCTAAACATTTATAGTTTAACACATGACTAAAATCAGTTGACTGCGTGGAAAAATAGTATGGAGGAACCAATGAGGTTAATCCGATTTGAATGGTGGGCGTAGTTTAATATCCAGGAATTTAACCTTATTGGCTCCCTGGTATTATTTCCCACGCTGTCAAATGTTTTTAGCCGTGTGTTACACTATAAGAATAAATTAAGATACAATAAGAATTAGACTTGACCTCTCCGCTTTTACTGCAAAAGATTATTAAAACGTTTGCAGGAAATAGAAAGCATATTGACTGTCGTTGTTACCATGTATTTATAATACACCACTTATTTACATGTTACTATTTATGATATAAGAATAAGCAATAAAAACTCTTTATCTTTGTTTAAGCATTTTAATGTTTTAGTGCTCTTATATAATGTGGTAGATGAATATATATTTTTATTTCTTTGAGACTAGGACCTCGATATGTTTTATTGAGTATGAATGGTAGTTTGAGGTTGTGGCCTCTCCTAGTCTCGTATTGATGATGATCTCCTTGTTTTTACTTTGAGTCTGAATTCCTTAAAACGTGCTTTAAACATTCAACAATATACAACATGGTTAATGAATACACTTGAGTTTAAAAAATATATTTAATTGTCAAACCACAATAAGTGCATAAAAATTAAAAAAAAACTGACCGGTTTCAACTATACATTTTTTTATGTACTTATTGTGGTTTGACAATTAATATTTTTTTAAACTCAAGTGTGTTTATCCATTAACCGTGTATAATATATACCACAAAATCTCTGTCAAAACAATTAATGATATAACAATATACAAGGCATAGACTGTTAAAATTCTCCATTTGATAAAAAGGGGTTTGCAAGTTTCTATTTTGTTTCTATTATTACTCTAACGCCTTTTAGAATACGGGATAGCTCTTTTTTGTAACAAAAAACATATTTTGTTGATGAGCAAGACCCCTAAAATTCTGATAGACTAAATACTAATATATGACTAAATCAGTCATACTAACAATTGATTAGATATATACTTTTACATTTTATATATACATTTTTTGTAGATGTAGACCTCATTTTTTGTCGTTAAAATAAAACTATAACAGTCCATTTGAAAAACGCAAATGTTACTTACTTTTAGGAACAGATATAAGAGACATGATTTGTGAATAGTTGAGATATTCAGTTACAGAATCAAAGTGAGCTTTCTCCCTGTCAAAAACATCTACTAAATTATCCGCATCACACGAAAAAACTCTTTTCTAAAACAAATCAATTTCAGTATGATTAATAAAAAAAAATATTTTAATTACCTACATTTTTTTAAAAAAATAAAAAAGAAATATCCAGAATTTTAATCTCCAAACCCCCTTCAAAAAAATGTAATCCAACATAATATATCAACAAATTGAAAAGGTAACGATTTACTTAAAACCGAAATAAAATACAAAATTATGTTGACAGTACTAATTTACAACTCTTTATGCAAAAAAAGATCTTCATGAAAAATATTTGAAGTAAATTAATTTTAACTGATCGCCTTTTGCTATCACTTAATGAATATATATCATGGGGATGAACAGTTTCTCTTACAAATTCATTTCTTTTATTCAAAATCCTAGAAGCAAAACTTAAAACTCGCGTTACTAGACACTGTATTAATCGGTTCCCTCTTAAGCCGTCAAAAATCGGACTTCGGAGGACGCTTTTTTATTCAATTATAACACGTTTAAAATTTTAATAAAATCCAATGATTAGCGTTGCACTCTGTTAGCTAAATAGATGCAATAAAAAAAATGGTGACTGCTGGAGAGAAAGATTAATAATGAGATATATCTTCTATCTAGAGATAGCTCCTTCCATTAACAGTTCTACCTTCCATCCATGGTGTGTATGACCTGAATGAGTAAATATGTAAGTGTGAATAAGAAGGGACCTCTGACCTCTACAATACTATACTTTGGTGGTTCAAAACGGTTGAAAACTTTTGAGATGGAATGATGCTAGAGAAATTGTGAAATAAAATTTAGATTCCATTTTAAGAAAATTGAAAGTTTTTTAAACGTTTTTGAGTCAGAATATAGTTCTATCTTAATTTCAGCATCAATTTTCACCTGCTCTTTGAACCAATCAAAATTTCAAATGTAATAAGATAACGTCTAGTAGGACTAATCATAAAATCTTATTTACTGATATATCTTACTTACTAGAGTAATTAGAACCCAACTTAGATGTTAAAAACGATGGAAAATATAAGTTAAAAACCATGAAAAATATTAAAGCGTCGTGCTTTTTCCTTCCTAAGATGAGAAACATCTCAATTAACATCAACGTCTCGATTAAAGCTGAGTCACTGTGATTGAGCTCTGATTACTTATTTCTTTTTTTATGGTCTTATAAAGAGATAAGGGGGGTGGGTCAATTAAGGAACTCAATAACAAGGATAATTACGTTTCTCAGGTTTTTATAATTTTTCTGTGAAGTTAAAATAATTAATTTGATCATTACCTCCAAGAAGTCAGCTAAAACTAAAGCATCTTCTCTGTTATGTTCCTTAAGGCCTAACTCGTATATTAACTGCAAATAATAATTTATTAGCAATAATAATCTGGTAGACAAAGAGACAAAAAAATTTCAACCTTTCTCGCACATGTTCTCAATCTAATTTTCATGCCGAAATTAAAAAAAAATAGACGGTAAAGTATTCATTTTTTAGGTGGGAACAGTAAGCCATTCCAAGTACCATCTAACCCATATGGTGGCAAGGATTTAATTTATTTATGATGGTATTAATTCCAGTTTTCTTACTGGACGCATAAAAGAATTGTTTATACTACAACATTGACTATGGACCAGTTTATAAAAATTCTTTCGCGGAGGTCTGCAAGCCTGGTTTTCCTATTTTTTTCTTAATAATTCATTTCTTTCTTGATTTATTAGTTGATGCATTAGAAGTGCAAGTAGAGGAAATTAAATGTTTGGATTAGGAATGAGACTGGATTAAGAGATATAGGTTAATAATAGGTTGATAATGGTGGAGAGAAAGTTTATTTGAAGCGAGATAGGAAAAACAAAAAAAGACCAAGTGGTGAAATGAAGAGATGAGGAAACTTTGGAGAGAGAAATGGAAGAGATTGGGAAAGGTTACTGTAATGTATGAGGACTAAGAATCATTTCTAAATTTTATTAAAAACTAATTATAATTAACTTTTTTAAACTATTTATATCTAACATATACTAAACTTTAATATAATTAAATAATATTTTATATAAAATTAAATTAAATTATTTACTAAATTTGTTGTGTAAAATATTTTTTTAAACAAAACATGCAAGAAAGTAAAAATTCAATAAATTATTGAATCCTGAATGCTGCGCTCTTCATCAGTGGGCCTAGATAAAGGTTTTTAAATATCGTAGTCCAAATCTGTCGTTTATCCTTTCACTAGGAAAAGAAATATCAATATTGGTGATAAGATAATGTTAGATGGTATCGAGTAACCTGTACAAAAGACAAGTTGATTTTTTAGGTTTACATCTCGATTCTAAATTAACGTGGAAATGTCATCTCGGTAGTTCTAAATCAAAATGTGAAAATATATTAATATTTTTAAAGCTGTGTGTCACGCTTAGTAGGGAGCTGACGTCACTACAAGTTTTCTATTTTATGAAGCAACCATCAGAGCTGTTCTGGATTTTGGTTAAATTTTTATAGTCACTGTACCAATAGTAAATTAGATCCTCTTAAAAAAATACAGAATTTAAGTCTTAGGATTTGTTTAAGTGCCCTGCCCTTTACTCAAACCACTGTACTTTATGCCGAAACCAACAAATATCTTTAGCTTATTAGAAGGCAACTCTTATCAAAAAGATTTATATTAAAAAATCCTCTTACAATAATTTGGTTTCTAATCAAATTTCCATACTAACAGCAACAGTTTTAACGTCTCAGTACTGGCAAACAAAAAATTCTCCACCAATAGTGAACAGTTTCTTAGAAACAGTAGAGTTAAGAAAGGACTTATAACTTTATAATAATTCGATGTATAATACGGTTTGTTATGACGCTTAGTGCAATATCTACAAGTAAGATGGAAAACTTATCAGATTTTTCGTGCAATATAAGGATGCTTTATTCTGGAAGTAGTAGCAAAGATGCCAGACCACAGGTACATATTTACCGATATCTCAAGGTCCGGAGAAACGTGGGCTGCGTTTCTTAGATTATCTAAAATAATGTTTCTTTCTGTTTAAAACTTATCAAGTTTATATCTAGTTTCTCGTCAGAATTAATAGCGATTAAAGAAGCGCTAAAATTCATAAAAAATAGTTGTTTTAATAAATTTATAATCTTTACAGATAGTCTAAGTACTATCGAATCATTGGAAAATATAAACTATAATATTATTAACAACTATTTATTTGCGATATTATCTGTTTACTGTACGAGTCAAATCTTATCAAGATTTATTATTATTAATATATATATATATATATATATATATATATATATATATGGTGGGCCCTGATAAATCTTGCGGGGCCCCAATGATGTAGTTACGCCTCTGTGTATGATCCAATAATAATAATAATAATGCTAATTATAAAAAAAAAAAAAATAAATATTAACTAAATATTAGTTATGTTAGAATATAACATAAAATAATGTATATAAAATAATTATTAAAAAAACTAAAATTAACCACAAAAGAAACTAACATTAAATCGATTCGGCTAGAATGTATAAAACAAATAGAATTATTGAAGGGGATGTGGGATAACATAATCCGTTAATATGATTTATGTTATCCTATCCAATGTTTCATTGTTAACTTTTGTTTGAATTTCATGTAATGGACATGTATTTGTTTACTTAAAGTTTTAACCAAATAAATCAACAAGTATACGAATTAATAATCATAATGAATTGGCTGTAATTCAATATAATTTAATATGATATACATTAATTATTTTTGTTGTTTTTTATATATATATTATATATATATATAATATATATTATATATATTATTATATATATATAATATAAATATTTATATATATATATATAATATTAGTGTATAAATTCTCTTGCGATAAATATAAAAGTAATAATTAATATACTTATGGAATAATTTATTATTTTAAATGTCATTTGTTAATTTTATTTGCAGTTTTGTCACTCAACCCCTAGCGGGACCCGATTTAAAATCATTATGAAATATATAATGCATTATCAAAATTAATTGATTATATTTAAACAGAGAAAAACGCTGCAGCCAGCGTTTCTAATCGATTATTAAATTTTCCGGATATATGGGTTTTAAGGTTTTACCTAGAGTGGTTGTAACGGTTCTGGACTGGCTTCAATCGATTCAGCATACAAAAATATGCGAGGTCTTTATCTCGGCAAAATTTTTCAACCATAAACATTTTTTAACATGTTGCTGACTTTATTAATCAGGTTAATGACGCTACAAAAACTTGTCCCTTAAAAAAGCTAATTTTTGAAGGATTTTATCTGTTAGGAATATATTGGGTTAGCGAAAATCCTCTCTAGAAATACAGATCCATGCATGTACAAAATTATATATATAATATATATATATATATATATATATATATTATATATATATATAGCTAAAACTGTTCTTTATTGCGTCAATTACATTGAATCATTGACGCACTAAGCCTGAAGCACTATGCCTGCAAATTTTCTTCAGGAGTAGGTTTAGCGCGTCAGTATAAACTACCTTCACTCACACTAACAAGCACTCACATGAAACTGCAGGCATACTGCATCAATTTGTACATACATCGTTATCTTTTGCATGTGCTTATTGCATCTGAGCAATAAACCTGCAATGTTAACATTAGAGTAGGTTATTGCGTCTCGACAACATGTATCTTTTTGAACGAACGTAAGTGAGTTCTTACATTTCAGAAGAATGGGGCGCGTTTGTTGTGTGTTTGCGTGTTTATGTGTTTACGTGTTTGTGTGTTTGTTTGTACGTGTTGCGATACTGCCGTAAAATTGACCGATTTTGATAAATTTTGTATACAGGTAAAACTAATTATGTGTCAGAGCTGTATAGTTTTTGGTAATATTCCGAAAATATTTTCAAATGGCGGAACGGATAAAAAAAAATTGAGCGAAAAATCGTGTTGTTATCGTCTTAAAGCTCTTAAAGAGTAGAAAAAGAAAATATATGTTTCATGGTCAAATTTTAAAATTTTTTGATAATTTTAAAATGGCGGCTAAATAATGAAAAAAATTTAAAATTAAGGAACTCGAGTAATATATCGTTGTAAAGCTCTTGATTAGTGAACAAATATGTTATATACTAAATTCCGAAAAATTCAACATGGCGGCCATAATTTAATATAATAATTAGTTTTTACTAATTTTATAAGAATTTACTAAATAAAGATCTATTGTAATATACTTTAGATACTTTTATACAAGTAAATTAACTATATGTCAGAGCTGTATAGTTTTTGGTAATATTCCGAAAAATAGTTTCAAAATGGCGGCCAATATGGCGGACCGGATAAAAATTATTGAGCAAAAAAATCGTGTTGTATATCGTTTAAAAGCTCTTAAAGAGTAGAAAAAGAAAATATATTTTTCATGGTCAACATTTCAAATTTTTTTTAATAATTTAAAAATGGCGGCTAAAATATTAACTTAAAAATTAAAATTTAAAGCGAGTTTTAACTATGTATTATTATAATATAACAATCTAGCGAGCGAAGCAAGCCTTTTTAACTATGTTTTATTAAAATATGAGCAATCTAGCGAGCCTTCTTTTACTATGTATTATTATAAATATAGCAAGCTAGCGAGCGAAGCGAGCCTTTTTTACTATGCATTATATAAATCTAGCGAGCGAAGCAAGCCTTTTTAATTATATATTTATTATAATTATAAGCAATCTAGCGAGCGAAGCGAGCCTTCTTTTACTATGTATTTATTATAAATATACGCAATATAGCGAGCGAAGCGAGCCTTCTTTACTATTAAATATTATAAATATACGCAATCTAGCGAGCGAAGCGAACCTTTTTTACAATATACTTTATTCTAAATATAAGCAATCTAGCGGCGAAGCGACCTATTTATAATTGTATTATTATAATATAAGCAATCTAGCGAGCCTATTTTTACTTTGTATTATAATATAAGCAATCAAGCAAGCGAAGCGAGCCTTTTTTACTATGTATTTTTTTAAAAATAGCAATCTAGCGAGCGAAGCGAGCCTTTTTTTACTATTGATTATTATATATACGCAATCAAGCGAGCGAAGCGAGCCTTTTTCTAGGCATATAGAGATGACGTAAGATGTAAGAGAGATGACCTACTTATCTCATACTAATTAAAGTAAGCGACGCTACTTAATTCAAGCATATAGAGATGACGCTCATACTAATTAGATGTAAGCTATAGAGATGACCGCTAATATCTCTAATAATTTGATGTAAGCATATAGAGATGACGCTACTATCATACTAATTAGATGTAAGCATATAGAGATGACGCTACTTACTAGCTAGAGATGACGTACTTATCTATTAAATGTAAGCATATAGAGATGACAATACTAATAGATGTTAGATCTACTTATCATATAGATGTAAGAAATGACACTACGTATCTCATACTAATAAGATGTAACTATAGAGATACAATAAAATGTAGAGATGACGCTACTTATCTAGATGTAAGCATATACTAATCATATAGAGATGAGCTGATGCGCTACTTTTCATACCAATAAGATGTAAGCAAATAGAAGGGACATGCGGTATCTATACAATAAGATGTAAGCATATAGAGATGACGCTGCGTATCTCATACTAATAAGATGTAAGCATATAGAGATGACGCTACTTATCTCATACCAATAAGATGTAAGCAAATAGAAAGGACACTGCGTATCTTATACAAATAAGATGTAAGCATATAGAGATGACGCTATATCTCATACAATAAGATGTAAGCAATAGAGATGACACTGCGTATCTTATACAATAAGATGTAAGCATATAGAGATGAGTATCTCATACAATAAGATGTAAGCATATAGAGATGACTGCCTATTACGCAGGATGATAATAATAAGATGTAAGATATAGAGATGACGCTGCTATCTATACTAATAAGATGTAAGCATATAGAGATGACGCTACTTATCTCTTAAGATGTAAGCAAATAACTGCGAGATGTAAGCATATAGAGATGACGCATAAATAGATGTAAGCATATAGAGATGACGCGTATCTTTATACAAATAAGATGTAGCATATAGAGATGACGCTGCGATGTAAGCATATAGAGATCTGAATAAATGTAAGCATATAGAGATGACGCTACTTATCTCAGCATGTAAGCATATAGAGATGACGCTACTTATTCTCATTCTAATAAGATGTAAGCATATAGAGATGACGCTACTTATCTCTACCAATAAGATGTAAGCATATAGAGATGACGCGCTACTTATCTCATTTAATAGATGTAAGCATATAGAGATGACGCTTATCTCATACTAATAAGATGTAAGCATATAGAGATGACGCTACTTATCTCATACTAATAAGATGTAAGCATATAGAGATGACGCTACTTATCTCATAAATAAGATGTAAGCATATAGAGATGACGCTACTTATCTCATTCTAATAAGATGTAAGCATATAGAGATGACTACTTATCTCATACCAATAAGATGTAAGCATATAGAGATAACCTACTTATCTCATAATAAGATGTAAGCATTTAGAGATGACGCTTATTTCATACTAATAAGATGTAAGCATATAGAGATGACGCTGCGTATCTCATACTAATAAGATGTAGGCATATAGAGATAACGCTACTTATCTTATACTAATAAAATGTAAGCATATAGAGATGACGCTACTTATCTTATACTAATAAGATGTAAGCATATAGAGATGACGCTACTAATCTCATAATATTATAATGTAAGCATGTAGAGATGACGCTACTTATCTCATAATAATATAATGTAAGCATGTAGAGATGACGCTACTTATCTCATATTAATATGTAAGGCATATAGAGATGACGCTACTTATCTCATACCAATAAGATGTAAGCATATAGAGATGACGCTATTTATAATAAGATGTAAGCATATAGAGATGACGCTGCCTATCTTTATACCAATGAGATGTAAGCATATAGAGATGGCACGGCTTAATATTAACGAGATGTAAGCATATTGAGATGATTCTGCGTAACTCATACTGAAGAGAGATAAGCATATGGAGATGACTCTGCGTATCTTATGAAAAATAATTGTAAGCATAAAGACATAGCACTGAATATCTTATATCAAAGAGATGTTATTGCGTATCTCATATTCAAGATGCATATTGATATGAAACTTTGTATTGCATACTATAGAGATTTTACAGTGATGAGTCTATGTAACTTATACAACGGAGATGTAAGTATATTGAGGTTACGGAAGCATATTTAAAGTAATAGTTGAAAGCCATTATTTTGGTATTTGGAGGCCTCTTAAGCATTAACAAGCTTAGATATTGAAATGAGAGAATGACAAGAGTATAAATGTCTTATTTTAGTTAGATAATATAGACCTTTATATTTTTAATTATAGAATTTTAATTTATTTTTCTTTAATCTAAATCTACCTGCAGTAGCTTTTATTATAGGATAAAAATTGTTTTGAATATTTGTTTTTAGCTCAAAGTGTAACTGTTCACTCTTTTTTTTTTATTAATATCAAAAATACTTTATGTTCTATTATGAGGTATATTTTGTTGCTTAACGTACCTTTTATTTGAAGATTCCTAGCTGCTTTATTCTATTGCTAAACCACTTCAAGCTCTGGCGGGAAATCACTCTTATCACATGTGATAATAATAATCGATGTATTTTATCATTTTAATTATAATATTTTAACAATATTATAATTATATTTATGCTATTTTAAATAAGTAAAACGAAACATTAGTAGTAATTTTGTGTTTTAAAATGTTTTGTGAACATAATAAACTATCAGTGATAAATTTTCAAGTGCTTGTTGTTCATCTTGAATGCCTTTAATGTATAAAATGATTACATTGAATTAAAGGATATTTATTCTTTTAATAATATGTAATAACTTTCGTGAAAAATCTTTTGAGAAATCTCAGCACAGTATACTGCACTACTGCAATACACTAGCCTGAGCGGTGAGTCTAGTTTGGCTAAATGAACTGGGCACACAGCGGACTACTCATAAGTGCCACCATGTACGGAGGATGTGCTTCCTAGATATTGAATGTGTCAAAACTCTGGGGTAAATCAGTTGAGTGAGATTTGAGAGAGACCGTTTTTACGGGTTTAAACGCAAAAAAAGGCATCGTTACCTTTTAAGAACTCGCCATACGTCCTTGCTTTTCGTGCAAAATTGACAAAAGCTTTCCCATCTTCACCATTTAAATTCTGTATATCTGATGTTTTGATAACTGATGCTGGCCCAACCTAGTACATTCACCTGTATTTACCTAAACTTTACATTTATGTAAAAATACAAAATGTGTCATATTTATATTCTCACACTATTTCCTATGTAATATAAGTGTCATCTCTATATGCTTACATCTATGCTATTATATATTAGTGTCATCTCTATATGCTTACATCTATTTCCTATGAAATAGAAGTGTCAATATGCTTACATCTATTTGCTATTATATATTAGTGTCATCTCTATATGCTTACATCTATTTCATCTCTATATGCTTACATCTATTTCCTATGAAATATAAGTGTCATCTCTATATGCTTACATCTATTTGCTATTATATATTAGTGTCATCTCTATATGATTACATCTATTTGCTATTATATTAGTGTCATATATGCTTAATCTATTTCTATGAAATATAAGTGTCATCTCTATATGCTTAAATCTATTTCCTATGAAATTAGTGCCATCTCTATATGCTTACATCTTATTATGTATTTACAATAGTTACATAACATTAAACTTAAGTAAATTCAATAAATTGAAAATCAATTAGAATCAAAATTCAACTGAGTATATTTCTGTCAGAACAAAATGTAAACATAAGAAAACAGTGTCGTCAATAAAATAAAATAAACTAAATAAACATGACAACATTTCCCCCCTTAAAAAATTAGGGAGAATATCTCTGTGGTGCTCTTGGCTTCCTAGCGGATCGTCTTAGAGGTCCTTGTACATTAGCGGTAGGATTGTTGTTCAATGGGGGTCCGAGACCAGAGTAGGCTGTCACGGCTGCTCAGTTCTTTGGAGCTGATCAACATGTCTTCTATGGAAAGACCCCTCTACTTCTACCGTGTAGTGCAGCTGGCCATCTCGACTGACGATTTTTCCTAAGATCCATTTCTGATTAGGTCTATTATATTGTCTTACCGCTACTGTTTCGCCTACTTTAAAAACTCTATCTTGTAGGCAAAGATTATCTTTATACTGTTTGTATTTAACAGTAGATCCCACGTCAGGTCTCATGCAGGTCAATCTGGTTCGGAGTTCTCGCTTTAAGAATAGTTGAGCTGGGCTTACTCCTGTGTCATATTAGGGGCCCTTCGATACGCTAGTAGGAATGTTTGAAGCTTGTCAAACATTGTTCCTGGGGAATCTTTTAGCGCTTTTAAGGTTTGTTTTAATGAGCCCACACACCTCTCTGCCTGACCATTAGACGAAGGATGAAAAGGTGCACACGTAATATGTCTAATGCTATTCATTTTCAGAAAATCAGCAAACTCCTAACTAGTGAAAGCCGATCCATTGTCGCTGACCAAAATCTCTGAAAGTCCGTACCTTGCAAACAATTCTTTTTTCCCGATAGTGGTTATCGTAGATGTTGAATTTACTAAGAATACTTCCATCCATTTGGAATATGCATCGGCTACTACCAGAAATGTGGAACCGCAAAAAGGACCAGCAAAGTCGACATGGATCCGTTCCCACTGTTTTAGAGGATATTCTTAATGATGAACTTCTGAATTCGTAGGATTCCTCTGATTTTCTAAGCAGCTTTTACAGCTTCTAGTCATGCTTTCTATCTCTGCATCCATCTTTGGCCAATATATTAATGAACGCGAAAGCCCTTTCATCTTAACCACCCCAATATGACATAAATGAAGTTCGTGCAACATTGCTTTTCTAAACTTTGAGGGCACATACAACCGGCTTCCTTGAAATATACATCCACTTTCTAAGGTGTACGAAGATAACTGCCCTCCTAGTTTAAGCTCATTGTACAATTTTTTCATTTCCAGGTCTTTTTGCGTTTCCTCGGCTACTTCTTTAGGTGAAATAGGTAGGTGTCCATTTGTGATATTAAGTACAGTCCTAGATCATCCTGCCTGTATATTTCTTCTGACTTAAGAGGCAATCTAGACATACAATCCGCATTTCCATGATTGTCAGTTTTACGGTACCGAATATCGAACAGGAACCCTTGAAGAAACATTGCGTAGCGTAACAACCGGGCTGCGCTTAAACAGGGAAGTCCAGTTTTATTTCCAAAAATATGGACTAATGGCTGATGGTCTGTATATAGAATAAAACGTTGGCTAACGCTTCTTTGTCTAATTGAGAATATTTTTTTTGAGTTGGCGATAGTGTATTTGAAGCATAGGCTATGGGTCGTTCCTTACCATCCGGATACTGGTGTGATAACACGGCACCCATACCTACCGGAGACGCGTCTACAGCTAGAATTAGAGGCAACATCGGATCATAATGAGCTAAAATTTTAGAAGAAGTTAATTCTAATTTGATATTATTAAAAGCTTCTTCGCACTTTTTATTCCAAATGAAGGGTATGTCTTTTTTAGTCAATTCGTTAGAGGGTATGCGACTGTTGAAAGGTGCGGGAAACCTATAAAACGTAACCATCCCCAAGAACGCTTTAACCTCTTTAACGTTTTTAGGCTGGGGAATGTCCTGTAATGCTTTTATTTTTTCTGCTGTCGTATGAATCCCGTTTCGATCAATTTTGAATCCCAGATAGATGACTTCACTTTTAAAAAAATCGCTTTTGGCCTTATTGACTCTTAAATTAGCTGTAGACAGTCTTTTAAGAACGGTTTCAAGCCGGTCCATGTGTTCTTTTCTTGTTTTCCCCGTTATAGCAATATCATCAAAAACACACACACTCCAGGAATATTCCCTAGCAACGAGTCCGTATATCTTTGCCACTCGGAGGGCGCTGAACTTATCCCAAACATTAATCTGTTGCACTTGTACAGTCCTTTATGGGTGTTAATTGTAAGAAGTTTAGTGCTATCTTCTGTTAACCTCATGTGTAGGTACGCTGTACTTAAGTCCAATCGCGTAAACTGTTCACCCCGTTCAGTTTAGCAAATAATTCTTCTGTTCTTGGCAAAGGATATTGCGTTACGTGTATGTACGGATTCAGTGTTACACTATAGTTGGCGCATAGACGAATTTTCCCATTGGGCTTAACGACTGGCACTACCGGGGTTGCCCAATCTGAAAAAGAAACTTTAGAAATTACTTTTGTCCTTTCCAGATGGTCAATTTCTTCGTCTATTCTTGTTTTTAAAGCAAGAGGGACTGGTCTAGCTTTTCTGAAAATTGGTTTTGCGTCAGGTTTTAAATGTATTTGACACTCGTAATCGTTAATTTCTCCTAAATTTTCCTCAAATACTTTTGGATACTTGGCTAGAAGTTCGTCCAGTTCCTTGTTAGATATTTGAGCCTTAACTGTTAAGTCATTTCCGAGTGAGTAAATAGAAGGTAATTTCATGTCAAGTTTAAATATCCAATCTCTGCCAAGTATGGTGGGTAAGTTATTTTCAACAATAAAGAGTTTTAATCTTCGCACCGTGTATTTGTACTTTACTGTTACCCAGGCCACACCTAGAGGCTTAACTGTTTCTTGACTGTAGCTTTTAAAAATTACAGACGTTTGTTCGTAGTTTATCTTAGAAATTTTCCTGAAATTTTGCAACCCCATGACCGAGTAAACGCTCCAGTATCCATCTCCATCTTGGCAGGAGCCCCATCAATCGTTAAACCAATCATAATAGGTTTTTTAAAATGCTCACTGTCAGATTTTTTACTAGAGTCTACAACTTTTCTAATATGCATAGGTATGGTTTCTTCTACTCCCTCGTAATATATATCTTCTGCAGAGTCTTGTCGTGAAGACGACTCGCAAGCGATTCATGTGACCCCTGACTTGTTCTCAACATCTGTTTTTCCTTGCTTTTTTTTTTTTGTTCCTGCTACTGTTTCTTAACTCTACAAACAGCTTCAACGTGATTTTTTTTTTGCAAAAGATGCATTTTAACCCCTTTTCTGTACAATCCCTTACTGTATGGGGACCCCCACATCGATAGCATATCACAGAGTTTTTATTTTGCTCATAGTGTTGAGGTGAAGAAGTCTTAACTTGGTTGCATGAAGAGGTAGTATTTTGAGGTTGAGCACTCTCAGCCAGCATATTAAACGGTTTATGCGAACGTAAAAGTTGTTCTGAGCTCGCATTAGCACGTTCCATTGCTGTGGCTATCTCTATTGTTTTGTCTAGAGGTATATTGTCTTCTTCGAATAGACGATCTAACACAGCTTTTGAACGTAATCCGCCTACAAAGACATCCCTTAGTACCGTAGACAGCATATTTTCAGGATACTTGCAGAAAGAAGAGAGTTTTCGAAGTTCCGACAAGTAAACCGATAAGCTCTCCCCTTCCCGTTGTTTCCGGTTCACCAAAGCATATCGACAGGGAATTATTAACGGACGAGGTTGTAAATGTGTTAGAACCTCTTTTAATTCCTCAAAAGTCTTTTGCTTATATGTCTCAGGGTATAAGAGACTTTTTAAAAGAGTAAACTTGTCTGGACTTAATACTGAAACTAATGTTTTGGCCCGGAGGCTTTCATTAACATTTTGGACGTCGAGATATGCAGTAAACCGTTCTAAATAAGTCTCAAAAGTTTCTAGTGTCTCATCAAATTTATCGAAGGAAAGTCCCGGCACACCGGGATTGGAAGGAACAATATCGTTCTGACTAGCAGAGCTGTTAGCATTTTCTAGTAAACACGTAACCGCAGCTTGAAGGCTTTTATTTTGTTCCAAAATAGCTTTTAGGAAATCTGTTGTCTCAGATTCCTCTTGATATTGTCTGTTTTTCGTATTATTAATACTTGCTAATACTTACAGAAAATTGGTGATTTTCGCATAATATCAAGATCTCAAGGCAACAGAATCCTGTCCGCAGCGCCACTATTATGTATTTACAATAGTTACATAACATTAAACTTAAGTAAATTCAATAAATTGAAAATCAATTAGAAATCAAAATTCAACTGAGTATATTTTCTGTCAGAACAAAATGTAAACATAAGAAAACAGTGTCGTCAATAAAATAAAATAAACTAAATAAACATGACACATCTATTTCCTATGAAATATAAGTGTGATCTCTATATGCTTATCTATTTGTTAATATATATTAGTGTCATCTCTATATGCTTATATCTATTTGCAATTATACAGGGTGGTACATTTCATATACATCACCTCGACTAACTCAGCTTCTTCTAATGGAGCAATCGCCGTTAAATTGGTATCTACCCCCACTAAATCGACTACCAGGAGTTTAAATAAGCAATCATATTTTTGGTTATCGTCTTGCAAGTAAGGGTATTTAGATTGCTAAACTGTATTTTTTGGCGATAACTTTTTTAATATCATATTTGAGCATACTTTGATAAGACTTTTCTGCACTAAAAACAACAATTTTTACCAATATCACATTTGCTAGGGCACTTAACCGTCACTTTTAAAAGTTGATTCATCAGTCCACAAGACTTGCCTATTAAAAATGAAGAGGTTTGGAACATAATTTCTTCGGCCCATCGGCACAACTCTGTCCTTCTTCATAATCCTGAGCAGTCAGAGCTTGATGTAAATTGATCTTTAACGGCTGAAAACGGTTGTCCCGCGAGATCCGTAAATCCATAGCATGGTTGGTACCACACACCTGGGCAATTTTGCGAACACTAGCGTTTGGATGAACATCAATGTAGGTCAGCACAGTAATAATGAGTTGTTCAGTTCTCACTGGGCGTGGCCTATTGTCGTTTCTATGAGCAGCGAAATCACCATGATCTCCCCCCCTGAAATGAAGCCGCTAGAAAATCTGATAGTGAGGATGACACTTCCCAGGATACATCTCCCGATACAGCCGAGCAGCAGCCCTGGCACATCTCCTTGCTCCTAAAAATCTTTAGCACATCACAATACTCTTCATTGGTGTACATTATTACCCAAAAAGTTTATAAAAAAACTACGGTAGTAGATAAGAAAAAGGTTTAATTAGAGAAAACGAAATCAATCACAAGAAAACACTTCTTTAACGAAAACCGATAAAGGGATGAATAATTTTTCTTTGAATTATTAAATTCAATAATATTTTTATTATTGTTTTTAATGTAATAAAAGGAAGGGATATTGCTAACGGCTTGAAAATAAACTAATAAATAGATATACAATTTATGTTCATTTATTTTTTTCAGTAGCAAATGTTGCAATAGGAATAAAAGAGACTGTTATCTAATAATATTACTTTGTTTTTCTTAATAAATTAGCTAAATTAAACATCAACATTAGTTACAAATAGTAACATAAATAAACAAGTTATAAACAACTAAAATTATTAAATCAAATAATTTTTACATAAAATAGCCTGGGAAAGCAATATTGGTAGAGTAAAAAGACACAGTTGTAGTGTTAAGTCAAAACATTAAAAAAAAGACTTTGAACATAGATACTTTCCTAGTGAAACAAACAACAACAAAAAACATAAAAATGTATTGTAATAAATATTTGTAATAAAATTACATGTTTTCTATTACTATAAAATTATTTTATAAGTATTTCAACTACTTGTGTATATCAAACAATAGCTCTGTCGAAAAATTCTGGAATTTTCAAACATCGATATAAAAAAAAAAAAGAACTAAATTTTATAATTTAAAACAATACAATTATGAATCATTTACAATATTTTTATACAAAAAATTAATATTAATTTAGTACTTTATTAAATAAACTAATTTACATTAAAAAAAATATTCAATAGCCGTATAAGCTATAGCTTGTGCACGGCTAAAATAAGTAAATATTGTTAAGAATGAATTGCAGTTTCAAAAAAGGAACCAGGAAGGATACTTTAAGGTTTAATTACAGACAGATACCAATTTTCAGTGATTAGAAGCTGAGTTAGTCGAGGTGATGAATTCTGGTGTACCAAATTTCGGAAATCAAAAATAAGTAAAAGTACTTGTGTATGTCAAACGATAGCTCTATGAAACATTGCCGGAATTTTGTAGTATGGGCACCAAATTGTTTTGTTTGTAGTGTACTTTTAGAAAAAGTCCATATCATGGTATGTTCTATTTAAAATTTAAAGTTATCGACAAAAACACAAATAGGCAATCTGATTACCATACTTGCAAGACGATTACAAAAATATGATTGCTTATTTAAACTCCTGGTAGTCGATTTAGTGGGGGTAGGTACCAATTTTACGCCGATTCCTCTATAAGAAGCTGAGTTAGTCGGGGTGATGTATTCTGGTGTACCAAATTTCGGAAATCAAAAATAAGTAAAAGTACTTGTGTATGTCAAACGATAGCTCTATAAAAATTGCCGGAATTTTGTAGTATGGGTACCAAATTGTTTTGTTTGTAGTGTACTTTTAGAAAAAGTCCATATCATGGTATGTTCTATTTAAAATTTAAAAGTTATCGACAAAAACACAAATAGGCAATCTGATTACCATACTTGCAAGACGATTACCAAAAATATGATTGCTTATTTAAACTCCTGGTAGTCGATTTAGTGGGGGTAGGTACCAATTTTACGCCGATTCCTCTATAAGAAGCTGAGTTAGTCGGGGTGATGTATTCTGGTGTACCAAATTTCGGAAATCAAAAATAAGTAAAAGTACTTGTGTATGTCAAACGATAGCTCTATAAAATTGCCGGAATTTTGTAGTATGGGTACCAAATTGTTTTGTTTGTAGTGTACTTTTAGAAAAAGTCCATATCATGGTATGTTCCTATTTAAAATTCAAAAGTTATCGACAAAAACACAAATAGGCAATTTGATTACCATACTTGCAAGACGATTACCAAAAATATGATTGCTTATTTAAACTCCTGGTAGTCGATTTAGTGGGGTAGGTACCAATTTTACGCCGATTCCTCATAAGAAGCTGAGTTAGTCGGGTGATGTATTCTGGTGTACCAAATTTCGGAAATCAAAAAAAGGAAAAGTACTTGTGTATGTCAAACGATAGCTCTATAAAAATTGCCGGAATTTTGTAGTATGGGTACCAAATTGTTTTGTTTGTAGTGTACTTTTAGAAAAAGTCCATATCATGGTATGTTACAGTTTGAAATTCAAAAGTTATCAACTAAAAACACAAATAGGCAATCTGATTACCATACTTGCAAGACGATTACCAAAAATATGATTGCTTATTTAAACTCCTGGTAGTCGATTTAGTGGGGGTAGGTACCAATTTTACGCCGATTCCTCTATAAGAAGCTGAGTTAGTCGGGGTGATGTATTCTGGTGTACCAAATTTCGGAAATCAAAAATAAGTAAAAGTACTTGTGTATGTCAAACGATAGCTCTATAAAAATTGCCGGAATTTTTAGTATGGGTACCAAATTGTTTTGTTTGTAGTGTACTTTTAGAAAAAGTCCATATCATGGTATGTTTCTATTTAAAATTCAAAAGTTATCGACAAAAACACAAATAGGCAATCTGATTACCATACTTGCAAGACGATTACCAAAAATATGATTGCTTATTTAAACTCCTGGTAGTCGATTTAGTGGGGGTAGGTACCAATTTTACGCCGATTCCTCTATAAGAAGCTGAGTTAGTCGGGTGATGTATTCTGGTGTACCAAATTTCGGAAATCAAAAATAAGTAAAAGTACTTTGTGTATGTCAAAACGATAGCTCTAAAAAATTGCCGGAATTTTAGTATGGGTACCAAATTGTTTTGTTGTAGTGTACTTTTAGAAAAGTCCATATCATGGTATGTTCCTTTAAATTAAAAGTTATCGACAAAAACACAAATAGGCAATCTGATTACCATACTTGCAAGACGATTACCAAAAATATGATTGCTTATTTAAACTCCTGGTAGTCGATTTAGTGGGGGTAGATACCAATTTTACGGCGATTGCTTCATTAGAAGCTGAGTTAGTCGGGTGATGTATTCTAGTGTACCAAATTTCGGAAATCAAAAATAAGTAAAAGTACTTGTGTATGTCAAACGATAGCTCTATAAAAATTGCCGGAATTTTGTAGTATGGTACCAAATTGTTTTGTTTGTAGTGTACTTTTAGAAAAAGTCCATATCATGGTATGTTCCAGTTTAAATTCAAAAGTTATCGACAAAAACACAAATAGGCAATCTGATTACCATGCTTGCAATACGATTACCAAAAATATGATTTCTTATTTAAACTCCTGGTAGTCGATTTAGTGGGGTAGGTACCAATTTTACGCCGATTCCTCTATAAGAAGCTGAGTTAGTCGGGGTGATGTATTCTGGTGTACCAAATTTCGGAAATCAAAAATAAGTAAAAGTACTTGTGTATGTCAAACGATAGCTCTATAAAAATTGCCGGAATTTTGTAGTATGGGTACCAAATTGTTTTGTTTGTAGTGTACTTTTAGAAAAGTCCATATCATGGTATGTTACAGTTTGAAATTCAAAAGTTATCGACTAAAAACACAAATAGGCAATCTGATTACCATACTTGCAAGACGATTACAAAAAAATGATTGCTTATTTAAACTCCTGGTAGCCGATTTAGTGGGGGTAGATACTAATTTTACGGCGATTGCTCATTAGAAGCTGAGTTAGTCGGGGTGATGTATATGAAACGTTCCATTCTGTGTATTAGTGTCATATCTATATGCTTACACCTATTTTTGCTATGCATATTGGCACGTTGACGTAATAAGACTACTCTTTTATAATTGAGGCAATAACCCTACTCTTGTGATCTAGGTGCAGGTTTATTGCGTCGAAGCAATAAGCACATGCGAATAAGTAAGATGTATGGAGTATATTTTTTGGTATTCATACAGACTTAATGCGTCGACGCAATAAACCTACTCTTAAGAAATTGATGCACTAAGCCTACTATAATCGATATATATATATATATAATATATATATTATATATATATAATATATATATATATATATATATATATATTATATGTATTTCTAGACAACTTTCTTTAAACACTCTATCTTTCGAACTGGATTAATATTTTTTAACCAAACTTGTACAAAAATCAACCTTCGGGAGGACACGAACCCTATTTGAAACCAGGTTTTTGTGACGTCATAACCCGGTTTGCTGAGTCAGCGAAATTTTCAAAAAAAATGCAAAATTTCAGGGTTAATATTTTTTGCCGCGAAAAAGGTCAATATTTATGTTTTTTGAGACGCTTGAATCAATGAAACCGGTCCGAAGTCGATACGACCTCTAAAGTGACCAAAAATCGAAAAACCATTGTAAATTACAAAACCAAAATTTAGGTCGATAAAAATAAATTTCGAGTAGGGTGTCGTTTTCTATGTATTTTGGGCGCTGAATCGAATGAAACCGGTCCGAAGTCGATACGACACTTTAAGTTACCAAAAAGTCGAAAAAACACAAAAATATAGAAAACCAAAATTACGGTGTTGAAAACTTTAAATTTCAAGTAGGGTGTCGTTTTCAATGTTTTTTTGGCCTTTGAGTGAAAATGCAGTGGTCCGGAGTCAATAGAGACCACTCAAACTCAGGGTACCTGGGTTCACATCCTGAAGGTTTTTTCGATAATTTTTTATCGTTTTTTTACTAATATAAGTTTACAACTAGAAATATTCTGGCGCGGTGGTCCGCATGTCGGGCGAATTTCCTTTGAGCGTGTTCCCGTGTTTTTTATAATAAGTTTACAAACACAGAAAAATAATTTCCTGGCGCGGTGGTCCGCTGGATCGGGCGAATTTCATTTAGATGCGTTGTTTCCGTGCTAGAACAACCATTTCTTGCTTATGCAAGAAACATGCCCATTGCGTGGTTTCCCGATCATTCTTCTATAATCTGTCAATTCAAGCACTGCTTGTAACTCATTTTGTCTGTATTTTCCAAAGAAAGCGCTAAACCTTTAAAGATAACTGACTAAGCTAAAAGATAAGTAACTAAGCTTTAAACTGGTGCAAATAATAGTGGCGTACTTCTAATTTTAGAGGCATGAATTTTGTAAGCAACAAACTGGAATTAATTGCGCTCTTTCCTTTGGAAATACAGACAAATGAGTTACGAGGCAGTGCTTGACAATTGAGTAATTGTGCTTACAGCATGAACCGGAAACCACGCTAATGGCATGATTCGTGCATAAGCAAATATAGGGGTTGTTTAGACGAAACACGCATTCTAATGAAATTCGCCCGACAGCGGACCACGCGCCGGAATTATTTATTTAGTAGTTGTAAATTAATAATGTTAAAAGGACGAAAACACGCATCCAAAGGAAATCGCCCGACATTGCGGAACCACCGCGCCAGAATTTTTTTAAGTTCAAGATTTCTTGTAAGACACTAAAGAGGACTTTTAATGGTTGTTAAATTATTTATTCATGCTTTAAGATAGTTCGCTTGTTATTCCAAGCATATTTATGTAAATTCTAAAAAAGAAGGAAATATAAATGTTTTAATTTAAATATCTTTGGTATACTAAAAACATGTGTGTGATATAAACATGGTAGTCACTAGTGTTTTAAATTTGACGTAGTTAAAATTTTCTTAACTTATTATTTCTGTAAGTTTTTATTTTTCCCTTGCAATTAATATTTCTATGGCATAACTATGTTGATTAGTATTACCAACGAA